>VDFB02000017.1:8327803-8410794 GCA_007258455.2 Sequoia sempervirens
AATCTCGTTCTTTAGTAGTCATTTTGTGGAGCTTCGCATACAAATCGGAGAGCTTTAGCAAAAATACTGGAGATAGAGGACAATGGGACGTCTTCAAAGGAGCTGCTACATTGAGAGTTTGCTTTACTTTGTTTAATCAGTTTTCCTTTGATTTAAAGTTTCATTGGTGTGCTTGAATAGTATTTATCTCATTTTAATACGCATATTTTCGATCACACATTTTTGGCGCCCACCGTGGGGCTCAAGCCCACGAATTTAACATTTTCTGTGAGTTTCTGTTGATAGTTTCCACACTCTGGAATCGACTTTTCAGAAAAATTTGGCGTTTACGTGCATTCGACATTTTCTACAGCGCATACAAGGTTTTCTGACTTTTGTTTTGCAGGATTCTTGAGTGCATATAGCAACTATTTCGGCACATATAGTCACTGTTTCGGCGCATATAGTCACTGTTTTGGCGCATCCAGGGACTGTTTCAGCACATCCAGGGATTGTTCTAGCGCATATACGGTACAGAATGGTGCATATACCATTCCATTAAAAATTTGTATTTTTTTTTTAGGTGCATCTAGTGACTGTTTAGGCGCATCTGAGACTTTTTCTGGCACATCTGGGGTCTGTTCTAGCGCATCTGGGCTTATTTAGCATTCTAAAAAATTTCTGACGCGCATCGGGGGTCTATTCTAGTGCATCTAGGGCTTATTTAGCATTCTGGATTGTGTTTTAGCGCATACAGGCAGCATTTTCATAGGAAATCTTAAAATGGCTGTATCTTGGTCATTTTTTGGTCTTTTTCAGAGCTTTTTTTTTTTAAATGGGGTAGAATTTCATAAGATATCTAATGGTGTAAGTTTTTTTTATCAGATTTGACAGATTTACAGCTTTCAAATTCTCACATATTTGAAAAAAAAATTGCTTATTTTGGGATTTAATCACACTTTTGCTTGCATGCATGTGTTTCTTCTTGTCTTGGTGACTTGTTGGTGAATCATACGGAGCTGGAAAAGTGTTGGAATCAGTCACAACATCAATTTGGAAAGTAAAAATAACTAGGTGCACTCGTTTCATCCTTCATCTCTTAATCTTGTTTGTCACACATTTCAATTTGGGGCATAAAATTAATCATTGTTTGCAAACACATTTGGATTTGGGCTCTTAAAATGAATATTGTCTTCAATCACATATTGAAAATCGGGTCTAAAATTCACCACTGTCTTCCATCACATCTTGATTTGGGATCTAAAAAGAACAAGTGTTTGAACTTTTTTTACACACATTTCATTTCTAATCTAAGGGAAATTAATCATTGTGAGTGTGAATCAAGTGCGTGTGTGATCACAAACACCTCACTTGGTTTGCTTTTGTCAAACCCTTCATAGGAGGCCTGCTAGGGGATTTCATCACCCCTAGGGACGACCTCAATCGAAGTGTGAATCGAAAGACACGCTTGTTTGGAAGTTAAAATCTTATCACTCTTGGCTAAGCCCCAAAGAACTTTATACCTTTGGGAAGTGAAGGTGAAGGGTGGGTTACCCCTTTCTCCCGGCTGTGTGGCAGGATTTTTCTTTCAAATCATCCTTAGTCAACCTTGTTCAAACTAGTTTGAAACCTAATTGGCCATACCCACTTGACTAGTTCTAGGACTTGTTGATGTGTCTTCTTCAAATGTGTGCTTAATAATCACATTCATAAATTTCAAATTCAAACTTGCTTATGTGTCTTGTGTGAGTGATTTATGTGTGTATATGTGTGATCATTCATTTAAATATTGCCAAATCAAGCTAAACACCAAACACATAAAGACAAGTCACTCTACATTTTCTTCCAACACATTCATATCCAATCACTTTCATCCTAATCATTCTTTTTAGCCACATCCTATCCATTTCATCCTAATCAATCCAAGTCATCCAATCTAATCATTCCACATCATCACCATCACCACTTGTCAAAATGGTCATAATCATAAACAAGCCCAATCCTAATCATAAGCCCAAAATCATAATCCAAGGGGGCTATCCCTCTAGGCCAAATCATGAGACAAAACCTAAGCCTGAGATCATAATTCAAGGAGTCCCTTTCTATAGTCCAAATAATGAAACAAAACCAAAACCTAAAATCAGACTTCGAGGGGCTTCTCCTTCCACCTCATACCAATCTTATCCATCCACTTCTTCGTATGTCAATGCCACATCAACCTATCAAGCCACATCACAACAAACACATGTGAACTTAATTTCTACCTTGCAACAAGGCCAAACTTCCTCAAGTCTTAATGCCACCTTCAACAAGGGGAACACCAATCTAGTTCATGCACCCTCTAACTTTATCATACCATCATCCAATCAAAATCAAAATCCTAAGCCAACACCTTTCACCCATACACCTACAAAGGATGTGATCCAAGGGCTACAAGCAAGGAATCAATTGTCGCCATGTCATTCAACACATATACTTGAACATGCAAAAGAATCCTCAAACATCATGCCAAGTCCTTCAAGCCAACCATGTCATCCACAACCACTTGATCCAATTCAAGAGTATCCCCTCGTAAGTCCAAGTCACCCTTTGTCATGCTCCTATGTTTTTGACCATCAAGAACATGACAAGTCTCTCCATGAGAAATCCCCTTCCACCTCCATTCAAATAAGTCATGAGGTATGTCAAAAGCACACTCCTAAACATGCGGAAACATTACCCACTCATCCACATAAAGATCAACACCCTCCTAATGATTCCATTCATAACATACCTAATACTATTCATGATAAATCTTCCATTTTTGATCAAGACCCTTCTTATGATCAAGAAGACCATGATGATCCCCTTAGCCAACTTTATGCATTCCATGGTCAAGAGCTTTCCACCTCACCCATCCATGATGCACAAACATCCACTTCCCTTGATGATACATATGCCTCCCAAGCACACATAGAAGATCAAACAAATATCTTGGATCTATGTGAGCACAATGCTAATCAAGATCCTAATGATCCTCCATCACCCATTATTGACCCCATTGCAAGCCCTCCATCATATCCTATTGGTTTTTCTACCCTCATTCATGAATTTTCCTCCTTCAAACAACAACCATTATCTTCCCTTGCTTCATCCAATAAGGAACTTGTGTCTAGTGCTTCACCTACACCTAGTCCCATTGTCCATTGCACACTCCAAAACATGAACCACCAAGGTAAAGGTCTAGATCTTCATGAACAAGGTATTTTGGAGCCCATCCATGTCAAAGTACCTCCACGCTCTTATGGCCTTGGACCTACACCCCAAGGACAACAACCTAAAGATGTTGGTACTTCCTCCATGCATCCCAAGTCCACCTCCTTTCATCATAAAGCCTATTGTATCCCTAAAACATATGTTGCCACCCCCCCTCCATCATCTTACAAATGTCAAAATCATGTGACCATACACCTTCGACCATCCACTCTACCACCATTGCTTCCAACTCCTAATATCCCTCCATCCACTTTACCACCATTACTTCCAACACCTAATATCCCTACCATTCAATCCTTTTATCCATTTATCCATAAATCCTCTAAACATCTTAATCATGACCAATCAATGCACTCATTGTCTAAACATAAAGCTTCCACTCATTCCACCAAACCCAAGGGATTCAAAAATAAAAATGTGGATGCCTCTACACATAAATTCAAAAATTCTAAAGGTCCTAATGCCTTAGCATACAATTGCAAAATATCAAAGCCAAGTACATCTAAAAAGTTATATAAGCTCATACCTCCAAAAGAAAAGTCTAAAAACAAAATGGTTTGGGTACCTAAGAAAAAAGAAATCAAATCAAACGAGGCATCCACATCACAAAAATCCCAACCATCCCCTTCCATCCAAAATGCACATTCTATTCAAAAATCTCAAATTCCTAAAACCCACAAGCAAAATAAAAATCATAGAAATACTAAGTCTATGTGGGTACCTAAAACACTTCATCCACCACCTCCTAAGCAAACATCTCCATTGCTTCCTACACCCCATCCACATCAAAAGCTTCAATGTTTATCACAGTGTGTGCAACCATTGGTCATGATTCCCTTTCATTTCACAGCAATCCCACATACCTCCACCTCCCCATCCTTCAACTACTATCCTACATATCTTCCCCACCATCTTCCTATGGTCCATGCTTTTGCATAAACCTTTCATCCATCCTTTTGCACAAGTCCTATTCAATCCACATCATCATCCACTATTCCCAATTCATTCTTGCATAAGCCTTTCATAATTTTCCATCTACCTAATCCATCCCTTTCATGTCATCCCTTACCAACATCTATGAGAATAATAATGACACTTTACATGGTCCATGCAATGACATCCATCCCTAGCGGGACTATCACCTTTCCTACAACTAGACACTTGAGTCCCTCCTATCCATATTCCACTTCTCCTATACAAAAAGTCAAAAAAAGCAAAAACACAAAAAAATGAAAAAAAAAAAAGAAAAGAAAAGGAAAAAAAAAGTAAAGAGAAATCCCTTCGTCCAACGGTGAAAACCTGGTAAACAGGCACCTTGGATAAGTACCATGATGAAAACCTAGCAAATAGGCATCATGTGTAGGTTTATCTTCTATGTCACTGCCACTTGGGGGCACAAGGTCTTATCTATCCAACTTATCATTTTTATATCATATCATTTCCATCCTACCTACCATCTTTAGCCATCATGCATACCTATCATATCGAGTCCATTCATCCACCCTTCTTCTTTTGATCTTGATGAAGAAATAGGGGCAAAATGTTGAAACATGTCTTGGGTATCTCTTGATATACCTCATCCTTACAAACAAGCCTATCATTATCCTATTGTCATAAGCTTTGTCATGAAAAATCCTAAGTATTGTACCTAGAATGGGGCATGTTATTCTTATGCGACATAGTCTTTGGAAATCACATCCTTGCTCTCTTATGATGTATACATCCATTCCATTCACTATGACCTATCCTTTCCATCCATCCATATATCATGAGTCTTTTATCCCTTATCCCATCACCCACCCTTTCATCCATCAATCCCATCTATCTCCTTGCACCTAGACTTGGTTTTCCCCTTGTCATTGGTATCTAGCACAAAGGCTACTCAAATTTTCATCCTTTGACACCTCAAACATTTCAAAAATACAAAAAAAATCAAAACATTTCAAATCCAAAAAAATAAAACATTTCAAAAATCCAAAAAAAATCAATGTCAAAAAAATCAAAAATCCAACAAAAATCCAAGCAATAAAATCAATCCATCCAATTAAGTCTTCCAATTTCATCTACTTAATCCATCACCTCAATCCAATCATTCAACCATTCAACCAAATCAGTCATCTTCATCAAAACCATTGCATCCAATCATCTCAATCAAATCAATCCAAGCAATAATCCAAATGCAAGTCAATCCTTAATCCATACCAATCAAGTCGATCAATCTAGTCAAATTATCCAATCACCTCCTTTGGTCTTGGTCCTAATCTTGTCATAAACCAAATCAACCAATTAATCAATTATCAGTCATCCTTGTGTTGCTCTAGGGATATATCACTTCCCAACAATGACAACACTATCATCATCATCAATCAATCAATCAATCAACGGTTTACAACTTGACAGGGGCACTACCTTGTTTTTTTTTGGTATCATTTGTGCATGCTTGCTTGCTTGCTTGTGTGTGTTATCATTTTATCTTGCATTTGTATCAAATCCATATCATTCTAGCTAATATTCATATCTTGTGTATGTTGGAGTAGCTTTTTGCACTATCCTTTGCATCTAAGGTCATATCATACCTTTTGTGCATTAGGACTTTAATGCTCTAAGTCTCCTTCCTCATACGTCTAGACAAGGTTGTATTACGCTGGGGCACGAGACACATCATCACCTTGGTCCTTATATCTTGGTTCATAAAATCTAGTGGTATATCAAACTTCATGGTTGCTCACCTTCATTGCAGCATAATGTATCATTCATCTCCTTCATCCACTTCTTATCTTGCATCATTCGTCTTATTCCTCCCTTTATCATTTCATTTCAAGAGCCTACCCGTGTTTGTTCAACCCGCCTATCCTCTCGAGGGGGCATCATTATTCCATCATCATCCTATCTTTCTATCATTATCCATTCTCCTTTATCCATACCTTAACTTCTTTGAAATGATGTTACTCGACAAAAATCTCATCATCTTGAACATCATCTCAAAGAGGGGCAAAATGTGTACGTCTAAAAATGGTCATGATTAAGCTTGTTAATTAATTAAATATGATTTATTTAATTAATTCCCCTAAAGTCATCTACATATAAATAAATTTAATTATTTATTTATATCGTTCATTTTCTAAATTTTTCTACCTTAAATTAAATAAATAATTTTATTTAATTACTAACATTTCTACCCTCCGCTTAATTAAATTAAATAAATTTGTATAGTTTATTTATATTTAATTATCATTTGGTTCTAAAGTTTAAATATTTTTTTAATATTTGAATAATGGAATATTCTCCATCCCATATTTGAATTTAAAATATTAAATATTTTATTTAATATTTTCCACCTCACCCTAATTTCATTTTTAAACATAATTAAATATGATTTATTTAATTATGTGAGTTTCCATTTTCATCTCCACTTCTAAATTAAATAAATTTATTTTATTTAATTTCTAACTCGTGCTAACTCACCCTTCCAAATTCACATCTTATCCTTCGAAATGGAAGTTTCCCTTCGAAACTCAATGACGAAATTGAAAGAAAAGGGAAACCTTCCATCTTCTCTTCCACTTTCGAAAATCTCCCGCCGTCCATTCGAACAAGCTTAATCCGGACCGTCGATCGATTCAGCCAATCGAATCCGTTTGAAAACTCTATAAATCAAACCTTTCACAAGCCATTTAGGGGGAATCTTCAGACATCCTTATGTTGTCAAAATAATTCCTCAATCTTTCATTCATTCTTATCATTCTCCATTTGTCATCATATCAAGTTGTTATGTTGTAGAATTGAGCAACCAACAATCAACCTTCAAAAATCTTGCATTCTTAGTATAGTAGGCATTTATTTTTAAATCTCGTTCTTTAGTAGTCATTTTGTGGAGCTTAGCATACAAATCGGAGAGCTTTAGCAAAAATACTGGAGATAGAGGACAATGGGACGTCTTCAAAGGAGCTGCTGCATTGAGAGTTTTCTTTACTTTGTTTAATCAGTTTTCTTTTGATTTAAAGTTTCATTGGTGTGCTTGAATAGTATTTATCTCATTTTAATACGCATATTTTCAATCTCAAAAATTGAGATAGAGAGAGAGGGAATGGGAGAGAGATAGATGGGGGAGGGTTAAGGGTAGAGGGTATAGAGTTTAAGGGTTTAGGGTTTAAAGATTAAGGGTTTATGGTTTACGGTTAAGGGTAGAGGGGAGAGTGATAGAGGGAGTGACTGAGAGAGAGATACCTAAGAGATGGGGTAGGAGGGAGAGGGTTGAGAGGGAGGGAGGGAGTAGGAGAGAGATAGAGGGAGGGAGGGTTAAGGGTAGAGGGTAGAGAGTTTAAGGGTTTAGGGTTAAGGGTTTAAAGGTTTAGGGTTTAAGGGTTGAGGGTAAAGGGTTTTGAGAGAGAGAGAGGGAGTGGGAGATAAATAGAGGGTAGAGGGTTAAGGGTAGAAGGTTTAAGGGTTAATGGTAAAGGGTTAAGGGCTAAGGATAGAGGGGAGAGAGATAGGAGTGAGTGAGATAGAGAGACCTAAGAGAGGGAGAGGGGGTAGGAGGGAGAGTCTTAAGAGAGAGAGGATGGGTAGGAGGGAGAGTCTATATATCTCCCCTCCCTCTCTTGGTTCTCTCTCACTCACTATTATCTCTCTCCCCTCTATCGTTAGCCCTTAACCCTTAAACCCTTAAACCCTCTACCCTCTACCCTTAACCCTCTACCCTCTATCTCTCTCCCACTCTCTCACTCTCTTTCAAATATCTCCCTCCTACCCCCTCTCCCTCTCTTAGCTCTCTCTCTCTCTCTTAGTCACTCCCTCTATCTCTCTCCCCTCTACCCTCTATACCTCTATCTATCCTCCCTCCCCTCTCTCTCAAGTCTCCCTTCTCCCATATCCCTCTCTTAGGTCTCTCTCACTCACTCACTCCTCTATCTCTCTCCTCTACCCTTAACCCTTAACCTCTACCCTTAACCCTTAAACCCTAAACCTATAAACCCTTAACATTCTACCCTTAACCCTAAAATCTTAACCCTTAAACCCTAAACCCTCTACCCTATACCCTTAACCCTCCCTTCCTCTATCTCTCTCCCACTCCCTCCCTCTATCTCTTTCTATACCCTCTCCCTCCTACCCCCTCTCCCTCTCACACACACTCACCTCTATCTCCTTTCCTCTCCCACCATCCCTCCACTCTCTACTTCTCTCTATCTATCATCTCTTGCTACATCTCCTTCCCTCTCTATTTATCTTTATCTCCCCTCTCCCTCTCTTTACCCACCTCTCCCTCCATCACTCTATATCTCAAGTGTGTCTCCTCCACACCTCTTTCCCTCTCTACTATATAGCTCTCCTCTCCCTCCCTCTACCTCTCTCTCTATCACACACACACTCACCTCTATGTCCTCCCTACCTATCCCCCCTCCCCTCTCTACTTCTCTCTCTCTCTCTCTATGTCTCCTTCCCTCTCTACCTATATTTATCTCCCCTCTCTCTCTATTTACCTACCTCTTCCTTCATCACTTTGTATCTCACCTATGTTTCCCTACCTACCTAGGGTTGAGGGATTAAGGGTCAAGGGTTGAGAATTGAGGGTTGAGGGTTTAATGTATAGGGTAGAGGGTAGAGGGTTGAGGTTCCAATGTATAGGGTAGAGGGTATAGGGGCTGAGGGATTAGGTTTTAAGGGTAGAGGGTTGAGGGTTGAGGGTTTAAGGGTTGAGGGATTAAGTGTTGAGTGTTGAGGGTTGAGGGATTAGGGTAGAGAGCTTACTTGGGTTTAAGTGTTGAGGGTATAGGGTTGATGGTAGAGGGTAGAGGGTTTAAATGTTTGATGTTTAAGGGTTAAGGGTTGAGGGTTTAGGGTTTATTGTTTAGGGTTGAGTTTTTAAGAGTTTAAGGGTTGAGGGTATAGGGTAGATATGGAGGGAAGGATAGAGGGAGAGATGGAGGGACAAGTGAGATAGAGAGGAGAGAAGATGAGGGAGGGACATAGATATATGAGGGTTGATTATCCAATGCATAGGGTAGAGGGTTGAGAATTGAGGGTATAGGGTTGAGGACATATAGGGTTGATGGTTTAGGGTATTGGGTTGAGCGTATAAGGTTGAGAATAGAGAATATTGGGTTGAGGGTAGAGGGTAGAAGGTTTAAGGGTTTAGAGTTGAGGGTTTAGGGTTGAGGGTAGAGGGTTTAGGGTATAGAGTAGAGGTTTTAAGGGTTTAAGGTTTAAGGGTTTAGGGTTTAAGGGTTGAGGTTTGAGAGTTTAAGGTTGAGGGTAGAGGGTTGAGGGTATAGGGTTGATGGATTAGAGTTGAGGGTCCAACATATAGGGTAGAGGTTATATGGGTTGAGAGGGTTTAGAGGTATAAGGAGGGTTGAGGGTTGAGGGACTAAGGTAGAGAGTTTAATTGGGTTTAAGGGTTGATAGAGGGTTGAGGGTGAGGGTATTGGTTTGAGGTGGGTTTATGGGTTTAGGATTTAAGGGTTGAGGATTGAGGGTTTAGGGTTGAGGATTGAGTGTTTAAGGGTTTAAGTTTTGAGAGTATAGGGTTAAGGATAGAGGTAGAGGATTAAGGGTAGAGGGGAGAGAGATAGAGGAGTGAGTGAGAGAGAGACCTGAGAGAGGGAGTGGCATAGGAGGGAGAGACTGTGAGAGAGGACATAAAGGAGAGAGATAGAGGGAGATAGAGCTAAGAGTAGAAGGTAGAGGGTTTAAGGTTAAGGGTAGAGGGATTGATTGAGAGAGAGAGACCTGAGAGAGGGAGAGGGGGTAGGAGGAAGAGACTTGAGAGAGAGAGAGGGAGTGTGAGAGAGATAAAGGGTAGAGGGTTTAAGGGTTAAGGGTAGAGGGGGGAGAGATAGAGGGAGTGAGTGAGTGAGAGAGAGACCTGAGAGAGGGAGATGGGGTATGAGGGAGACACTTGAGAGAGAGAGAGAGGGTAGAGGTTAAGAGTAGAGGGTTTAAGGGTTTAGGGTTTAAGGGTTAAGGGTATAGGGTGGGGGAGAGAGATAGAGGGAGTGACTAAGAGAGAGACCTTAGAAAGAGAGGGTGGGAGAATGCAGAGAGAGTGGGAGAGAGATATAGGGTTATAGGGTTAATGGTAGAGGGTAGATGGTTTAAGGTTTTAGGGTTTAAGGTTAGGGTTTAGGGTTTATGGTTAAGGGTAGAGAGATAGAGGGAGTGAGAGAGAGAGAGAGACTTGAGAGAGGGAGAGGAGGTAGGGGGAGAGACTTGAGAGAGAGAGGGTAGAGGGTAGAGGGTTTAAGGGTTTAAGGTTTAAGGGTTTAGGGTTTAGGGTTAAGGGTAGAGGGGAGAGATAGAGGGATTTGGTGAGAGAGAAAGAGGGAGGGAGTGGGAGATTGATAGAGGTTAGAGGGTAGAGGGTAAAGGGTTAAGAGTAGAGAGAGATAGATAGGTAGAGAGAAGTAGAGAGGGAAGGAGAGATGGAGGGAGAGGTAGGAATGGAGAGAAAGAGAGAGAGAGAGGTAGGTAGAGAGGGAGGGGAGATATAGAGAAGTAGAGAGGGAATGAGAGATGGATGGAGAGGTAGGGAGAGAGAGAGAGATGAGCGAGAGTAATATAGAGAGAGGTAGGTAAGGAGAGGGAGGAGGAGATAAAGAGAAATAGATATGAAAGGAGAGGTAGGGATGGAGAGAGAGGTGAGACAAAAATAGACAGGACTAGGTAGATGGAGGGAAGAGGAGATAAAGAGAAGTATAGATGGAAGGAGAGAGGGAGGAATAGGTTGGGAGGGAGAGAGAGAGAGGTGAGAGAGATAATAGAGAGGAGAGAGGGATAGGTAGGGAGAGAGGTGAGATAGAGATAAAGAGAGTAGAAAGGGGAGGGGAGAGAGAGAAGTGAGATAGGTGATATAGATGTGTGATGGAGAGAGTAGAGAGGTAAGGAGGAAGGTGGAGAGATTGAGAGGGAAGGGGAGGGGAGAGAGAAAGAGGTATAGAGGGATAAGTTAGATAGTGAGAAGTAGAGAGAAAATGTGGATGAAAGGCATTAGAGTAATAAGTTATTTCACTTAATTAATTTAATCATATTGGTTAATTAATTCACTTATCACTTTAGTTACTTAAACTAAACTTAGGCACATTAATAATTAATTATTTATTAATTATTAAGTGTGCACACTAGGGTTTCCTTTTAGGGTTATGCATATATTGCTTTTATAAAGCAATTCATCTCTTGTATTTACTTAATTCTTGAATACAATTCATTTGCACATCTTCATGCAAATTGCTCTTGCTCTTTTTGTTTTTCTCTTGTGGAAGGTATTTTTTGGTTTGAATGTTTGATCTTGGATTCTAACATGGTATTAGAGCCTTGATTTGTAGCCCCTTCTCAATTTTTTGGAGAAATTTTGTTAGAGTAAAGGTTTTAACTTAATTATGTTAATTAAGTTACCTTTATTCCTCTCTTAAGATTTCACTTTAGTTTGCATATTGTGACATTTAATAATTATATTAATTATTAAATATCTACCTATTAGGGTTATTTTTAGGGTTGCACAATCTCCTTTTATAAGGATTGATCATTGTATTTTATTTAGACTCTTTGATTAATACATTTTCAGCTTTCAGAGCACCTTTGCTTTTTCGTCTTGAATGTCTTCTTTCTGTGACAAGTTATTTGTATGTAGGTGATCTTCGAGGTCTGTGAGGTTGGATTTCACAACTTCAACATGGTATCAAAGCTCCAGATCTGTGGCTGCCTGTTCTTTTTTTAAAGATATCAACTTACAGAGTTTTCTTTTGTGCAAGAGTTTCATTCATGGTATTTTTTGCCAGATCAGAGGGGTTTTCCATCATTTTATGAGAAATTTTCACCTTGATCTCTCAAATGGTGTATGCTAGTGTAAAATGAACCTCATGGGTGCACCCAGAAGGCCTAGAAACCCCTATTTTCATATAAGATATGATAGGGTTTGCTGAAAATTGATTTTTTAGCGTTTTTGGGGAATCTCAAAACAGCTGCAAACAAATCCATGCAGATCCGTATGCATGCATCAATTTTTGTGCTATTTTGGTTTCTGTGCTACCATGATTTTTGTGCATGAAGGTGTGGTTTCTTCATTTTTCTGTTTTGATGTTGTTTTCCTTAGTCAAATTCATATCATGGTTTTTGCACTCCGGGGGGCATAACTTTTGCATCCGAACTCCGTTTTTCGCAAACGAATAGGCGTTGGAAAGGTGGTTCTGTTATCTTTCTAGATATGTCATTTATTTTTCTTGAATATTCCTCAGGTATAGTTTATTCATTATTTTGTGTTTTCACAATTCTGTCAATTACTTGGATGTTTTGGCACTTGGAAAGGATCTGTTTGTGTGAGATGGCATATTTTGATCTACTTTATATGTACTGAGATCATTAGTATCTGATTTTTTCTTTTGAGTGAGTATAATGGGTTTTTCTATTCATCATTCTATGATCAACTTGGATAAGGGTAATTATGAGTCATGGGAAAAGGGCATACTTACACATTGTAGGTGGCTTAATATTTTGCCTTATTTGTATGATCTCATACCTACACCAGACACACCGAGGAGTTTATCAGCATGGGTTATTATTCGAGATCATATTGTAGGGGTTATTGGTTGTAGTGTTGATTTTGACACTTTGTGTGCTTTATCTGACATTGATTTTCCTCGCACACTTTGGCACCATCTTTGGGAGATTTTAGGAGATTCTAATATCTCTCCATTCCCAGAGGATCCCACTGCAGATTGTCTCATCCCTCTTACTGATATAGATTTCATACCCTATGATAACCATACTCTAGAGGAGCTTGAGTATCTCACAGGTCTTGCATGTGACGATGGTTTAGAGACTTGTACTCATGTTCCCACTCTTGAGATTGAGACTACATCAACATCTCCTATTGTTCCTAATTAGTTTGACATTGCCACATCTTTGGCCCCTATTGATTTAGAGCAGCAAGACATCATACATCTTTCAGACATAGCTACTTGGGATTCATATCTTGCAGGCATATCATCCTTGTTTGTAGAGTCCTATATTGCAGATTTGGAGGATTACTTTGAGGACATTCATCTCCTCTACCTTGACAGTCAGGTTATCACTTTCTACCCACCATTATTGGTACATTTAGAGGTTGCATTTCAGGAGTCTTCACATCAGTTTGGATTTGGCATCATTTGTTTCAGTTCAGACAAAGAGATTCTTCAACATCCTATCATGGCACACATCTTGAGACAGATTGGTTCATCACTCTTCATAGGGTTTCTTCGCCATCGTCCTTTAGATCTGTTTCTTCCCAAGGGGAGGAATGTTATTTGCCGCTTTAGGATCTCTTTCTAGATTCTACATCAAGCATCCACCATTGTGACAGGAGTTTATTCATTGTGGGGGGGGCTTCTAGTCTCTTTCTGTCTCTCCTATGGGGGGATCATATTTTGTACTTGTGTGATAGAAGCATTTCTTGGGGGGTCATGTTGAGTCCTTCTATCTCTCTTCTTCTTTCACTCTTGTTCATCTCTTTTTGGAGAGGAGTTTTTTCCCATTGGGTTTTCTCCTTTACTTCGCTTTATAGAGATTTGGTTGTATTTGGGTACCTAATCAGGCCTAGTTGTCGGGACCCTTGTTTGCTTTCATGCATTGTAGTTACCTTTGCGTTCTTGCACATGTTTGTAGCTGCACTCTTGCTCATCTTAAGGGGGGGTGTTAGAGTAAAGGTTTTAACTTAATTATGTTAATTAAGTTACCTTTATTCCTTTCTTAAGATTTCACTTTAGTTTGCATATTGTGACATTTAATAATTATATTAATTATTAAATGTCTACCTATTAGGGTTACTTTTAGGGTTGCACAATCTCCTTTTATAAGGATTGATCATTGTATTTTATTTAGACTTTCTGATTAATACATTTTTAGCTTTCAGAGCACCTTTGCTTTTTTGTCTTGAATGTCTTCTTTCTGTGACAGGTTATTTGCATGCAAGTGATCTTCCGGGTCTGTGAGGTTGGATTTCACAACTTCAACAAATTCATTACAGAGCATGTTCGGGGTTCCTCGAGGGTTTCATACCTTGAACTTATTTTTGGAGTGTTTTAGATCAGATAGGGCATCTCCATTGGATTCAGAGTGTTGGAAAAAGTCATGATTGACTTTTATTTCATCAAAATTTTATCAAGAGTTTGATGCAAGATGTTTTATCAGAGCCATTTTTTCATTTTTGCTTCAGAAATCTAGCTTCCACTCAGTTGTAGGAAAAACAAGTTTTGGGTTTTGTAGCCAGGGTCTAAATATCAACTGGGTATCTTTTAGATTTTGCATATATTGCACAGATCTGGAGAAAATTGATGTACAAAAAGTGGAACGCGTCATTTTTTCTACTAGCTAAAGGTTTAATTTTTTTATTTTTTTGTCTTCTTCTTGTTGGATCAAAAAATGATTTCTAGGTTTTGTTCTTAGCATCAAAATATTTATGGGTTTTTGTTATTGTCTACAAATAGTGAGTAGATTTTGTAGAAATCAAATTAGAAGTAAACTTTTTTTTGTTAGAAAACCCATTTCTTGTCAGCTAAATTCAGTTTTTTTGAAAAATTCATAGCTTTTGGCCACAGTGTCCATTTTTGGCAAACGAGATATTGACGGAAAGCTAGTTTTGAGCCTTCACATTGATGTTGGCCATTTTTTCAGATTCAGTCTTTTACATAGATCTGAGGTCAATTTTAATCATGGAGACATATGTGAACATTGGTTTGTGCATGCACTCTTTTTTGTTTTCATGCACTAGGTTTGCATTTTCTCTCTAATTTATGCATGTTTTGCAATCTCTCCATTTACAACTTTTACAATCATAGGTTGTTGTAATAAATGAAATTATATAAAGTTCTATCAGGGGGGCTTCTTGCATAATAATTTGATTAGAGTGTAGTTGCATTGCATGCACTTTGATCTCATCTTCATATTGATGGCAACTCATACGAGTTGTATCTGGATTATGTTATTTCTTTTGGCCACATCTTGCTCATAGCTTGACACATTTTAGTTCACATCGGTTCACATCTTAGATTGAGAGCCTATGATTAATGATTCTAAATCACATCAGATTCATATCGGGTCTCATCTCAGTTTGATGACCATTCTTTTTATGGTTAATGTTCCAAAATCCTTATGGTACTTGCTCCTATGGATTAGTTTTAGACACAGTTTGGCATCGACATTGAGATACACATATCTTGGACATATTCTTTTATCAAATCATTCCCTCTTAGGGGGGCATCATTTATTCATCTACTATTGATTCATATATTTTAGAGTTGTTCCAGTTTGTGAGATTTCCAGTGTTCCTTGGCATTGAGTCTGTTGTTGCATTATCATGATTCCACCTGAGTCCTTTAGTGACTCTCATATGGTTTCTTTTAAATAGAGGTATCTTTCCTTGCTTTCCAAATTCAAGATTCCAGTGTTACGCCACCAGTGTTCTTCCAGTGCTTCTTTGTAGCAGTTCATCTCATTGAGGGGGGGTTTTGTCCCACTGGGTTTTCTCCTCTTTCCCATTCATTGCATTTGTACATGGGTACCTGATTAGGCCTTGTTGTTAGGACCCATCTTTGCTTTCATGCATCTTTTCTTTAGTGTTTTAGCTACTTCCTAAGTTAATCTTAAGGGCGGGTGTTAAAGTAATAAGTTATTTCACTTAATTAATTTAATCATATTGATTAATTAATTAAGTCACTTATCACTTTAGTTACTTAAAATAAACTTAGGAACATTAATAATTAATTATTTATTAATTATTAAGTGTGCACACTAGGGTTTCCTTTTAGGGTTATGCATATATTTCTTTTATAAAGCAATTCATCTCTTGTATTTACTCAATTCTTGAATACAATTCATTTGCACATCTTCATGCAAATTTTTCTTGCTCTTTCTATTTTTCTCTTGTGGAAGGTATTTTTTGGTTTGCATGTTTGATCTTGGATTCTAACAAAAGGAAAAGAGAGAGAGGGAGAGAGAGGGGGGGAGAAAGAGAGGTGAGATCGAGAGAAGTAGAAAGGGAAGGAGAGAGAGAGAGGGAGATAAAGAAAATTAGAGAGGGAGGGAGAGGAGAGAGAGGTGAGATAAAGAGAACTAGAGAGGGAAGGAGAGAGAGAATTGCGAGATAGAGAGTAGAGAGAGAGGGAGATAGAGAAAATTAGAGAGGGAGGGAGAGGAGAGAGAGGTGAGATAGAGAGAACTAGAGAGGGAAGGAGAGAGAGAATGGCGAGATAGAGAGTAGAGAGGAAAGGAGAGAGAGAGAGGCAAGCAAAGAGAGAGAAAGAGGGGAGAGAGAGGGAGAGAGGGATAGGTAGGTATAGAGAGAGGTGATACAAAGACTAGAGAGATATATAGAGATAAAAGGAGAGGGAGGGGAGATAGATAAATGTAGAGAGAGGAGGGAGGGAGATATATATTAGAGAGGGAAGGAGAGAGAGAGAGATGGACATGTAGAGATGTAGTTCTTGAGCTCAAGGGAGAGAGTGTCAGATAAAGGGATGGAGATAGTGAGATAGAGAGGTCTAGATAATAAGAGATGAAAATGAGTGAGATAGAGAGAGAAAGATGAAATTTGACCTCCTGATTATTGAAATTTGACATGTTGATTACTAAAATTTGACTAAGTTTGGAATTTTTTAAAATCTTCCAAAAACTAGAATTTGCATTATATCTTCTACAAATCTGAAACCACTCTCAAACATCCTACCTATATACATGAAATATAACTTAAAGTATAAGAAAGTAAATGTCCATATGTAAATTTAAACTTATACTTAAATGTTTATTTCATGTATATAGTTTCCCTGACAAAGAAAGAGAAAATCAAAGAGTTTAGAGAAATGCATTCCAAAAGTCATGAATTACATTTGGCGAGTGCCAAATTTGACATTCGCCAAATAAAGTAACCCATTTGGTGCACACCAAATAGGTTGCATTGGGAAGTACCAACCCAATGGGTTGGATTTTGCATTGGGAATCCGACTCAAAGGTATGGATAACCCTTTCATGCAAAAGATGTGATTTTTTGAAAGAGTGCCAAATTTCCTCATATTTTCGTATGTACTCCCTGTCTCATTTGTACATCTTTCAATGCAAGTTTATAAAAAAAATGTGATAGCATTAACCTCTTTCTTAGCTATGTAAATATATAATTCTTTTTTCATTTTGATTTAGTTAAGGTTTTGATCCATAGCTTCTATTATAAATGCCCCCGTTTTTGGTCAAAAACCAACATGTGCTAGTTTTAGGATAGATTTTTACTCGTTCATTGAAATGAGAAATAAATTTTTTTTTTTGAAAATAGACTCCATTCTACACATTGTGAAAAAAAAATTGATTAGTTTTCAAAAAAATTAGGGGGGAGCATGCTCAAATTTCATTTTTTCAAGATGCACATCCACTTTGAAAATTCATAAAATATTATATATGCATTAAAAAAATAATCCAAAAGAAGGAGGATAAACTACATGGTGTTAGTTAATTTATTACCATTGTGATTTTTGAAATTCTAAAAAAAAGTTAATCAAAAAGGGGGGAGCCCTTAGGCGCTATGTTGTTTTTTTAATAAAAACAAGACATGTTTTGGGCCTCTCCTTTTTGAGACCCTTAATATTCATTAATTTCAAAAAGAATTAGTAGCTTAGAAACTAGAATCAGAGCACTTCAACTTTTGTTCTTGCTACATCTTGAAATTTTGAGTGTAAAGTTATCTTCATTTTCTTGTGCAAATTATATAAATTTGCTGATTTTAGAAAAAAATTGGCATCTTAAGAGCCAAAATTGTGTCACAAATCCATGCCCTTGCCCAACACATTAGTTATAAACCTGATTTAAGCATGATTAATGATGGATTCATACTTAAGACAACTAGTGACACAATAATGGGATGGTCATCATATGTGAATGTACAATGAATAATATAATTAGTAGCAATACTTTTACATCTATCACATGCCTAATAGATCTTGAAGGAAATAGGTCATATTATTAAGTATTTGATACAAATATCATTGCTAGCATAGTATTTCATCTAGGTTTGGAGAAATATTGTTCTTACAAGTCAATGCCATGGCTTATGGTCACTTACAATCTTTTTGTCACTAGAAACAACTCAAGGTTCCATAATAACAAGATTAGATAGATTTTGACTTACAGAGTTTGAGAAATTTGTATATTATCAAATCATGTTTTCTAACCTACTTATATTGAGATACATGACAATAATATTCACTCATGTTCTTATTAGGGGAAGGATATCTAGTATATCTCACACACATAAATATGGACATAGAATCCCCTTTTAGTAAGAACTCTTGATTTGTTATTGTGTGAAGTAAAAATGTGTAAAGTAAATAACAAGATCACACAAGCAATGAAACGTATTACATTAGAGATTTGAATCATAAAACTAATCTAATTGTAAAAAAAGAAAATCCTCCAAAATCGTTCCATTGTTCTCTATTCTCAAGGATCCTCTAAATCATTAGTGCTCTTAGATTTGTATATTGCACTATGATTGTTTGAATGACAACCTAAGAAATGGATGTTGTAGAATCCAAAAATCTAACTTCCTACATGATTGAATAAGTTGTATGATAATGCTATGATGCCATGATATTAAATGTTGTAAATGATAATGGTAATGTGACAATGGATATGATACGAAAGACTATGATGTAAATGTTGTATAAAAACTAAGATGATAAATACAATGCAGCTATGAAACTAAGCCATGATTCTAAACTAAAAATGATTCTAAAATGCAAATTGCTAAATACTAAAATGTTCTAAATACCCAAATGCTCCAATGTGATTTATGTATAGTAAGTTTACTTAAAGATGGGATTGAAAATGTTGTAGAATGGGCTTGTATTTATAGGATTTCCAAAGCATAAAATGATGTGACATCAACCAATGGTCAAGATTTCAAATGAAAAGATGAATGGTGGAGATGGAAGAAGGTAGAGGGAATCATGGAGGATGTTCCCTTGACTGTGAACAACATGCCAAGTGTATGAGGGAATAAAATGTGTGAGAGAGCCAAGTTTCCAAAGTTTGTTTTGGAATTGGTTGAGGATAATTCCCATTTAAATATTAAACATATTTAAATTCATGTGACACTTGATGATGTGGCAAGAGGAAAAGTTGGAGACATGTGCCTAAATTCAAATTTGAGAATTTGAATTTAGTGAGAAGATTATCAGTTAAATAAAAAAAAATATTGACATTTTTTATTTAATTAAACTTAGAAAAATGTGATTTAAGATGGTAGAATTAGAAGGTATGAACTATATAAATAAATTTAGCATTTATTTATAAGTAGACGAATTAAAGCTGTTCATTAATTAAATAACTTGTATTTAATTAATTAATTGTCTTGACCAATTTTAGGTGTATACATTTTTCCCCTCTTTGAAGTAATGTTTTTACATGTTGCTTCAAAGAAAAATTTGCTAGTGATGTTGACAAATTTTTTTTTGATGCCCCAGACGTTTATTTTCGAGAGATAACAGATATATGCCCCCTCGGGAGATAAATCAATGAATTTTTTAATTTTTAGGATTGTTTGAATTTTTTGAAAATTTTGATGATTTTCAAAATTTAAGATTTAGAGTCGATTCATCTTTTGAAAAAATGATGTTTAAGCCGCTAGGTGATGAAATGATTAATTAAGCCCCTTTGAAAAATAAAATAAATCAACCCTGCAAAAATCCCACTTAATTAGCCTTTAAAAGGTTAAAAAGAGTGATTATGAATTTCATTTGTGCATTTGCAATTTCAAAATTTGAGAGTGATTGAGTAATTGAGCAATTTGATCAAGATGCTGATTCCCTACCACACACGCTGATTTGAGTGCGTGTAACATCACAACTGCACGACAACGTATGGACCTCTTGTACGTACCTCGAAAAACCTCCTTATGATTTTTGAATCTCATTTTTTGTGCCTTTTTTCATGTTTAAAGTTTTGTTTTTAATGTTTTAACGCATATGAGCACCGATGTAGCGCATTAAATGACTGTTGTAGCACATACAATAGATTAGCACTTAGGGTTAGCTTTGTAGTGCATTCATAGAAGGATTTAGCGCATTTAGAGAATTAGCGCTTAGAGCCAGATGTTTAGGTCATATGACAATTGTTTTAGTGCATAGGGTTTATTAGCACATAGGTGATGTAATTTAATGCAATAGGTCAATTTTGTGGTGCATAGAATCAATTAGCACATTGATAAAGGGATTTAGCACATTGATCAAATTTGATGGTGCATTCAGTAATTTGGTGCATTGAAACCTTGTTCTGGTGCATTGATAAAATTTTCTAGCGCTTTGAGACATTTTTATAGCTCATCTAGGGTAGAATGATGAAATATTGATTGAAATCCTTATTTTTGATGATTTTTGATCTCATTAGCTGTTGATTTGATGTTGTTTGATGATGTTGATAGATTAGATGATGATTGATCTCATGATAGGTGAGATTTAATGATAGGATGATGATAATTAACCTCATGATAGGTGGATCAATGATAGATTGATGATTGTCCTCATGATAGGTGAGGATCAATGATAGATTGATGACTATCCTCATGATAGGTGAAGATCCATGATAGATTGATGACTGACCTCATGATAGGTGAGGATAAATGATATATACTCACAAGATGCAATCAAAATCTTATCAGAACTGATTAGATTGATAGGTTGATTGATGTTTGGTTGATTTATTTGTTGATTAGCGATAATATGTTATGATGATAAGAGCCTTTGAAAGTCCTATAGATTCAGGAGCACTTCTCGAGGAACTAGGAGTTCATTTCACATTTAAATTAGGTTGATCTAAGTGTGATTGGATGATGTGGACTGAATTCATTGATAGAAATGCCCCAAAATCATATTAACAGGGGGCTTCTGACTGCGCTAGCAAAGAGATGGTAAAGTGAGCATAACACCTTTCATTTTCCCACTGGTGAGATGATAGTGACACCAGAGGATGTCTACCACATTTTGAGGATCCTAGTCGTTGGGGAGCTAGTTTTATATGATTCCATCAAGCAGGGTGGGACTGATGCATTGAGAGTGTTCAAGGATGATTGGATTTGTGGCTATGAGATTCCTTGGCGAGAGATGATCGATGCATATGCTACATTGTTATGTGTTCTTGTTGGTTTCATCAGAGGTTTTCTATGTCCCAATCATAGGTTGAAGGGACTTTCAGTTGGATGTGGCTAGATACTTGAGAGTATGATTACTCAAAGTACCAGATATACTTGGGGATGTTGCATGCTTGCCCATTTATACCATTATTTACATCAGGTGGTCTATCTCTAAGGAGCCAATTTATTAGTTGGGGTTACATTGCTTCAGATATAGGCATGGGGACATATAGCTATTACTTGTATAATGGTAGAGAGACAACGACCAACCATGAGACCATATGTTCATGCATATACAGGTCCAGTTGCTCAGCCTAAGATAGGAAAACTAGAATACTAGATGAACTTGAGATAGTGACATGGATCATCTATGTACCTGATTGGGAGGACATAGTTTATCATTGAGAGATTTCTACTGAGGAGGGTACTATGATAGTATGGCAGGGTACAGGGCATGCCTTAGGGAGTGGCTCATTATGTACGATGACAAATTGATGTGACAAAGTGGGGGCCTATGTTATCATATGATGTCATGGTTGAGGAGTATCAGGGTTTACATGCCATTACCTGAGATTATCATCTAGAGATTATTGAGGCTCTGATATTCGAGGAGTATGCACAATATTTCCTCTTGCATCCATTCCTACAGATATCCAGTCCTCACAAACCAGTGCCATTATTAGATGAGGAGGAGAGGGCAGTAGTACACAAACGTAGGTGGAGGAGAGATGGAGGAGATGAGGAGGAGGAGGCGAAGAGCAATGATGATGGGGATGGGGATGGAGGTGGAGGAGACAAATATGGTGACGGGGGAGATGGAGATGGAGGTGATGGTGGTGGAAGAGATGAGGGTGGTGCAAGGACCATGAAAGATGTGTGAGATTTTAGAGTGCCTTGAAAGAGGCAATCATTGGTAGCTGCAACATAGAAACATGTGTAATTTAGCTACCCTCACAACAACAATGGACATAGATAGATGCATTATAGGTGTAGGTGCAGACATTACAAGGGCAGCTAGCATAGGCACATGATTTATTGCAGACCCAGACCTAGGCTCAGGCTTAGACACAAGCACAAATGTAGGCACTGATTACCACTCTTATGGTTGAGAGGGATACGTTGAGGTAGCGAGTAGAGCAGGTAGAGGGTGTGGCAGAGAGACTACAAAGAGCTATAGATGGAATAGGTACAACTGACTACTTCTGAGAGGTATGACGCACCACTAGGGAGGCTGAGTTCTATAGGCTAAAGTATAATGAGGTGGTTCCTCCAAAGTATCGAGAGAGCTACACAAATTTTTCTAGTCACACTCACACTAGGACTACTAGTAGGGGTGTGACAGGGCCACCACCCCATAGAGATCCAGCAGTAGGACCATCAGGTGGTGTGGGAGGTACAAGGCTAGTATCGTCAGGGGGGAGCACCACATAGCTCCATTATGATGACAAAGTTGTTGCATTTTGAGACACTAGATGATGTATACACCGACTCAGTTGAGACACTCTGATTTCTACCATTTTGATATTGATGTATCTCTTTATATATTTGGACATCGTTGTACACTTGACATTATGAGTTTGAAGTTATATGATATGCAGAGATGATTAATGATCTGTGTGTCTATATGTGATTTATGATGGATGCACTTAATTTTTTCTTTATGATGCTTAGATCATGATTATGTGTGTTTGCAATGATGATATGATGATGTATGAATTATGATTCTATATTCTTTATACTATGTGATGGATTTGATTATGCAAATGATATATGATGTTTATGTATGCTCATGTAATGATTATGTATGGATGCAATGATGCTATGATGATATATGCATGATGATTCTATATGGTTTATAGATGATTTTTATGCTATGTGAGATGGAATTGATTATGCAAATGATGTGTGATGTTTATGTATGTTTATGTAATGATTATGCATGGATGCTATGATAATATGATGGTATATGTATGATGATTCTATATGGTTTATGGATGATGTTTTATGCTATGTGAGATGGATTTAATTATGAAAATGGTGTGTGATGTTTATGTGATGATTATGATTACCTAATTTTGCAAGACTTCAAAACTTCTAGTGCCTTAGTTTGTCTAATAACCAGTTCACTGGTAGCATTCCAATAGAGTTGGGAAATATTTTTGGTCTTGTGAAGCTTAACTTAACAAATAATCAACTTATTGGAGCCTTTCCCAGAGTTCTTGGAAATTTGAAGAGACTCACTCATTTAAGCTTGATCAGCAAGAATCTGATAGGACCCCTTGTTCCTTTTGGAAATATATGCCTCAATCATTATAGGCTGAAACCTCCATTGGATCCAAGTCAGTGTGACATGCTTTGAGTCTGGCCAACTAGCAGCTTTGAAACATTATGTTTTGTATAGGTCACTGTGACCTTGTAGAAGTCTTGCCGAACGGTTTCACATTGGTGTCTTTGGTGTGACATGTTATATTTAGTGTCACCTCTTACCGTGTGGAGATCTCTAGCCGTCAAGCCATTCATATCGTATATCAGGGAGAGTCTTAGTGTTTCGCTATGAGCTCTCATCGGTAGGAATGTCTTACCGACAATATTCACTTGGGGTAACCCAAAGGTCTCGAGAAGAAGTCTCAATAATGAAGAGAGGTCTCGCCGATGGGGAAAATCTTGAAGTCATCGGTGTAACACACTTGCTTCGATATGAAGTCTTACCGATGTGTGATGTCTTGCAAAATGGCTTTGCATTGAAGTCATCGGGATAACTAAACACCTTAGAGTGAAGTCTCAGTGATAAACATTTGTCTTGCTGACTATTGCTTGGTGCTCGATATGAATTAAAGTTTTCAGAGTAACGTCTCAGCAATAGCAGTAGAGTCTTGTTGACTACTGATTACTTTGGAGTAACTTTGAACCTTCAGTGGGATGTCTCAGCGATAGTGAAAAGTCTCATCGACTGTTGGATGATTCGGTGTAACATAAGGAACCTCGGTATGATCTCCTAGCAAAAATGGTATGTCTTGCCGAATGTTGAACATTTTGGTATAACCCTTAATGACTCGGTATGATCTTTCAGCGAAAGACGATAGTCTTGCCGATGTAAATTCTCATGTCTATGTGACTTGTGGAGCTTCATTATGGCATCTCACCGAAAGTGATGAGTCTTGGTGATAGCGATACATGTGGTGAGCGTCAATATGAGGTCTTGGCAACATAAGGAAGTCTTAGTGATGGTCTCCTGAACTCGATGTAACATCTTGCCAAAAGAGTGGAATCTTGGCAACATCGATGGTGAAGTCTTTGGGCATCGGGGAGACACTTCTTGTGTCTCATCGACATGCCGATACAATGTGAACTTCTTTGATCGAGCGATGACCATCTATGTGGCTGGTGTTCGACCAATAGGAGAAGCCGAATGGGAACCGCTAGTAGTTGGACTGTTGTGGCAGTTCTATGAGGAAGCTCGATAGCCAAGAATGACATGAATAAGTTCTATAATTTTGTAGAGGTTCGGTTGGTTCAATCAATAGTTGTAGTGTCAGTTCAAATTGTATCAGTGGATGAATTCTATTCTGTGAAGGCTGTAATGTGAATGTTCTGTAACAAGTTTGATCATTGTGAAATTTTTTGTAATATGACATTAGAAAGATAAGTTAGAACTCTATATTTAATTTTTGTTACTGTAATACAAAGTGACTTCTCTTGGTGTGGTGGGTTTTTCTCCCGTTAGGGTTTTCCCACGTAAATCTGGTGTTCATATGTGTTTGTCAATTACTCTATTTTTGCTATTTATTTCATAGTGCATCTTAATTGAACTGTAATAGAAAAATTAAAAGTATCTCTGCATTCTTCCCTAAGGTTTTGATGTTAGGAGAGTTGTTTCTGCATCTAGCTTTCCATACAAGTGGTATCAGAGCCTGGCCAGTTGTTTTATCCTTGTGGGTACGTTGGGTTTTTTGAGTCAATTCTGTTCAGTGGGAGTCTTGTAGAGTTTGTTAATTCTAATTACAAATTGAGATGGCTAGCACGTCAGGAAAGATTGAAATAGAGAAATTCAATGGCAACAATTTTGAGTTGTGGAAACTGAAAAATGGAAGATCTTCTAGTTGATCGTGATCTGTGGCTTGCAGTGTCTGGAATGAAACCTACAACCATGAAGCAAGAAGATTGGGACCTTGTAGATAGAAATTCTAAGGGGCTGATAAGACTCTGTTTAGTAGACTCCATTATTTTGAATGTGCATGAGGATAAGACTGCATCTTCTTTGTGGAAGAGACTGGCATCTATTTATCAGGGGAAGTCCTTGGTGAATAAATTGTTCCTGAGGAAGAAGTTGTACTCTTTGAGAATGCAGGAAGGAGGGTCTATAGCTGATCATTTGAATACATTTAATATGTTGATTGCTCAATTAACATCTGTTGGTGCAAAAATTGAAGAAGAGGATCGCTGTATGGTTCTATTGTGTTCTTTGCCAAACTCATGGGATCATCTAGTGATGGCTATTGGGAGTACAACATCTAGTTTCAAGATGGAGGATATTGTTGGTTCTTTGCTATCAAAAGAGATGAGAAAGAAATATTCTGAGATGGTGAAGGAAGCTCTTGCAGTCATAGGAAGATCGAAAGAAAAAGGCAAGAAGAAGGACAAGAAATCAAAATCAAAATCAGAAGGGAGATCAAAGTCTCCTAGCAAGAAATCCAAGGTGAAATGCTGGAATTGTGGGCAACCCGGTCATGTCCAAAAGGATTGTAAAGAGGAGAAAAAGAAGAAGAAGAAGTGCTCTTCTGATAATGATTCTTCTCAGGGTGATTCAGATGCCTTCATTGCTACCTTGGCTACATAGGCATCAGATGATGTCTAGCTGATTGATTTTGGAGCATCTTCCCACATGACATCTCATAGAGACTGGTTCACGAAGTATGAAGAATTCGATGGTGGAAAGGTGTACTTGGCAAGTGATTTAACTTTGGAAATTGTGTAGAATTTTATGGTGGAAAGGTGTACTTGGCAAGATCAGATTTGCAAACCAAAATAAACTTCCATAGAAGAGAAAATCAGAAAAAGCAGAGAGGTTGCAAAACAATGTGCAACATAATATTATTTAGGAATTCAATAATTACAAAATAATGATTTGCTTTATAAAAGAAAAGATGCATAACCCTAATCTTATCTTGAGCAACAAGATAGCTCAAAAGATAAAGATGAGAATTAATTAACCTAGGAAATAAATATTACCTAAGTAAACTTATGCAAAGTGTAATTAAATATTAATTACACCAACACCCCCCCATAAGTGCAACTTAGGGAGAAGCAAATAAAGCATGCACCTAAAACTAAGATGAATGCAAGAAAGCATGAATGGTTCCTGAAAACAAGGCCTGATCAGGTACCCAAGTACAAATGCAATATGCGGTAGAGAAGGAAAACCTAGTGGGACAAAACCCCCCTACAATGAGATGACTATTGCAAGAAGCACTGGAAGAACACTGTGGAGTAACAATGGAACCGCAATCTGATAGGCAAGGAAAGATACCTCTGTCTACAACTGAAACCAAAACTAGAATCATGATAATGTGACAGCAGACCTGATGCCATGGAACACTCAAAACTCACAAACTGGAACCCTAGAATCTGTGAAGCAATAGTAGATGAGATGATGACAGAATCTGGAAACCGTGTAACTCGATGCCGATGCCAAAATGAGACTAAAACTCTTCCATGGGAAGGAGTACCATAAAGACTTTGGAAAATTAACCATAAAAGCATGGCCTTCAAACTGAGATGGATCCAATGTGGATCATTAACCATAGGCTCTTAATCTAAAGTGTGAACCGATGTGAATCTGCGATGTGTCTAGCTAAGCAAAGATATGGCCAAAAGAAACTAAGAGACCATATAAACTCATGTGAGTTGCCATCAAAACAATATGAATATGGAGATCAAAGTGAAAACTACACTCTAATCAGATTTATTATGCAAGAAACCCCCCTGAATGGAACTTTATCATAGTTCGTTTATTACAATAACCCAACGATTGTAAAAGGAGAGCATACTGAACATGCATGAATAGAAAATAACATAGACCTTAGATCTATGTAGAGGACTGAATTAGATTTCCAATGCCACAAGAATGACGAAAAAAGGATCACCAAGTCAAAAGATATACCCTCCGGAGTGAAAACAACAACATCTGAGTTCAAGGGCCTACAAAATAAATATAGAGAAAAATCAGGTAAAAACACCTACACCATTGGATTGGCATCAGAATCAGCTTTCCAACGGTATCTTTTTTGGGCAAAACGGAGATCGTACGCAAAAAATATGTCCGGTTTCGTGAACACTACTCCAAAAAGGCCAATAAGGCCTGTAGGCAGCCTAGGGGGCTAAAAACAAATAGCCCCTGGTCCCATGCGGGACCAGGGGGCCGGCGGCTGGGGGTTGGGGTAGAGCCCCTAGTTTCCCATACGACCACCGATAGAGCTGAGGGGATCGGCTAGGGGCTGGGCACATAGCGCCCGGTCCTTAATAGGACCACCACTGGCGCTCAACAAAGCCTGCGGGGGCTGGTCGGGAGGCCCCCAGTCTGCCATGGGACCGGGGTGGACAGCAAAGGAGCCCGCGGGGGCTGAATGGTAGGCGGTGTCTTTGTGAGGTGTAATGTCCCCGTTTTAGCTGACATTGCTTGTCGAGGAGTGAGCCTATCATTCTGATCATCGTAGGCTGACAGTGGTGTGTAGAGGATCATTCGAGGCAGTTACCCGGCGTTCAGGAGCTTCATTGTTGCAGTTGTTTCAGGTTGGGCCTTCGCAGAGTCCTTCAGAGTGGTTTTTCAGAAACTTTCTATTTTTAGAAAGTCTGACGGGCGGAAGCTGCTATTTTTAGCAGGGCACCTGGTTCAGCTGGTTAGCTCAGATTCGACCCCGTACATCAATTTGTTGGTCAGATGGAGAAATAACGGAGTATTTAACGATTTATTAAATAATTAATATTTTGACTTTATATTAAAGTCACTTTATTAATGTATTTAAATATTAATAATTAAATGGTATATTATAAAGTATTTTTAATACTTTATAATAAAGTGAAGAAGTTGATTATAATGAATAATTATTTATTCATTTATTTGGGCGCCATTTAATTAATTATTTCTCCTAAGTCCAAACAGGTAAATTAAATCATTTATTTAAATGATTATTAAAAAGAAGGGTTTGGTCGAATTTTTCAAGAGAGCTATATATTCACAGCTAAAGACAAATCGAACCATTATGATATGATTATTCAACTTTGTCTTTTATTGAGAGCTGTGGAGTTTGTGAAGAAACTAGGGTTTCAAATTCGTGCATTTTTCAGGCTTTGGAGAACGAAACCTCTTCAGAGTCAAGCTTTCTGAGGTTGTGAGAGATCAGCTGAAGATTGCTAAGTAAGGTGGCTTCATACAGGAGTCATATTTGTGCTTACAAGTGAAGATCCAACATAGGGTTAGAATAAAATTGCAAGTTTGGAGTTATTGTACCCGCTGCTACAGTAACCGTGCTACAGTGCCCGTCGCTACAGTACCCGTGAACAGTAAATCGCTACAGTGCCGTGAACAGTGTCGTCGCTACAGTGACGCTACAGTAATATTCTGCCATTTAAGGTTGATGTGTGATTTTCAGACTTGGGTGCAGCCTTTACCTCACTTGGGGCCCTGTCTTTACCTCACGTAAGAAGTTTTGGGCGTTTATGGTGCTGTTGGGAGGTCACAAAAGGGTTCAGTATCATGCTGTGAGCATCATCAGACTTATAAAGACTGTTGTCTTCATCTATAGGGCAGGCATGAGATACAGGTTAGGTGTTTTCATGTTTTAATTAATTGCATATGCATATATCCAGGTCTGCAAGTCTTTTAAAGTGTCTCAGTTACTGCTGTGTGAGTTCTGGGGGTGGTATCATGTCAATTATTAGCTAATGTTAATACTCAGATTGTTGTAAGAGGGAACTGCAGTCATGTCATGTGAAACCCATGTATTTCAGTCATACTGTAGCTTCTGATAAACAACAGAAATCATTTACAACAGCAACTAGAAGAACCGAATCTTTTTGCCAAGCAGCCATGCTATTGCCAGGTTCATTATAATCATTGTAATGCATTTAGAAAGGTCTTCATCAGTAATATTATATTGATAATTCCAGTCCACTTTAAGAGCAATTACCTTTATCAACAGTTACAGCTGTAGGAGTTCATTGTAATCAGAATTAGCACTGTTATCAGCCAAGAGAATATTGTACTCAGATTTCCAGCTTATGCATATGGGTTCATAAATGAGAATCTCGGTATTTGTATTGAAAGCATTGTAGTAGAAGATTGCACAAAAATAAAGATAACAGCAGTTGGGAGTTATATATATTTTTGTAATGATCATATTGAATATTGTATGATGATGTATACCAACTGTTTGACAAAATACCAGTTGGCTGTAGGTGCATGTTTTCACCCTTAAAAGTCATTGATATGCATTTTAGATAATTTATAGAAGTCATTCATGCCTTTGGATGTCAATTTATGCATAGTAGTATTGAATTTCAAGCATTGGAAGCATTCAATCATCAATTTTCAAAGAACATATCAGACTGATAACTCAGACCAGCAAGTTGGGAAGTTGCATTCAAATTGTTTGACATAATTCCAAGGGGACAAAGATGAGTTTTTGAGTCAGCTCAGGCTAGGCTCATCACAGTGGTATCAGAGCCAAGATCCTGCCATCCTGTTGGGAGAACAAAGAGAAATTTGAGTTGCTACAATGGAATTCAGTGGATTTTCCAAACAGTTCATAAGGGAATGTGAACATGATGCTTGCATATTCCGTGCAGAATATCAGAGTATGTCAGATGAGTTCAGGAATGATGTTTCTTTTGACTGCTACTTGAATTGTGTGTTGGTTTTGAAACCTGGGAAAAGGGGTGTGGTCAATTACATTAGAAGAACAATGAAAGAAAAAGCAGAACATTCTATTGATGAAGGGATCGAGAAAGAAGCAGAAGTGCTTGTTTGTGGTTTGCAGCCCACAAATATGGAAGTGGGTGAAGATACTGTCACATCAGAAGCTTCTACCTCGCCAGTTGAGCTTGAGGTGACTATGGACTCATTGCAGAGCGCCCAGTTGGCCCTTCAAGAGTCACAGTCACAGTTGGACGTGCTTACCGTGGAGTTGAGTTTGACACAGTCTCCACCAGCTGCAGATACAGTACAGTTACATATAGTGGCAGTCGGTGAGGATCATACATCCACGGGTTGTAGAGAGGATGTGGTAACATCCATGCCAGATACAGGGGCAGTTGACTCAGTTGGGATGAGTACTTGGATTGAGAGCAGCAGAGGACCACATGTTACATCAGGTTCTCCTGTGGTCAGTACGATGACAAATGATGCAGGTTCGATAGTTGATAGCTCTTGTGTGGCTGTGGTGGATTCTCCTGAGAGTTGTGTGTTAGTACACGACGTTACTCCATCATCTTCACAAGGGACTCACAGAGTGTCATCTGGTTGGGAGTATGGCTCTCATATAGATTTGTTTCCCTCTCTTGGAAGCAAATCTGTTACTTCATCCCATGCAGCTGATTTTGGATGCCAGCTTGTTGTTTTTCAGAGTCAGAGGGATCAGCTGCTTGATTCAAGTGTTGTTAGTGATGAGCCATTGACAGAGGTTGGAGCATTTTACCGTGACTACACAGTGAGGAGTGCTCATCACTTTTCTTTTGATCCACACAAAGAGGACTTGATGATCCATCGGTGTGGATTGGCTCCGGGTTATACAGTCCTTTGTGGGATGGGTATTCACCATCTTCAGAAGATGGGATTAACGGCTGCAAGCACCCGACTCAGCTATTTGTGGGGGATTACTTGCAGGGACAACTGTCAGTTATACATCATGCTGATATGTATCCAACAGGGTTTGCTACTTCTAGGTCACAAAATTTTCTTATGGGTACATGGTTACAGGATGACTATGGTGTCAGTTGGCATGATGATTTGGTTAGTTATCACATCCATGGGAGTTTAGCGGGAGCTGTAGAGAGATATTGTGTTATAGACGCTTCCAGATATTTTTATCTCTATATGGCGAATGGATGTGGGATTCGGTTGTTTTGGGATCTTGGTGGCGACAGGTTTGGCACAGTGTATTGGATGGGTCCCATTGGTTTGCTTCACCACTTCTGGCACGGTGAAGTTGAGATCAGAGTAGCGCAGAGGAAGTCAAAGGGTATTAGGCATGGCAAACTTCCATTTCGAGTTTGGGATCCAGGGATATTTTGCGCAACTATGTTTATGCTGGTGCTATAGGAGTCGGTTAGGGATATGTGGGACATTTCACAATTCTTCTTTTGGGCCTCCCGAGGATTGGAGTTTCTTTGCAATGGAGATTGCTTGGGGACAAGCAATTTCAAGGAGGGCGGATTGTAATGTCCCCATTTTGCGAGCATCAGAGTTCGTAAGGATTAGCCTATCATTTGACCCTCGTAGGCTGACAAATGTGATGAGAGGGTCTTCCTTGGCAGTTATCCAGAGTTTCAGGACCTTACTCCTCCAATTGATTCAGGTTTGGACCTTTGCAGGGACTCACAGAGTGATATTCAGACACTTACTATTTATAGTAAGTCAGGCCGACAGGGGTTACTATTTTTGGCAGGGCACCTGGCTCAGTTAGTCTTCTTAGTTTCGAACCAATTTGACAATTTGTTGAGCAAACAAAGAATTATGGAGCATTTAATAATAATTAAATGATTATTATTATGACTTTATATTATAAAGTCACTTTAAGTGAAATATTAAAATATTAATTATTAATGGCAAATTATAAAGTATTTAATACTTTATATTAAAGGAGCATTATTATTATTAAATGAGTATTTGTTACTCATTTAATATGGACGCCATTTATTAATAATTTGCCTAAGTCTCTAAAAGGGCGAATTATTATATTATTAAATGCAATTAAGTTGATTTTTTGAAAAGGGTCGAACTTTTGAGGAAAAAGATATATATTTCTCTTCAAGACAAATCAAACTCATTATTGATGATCATTTGAATTTGTCTTTTCTCTCTGAGAACATTTGGAGTTGGAGAAACAAGGGTTTCTGCAATCAGGTTTTGGAGAACGTCAACTCTTCAGAATCAAGCATACTGAGGTTGTGAAAGATCAGCTGAAGCTTGCTAACAGGGTAGCTTTGTTCAAAAGTTACATTCGTGCTTACAGGGGAAAATAAGTAAGGGTTTGAAGAAGAAAATATTAAATCTACAAGAGATCAACTTCCAGCTTCATTCTTATTTCTCAGGCTATTGTATCTCCAGCCGTACCGTATCATTTATTACTTGCAGATTAGAATTTTAGTGTTGGCTGCTACAGTACTCGTGAATAGTGTCGCGCTACAGTACCCGTGCTACAGTGCCTGAGTACAGTGATTCACTACAGTGATTCTTTTAACCTCCAACTGCTGCATACATCTCTGCGCTTCAAATCAGGTTCAAATGTGCAGGTCTAGGTTGGTTATGTTCATTGTAATTGTTGTTATTGAATATTCAGGTCTGAATATATATGTAAATCTGAGATTGAGGATTGCTGTGTGTATTTCTGAGCTCTATCTGGTCATGGATGTATGTGATTGATGCTCAAAACTAAATCTCTTAACTGCTATACATTTATGGGTTATAATAGTTTGCAATCAGTCAAGTATACACTCAGAAATTGATGTAATAATTGTTGTTTCAGTCAAACTGTCAATGCTGGTTGTGGAGTTAAGGTCTGATATAGTCATTGGGGTGCGTAATATTGTATTCCAGTGGTCTTTCTGAGTTGGTAAAGGTCTGATTATAATTTCTGGGCATTTAAGAGTGACATTGTAACTAATTTCTGAGCACAGAAACTTCTATTAGCATTGTATTTGGTTTAGTTGAAGTTTGTTCACAAAACTAGAAGCTCTTTGCATTCAAGGTTTGATGTTTATGAAGTGTGTAAGTCTGATATTCATTTCTGATGCAATCATATATTGTAAATCAGACCTAGTTGACAAATAGAATGTCATAATTTTGATTCTCAGTCATGTTCTTGCACTATACATTGAATGTCTCAAAATACATACATGTTATGCAATATGTTTGACAAAATGTCCTAACTGTCAAACTAAAATTAATCAAGCAAATTGGAATAGAGATTGTCCCATTCGGAGTGGGTCATCACAGTGGTATCAGAGCCAAGATCTTGCCATCCTGTTGGGAGAACAAAACGAAATTTGAGTTGCTACAATGGAATTCAGTGGATTTTCCGAACAGTTCATAAGGGAATGTGAACATGATGCTTCCATATTCCGCGCAGAATATTAGAGTATGTCAGATGAGTTCAGGAATGATGTTTCTTTTGACTGCTACTTGAATTGTGTGTTGGTTTTGAAACCTGGAAAAAGGGGTGTGGTCAATTACATTAGAAGAACAATGAAAGAAAAAGCAGAACATTCTATTGATGAAGGGATCGAGAAAGAAGCAGAAGTGCTTGTTTGTGGTTTGCAGCCCACAAATATGGAAGTGGGTGAAGATACTATCACATCAGAAGCTTCTACCTTGCCAGTCGAGCCTTCTTATGAGGTACATAGCAGCAGTACCTTTGATGATATTGTGTGGGAAGTGGATAGCACACACGATGTTGCTTATCAGTTTGTTGAGCCAATTCAGGAGTACGAGTCAATTTATTGTTCCAGGGATTTCTGAGATGGGTGATTCAGATCAGCATGGAGTGATTGTGCAGTTTGTGAATAATCCATTATTCGAGTTTGATGGTGGATTAGTCTATGATAATCCACTCTTCGAGTTGGAAACTGATCACACTCCTGATACTAGTCCGGTTTTGGGCAATGATCACAGTGTTTGGGATCTTTCCAATGCAACGGGGTTTCAAACAGGGCTCACAGAGGAGTTTTACAGTGTGTACACGGTGAGGAGTGCTTACAGTTTTGTCTTTGATCCACCTGTACATGATTCTTATTCGATGCACAACTCTTGTGTGCATGATGATTCTCTTTGCGCAGTCAAGAGAAGCAAATCATTTTTGTGTTCAAAGTTACTATCTTCAGAAGGTGAGACTAGAGGCTGCAAGTTCCCGACTGAGTTGTTTGCAAGGGATTACTTGCAGGATCAGAGGTTGGATTTCCATCATGCTAGTGTGTACCTGACAGAGTTTGCTACTTCGGGGTTTCATGGAGGTGGTAGTGGCAGTGGACATGATGGTTTGGTTAATCACATCCCTGGGAGTTTCAGAGGGACTGTTGAGAGATGTTGTGTTGTGGATGCTTCCCGATATCCTTACTTCATTTTGATGGATGGATGCGAGTACCGTTTATATTGGGATCCAGGTGGCGACAGGATTGGTATTGTGTTTTGGATGGGTCCCAGTGGATTGCTTCACCACTTCTGGCATGGTGAAGTTGAGATCAGAGTAGCGCAGAGGAAGTCAGAGGGTATTAGGCATGGCAGACTTCCATTTCGAGTTTGGGATCCAGGAATATTTTGTGCAACTATGTTTATGCTGGTGCTACAGGAGTCAGTTAGAGATGTGTGGGATATTTCACAGTTCTTCTTTTGGGCCTCGCGAGGACTAGAGTTTCTTTGCAGTGGAGATTGCTTGGGGACAAGCAATTTCAGGGAGGGCGGACTGTAATGTCCCCGTTTTAGCTGACATTGCTTGTCGAGGAGTGAGCCTATCATTCTGATCCTCGTAGGCTGACAGTGGTGTGTAGAGGATCATTCGAGGCAGTTACCCGGCGTTCAGGAGCTTCATTGTTGCAGTTGTTTCAGGTTGGGCCTTCGCAGAGTCCTTCAGAGTGGTTTTTCAGAAACTTTCTATTTTTAGAAAGTCTGACGGGCGGAAGCTGCTATTTTTAGCAGGGCACCTGGTTCAGCTGGTCAGCTCAGATTCGACCCCGTACATCAATTTGTTGGTCAGATGGAGAAATAACGGAGTATTTAACGATTTATTAAATAATTAATATTTTGACTTTATATTAAAGTCACTTTATTAATGTATTTAAATATTAATAATTAAATGGTATATTATAAAGTATTTTTAATACTTTATAATAAAGTGAAGAAGTTGATTATAATGAATAATTATTTATTCATTTATTTGGGCGCCATTTAATTAATTATTTCTCCTAAGTCCAAACAGGTAAATTAAATCATTTATTTAAATGATTATTAAAAAGAAGGGTTTGGTCGAATTTTTCAAGAGAGCTATATATTCACAGCTAAAGACAAATCGAACGATTATGATATGATTATTCAACTTTGTCTTTTATTGAGAGCTGTGGAGTTTGTGAAGAAACTAGGGTTTCTGCAAATTCGTGCATTTTTCAGGCTTTGGAGAACGAAACCTCTTCAGAGTCAAGCTTTCTGAGGTTGTGAGAGATCAGCTGAAGATTGCTAAGTAAGGTGGCTTCATACAGGAGTCATATTTGTGCTTACAAGTGAAGATCCAACATAGGGTTAGAATAAAATTGCAAGTTTGGAGTTATTGTACCCGCTGCTACAGTAACCGTGCTACAGTGCCCGTCGCTACAGTACCCGTGAACAGTAAATCGCTACAGTGCCGTGAACAGTGTCGTCGCTACAGTGACGCTACAGTAATATTCTGCCATTTAAGGTTGATGTGTGATTTTCAGACTTGGGTGCAGCCTTTACCTCACTTGGGGCCCTGTCTTTACCTCACGTAAGAAGTTTTGGGCGTTTATGGTGCTGTTGGGAGGTCACAAAAGGGTTCAGTATCATGCTGTGAGCATCATCAGACTTATAAAGACTGTTGTCTTCATCTATAGGGCAGGCATGAGATACAGGTTAGGTGTTTTCATATTTTAATTAATTGCATATGCATATATCCAGGTCTGCAAGTCTTTTAAAGTGTCTCAGTTACTGCTGTGTGAGTTCTGGGGGTGGTATCATGTCAATTATTAGCTAATGTTAATACTCAGATTGTTGTAAGAGGGAACTGCAGTCATGTCATGTGAAACCCATGTATTTCAGTCATACTGTAGCTTCTGATAAACAACAGAAATCATTTACAACAGCAACTAGAAGAACCGAATCTTTTTGTCAAGCAGCCATACTATTGCCAGGTTCATTATAATCATTGTAATGCATTTAGAAAGGTCTTCATCAGTAATATTATATTGATAATTCCAGTCCACTTTAAGAGCAATTACCTTTATCAACAGTTACAGCTGTAGGAGTTCATTGTAATCAGAATTAGCACTGTTATCAGCCAAGAGAATATTGTACTCAGATTTCCAGCTTATGCATATGGGTTCATAAATGAGAATCTCGGTATTTGTATTGAAAGCATTGTAGTAGAAGATTGCACAAAAATAAAGATAACAGCAGTTGGGAGTTATATATATTTTTGTAATGATCATATTGAATATTGTATGATGATGTATACCAACTGTTTGACAAAATACCAGTTGGCTGTAGGTGCATGTTTTCACCCTTAAAAGTCATTGATATGCATTTTAGATAATTTATAGAAGTCATTCATGCCTTTGGATGTCAATTTATGCATAGTAGTATTGAATTTCAAGCATTGGAAGCATTCAATCATCAATTTTCAAAGAACATATCAGACTGATAACTCAGACCAGCAAGTTGGGAAGTTGCATTCAAATTGTTTGACATAATTCCAAGGGGACAAAGATGAGTTTTGAGTCGATTGGGCTAGGCTCCTCCGAGGTCTGAGGTGGTGGTGGGTTGGCTTCTCGGTGGGCTGCAGGGTGGCAGGATTCTACAAAACTGCAGGCACCGACGCGAACTCCAAAAAAGCACATTTTTTAATTTTTTTTCAATTTTCGTGCTTTGATCTGCATACTGGGGAGGCCGTACGACCCCCCAGACAAAAAAAATTTGCCTTTTGGACCATCTTCACCAAAATCGATGAAATGACAGACGTTCTTAGGGTTTTTGGCCGCTACGAACACAATGGTGACCTCCGTTTGTGCTCAAAATGCTCCAAAATTTTGGCTACCCCCAGATCTTGCAAAAAATCTCTGAACTTCAAACCCTCATAGATCTGGCAAATGATGGCCAAAATTTGCAAAATAAAAGCCAATCTTGACTTTTTCCAACGCTCTGAATCCAATGGTGAAGTCTGATCTGATCCAAAAAGCCTCAATGATACCCTCGAGGAATTTCGAATGAACCCTGCAATAATTTTCTCAAAAATCTGAGAAGGGGCTAAAATCAAGGCTTTGATACCATGTTAGAAACCAAGATTAGATTTGCAAACCAGAATAACCTTCCACAAAAGGGAAAATTAGAAAAAGTAGAGAGGTTGCAAAATAATGTGCAACATTATATTATTTAGGAATTCAATAATTACAAGATAATGATTTTCTTTATAAAAGCAAAGATGCATAACCCTAATCTTATCTTGAGTAATAAAATAGCTCGAAAGATAAAGATGAGAATTAATTAACCTAGGAAATAAATATTACCTAAGTAAACTTATGCAAAGTGTAATTAAATATTAATTACACCAACAAATTGTTGGCCGTGGAAGAGTCAGGATCCAATTCCCTGATGGTAGAGTAAAGGGGATCAAGGATGTTATGCATATACTAGGTCTGACTCAAAATTTGCTTTTTGTCAGTAAGCTTAATGATATTGGAGTACAAGTCACATTCTTTCAAAATGGTTGCAAGATGACCAGAGGTTCAATGGTGCTGGCTAGAGGTGCTCAAATTGGTACCCTGTACAAGCTGGATGCACAGGCTGTTCAATGTAATAGTGTCTCTGTAAAGTCACAGAAAGCTACTCATGGAGGTAAAGAGGGAAATATCCCAAATTATGTAAAATCTATGGAAGTAAAACTTCCAGCAGATAAGACTATGCTTTGGCATCATAGGCTAGGCCACATAGGAGAAAAAGGTTTAAAAACCTTGAAGAATAAAAACTTGGTTGAGGGGCTTGATGATTGTAATCTTGAATTTGATTTCTATGAGAATTGTATATATGGAAAACAACACCATGTTTCTTTTTATTCCAGTCCTCACAAATCTTCTGGTTTGCTAGATTATATTCATTTAGATGTGTTTGGTCTAATGAATGTTCCTTCTTTGTCTAAATCAAGATACTATGTGTCGTTTATTGATGATTATTCAAGAAGAGCATTTGTATATTTTCTGAAAAGTAAATCTGAAGTGTTTAGTCGATTTAAGGAATTTAAGAATCTTGTTGAAAATCGGATTGGTAGAAAAATAAAATGCTTAAGGACTGATAATAGCGGTGAATTTTGTTTTGATGAATTCGAGAGGTTTGCAAAGACCATGGGATTAAAAGACATAAGACTACACCTTATACTCCATAGCAGAATGGAGTTGCAGAAAGGTTCAATAGGACAGTGATGGAGAGATCACGAAGTATGCTCAGTAGTGCTGGCTTGGAGGAGAAGTTCTGAGCTGAGGCTATATCTATTGCATGTTACCTAATAAATCATTCTCCAAACTCTGCTCTTGTTGAGAAAACACCTTTGGAAGTGTGGTCTCGTAAGAAGCCCTCTCTAAGACATATTTGAGTCTTTGGTTGTGAAGCATATGCATATGTGCCAAATGAGAAAAGATCTAAGTTGGATAAAAAGGTTGTCAAATGAATTTTTATTGGCTATAGTGCTGGCATAAAAGGATACAAGCTTTGAAATCCTGATACAGAGAAGGTTGTATACAACAGAAATGTAATCTTTCATGAGTTGAAGCCTTCTACCTTGGATATGCAATTAGAGACAAAGTCTGAAAACAAAAAGGATGTAGTTGTAATTCCTCCAACACCAGAGAAAGAGGAATTGAAAATTCAAAATGTACCTGAAACTGAGGAGAGCTCAAGCAGTTCTGAAAGTTCAGAAGAAGAACAACAACCTTAGCCTCAACCAGTGAGGAGGTCAACCCGTGAAAGAAAAACAACCTGATAGGTATGGGTTCTCTTTGATTGATTCTACTTGTGCCTATGCTTTGATTTCTAGCACTGATGAGCCTAGGACTATACAAGAGGCATTTAGAATGTCTGATTCAGATTCTTGGTTGGAAGATATGAATGAAGAGATGGCATCATTAGAGAAGAATGATACCTGGAGTCTGGTGCCCTTGCCTGAAGGAAAAAAAGTTGTGGGCTGCAAATGGGTATTTAAGAAGAAGATAGGTCTTGATGGCAGTGTAGAAAAGTACAAGGTGAGATTGGTTGCAAAGGGTTATTGCAGGTAGAGGGAATTGATTATGGGGAGATTTTTTCTCTTGTAGAAAAGCTAACATCTATCAGATTTCTTTTGTCACTTGCAGCAGCATATGACTTAGAGGTCGAACAGATGGATGTGAAGACAACATTTCTTCATGGTGATCTTGAAGAAGAAATCTATATGTCCCAGCCTGAGCACTTTGTTGAGAAAGGTAAGGAAAAACTGGTTTGCAAGTTAAAGAAGTCTCTGTATGGGTTAAAGTAGTCACCTAGAATGTGATACCAAAAATTTTATACTTTTGTAGTATCTTTGGGATTTGTGAGATCAAAATCTGATCATTGTGTCTATTATAAAGTTGAAAGTGATTGAGTGCTTATTATTGCTCTCTATGTTGATGATATGTTGTTCATAAGAAATACTAAGCTAATGATTTTTGATCTTAAATCTTAGTTGTCTGCTAAGTTCAAAATGAAAGATCTTGGTGAAACAAGGTATATTCTGGGGATGGAGATAACTAGGGATAGGAAGAATAGAAAACTTTGGCTTAGTCAGAGTAAGTATATTAGGACTATTCTAGAGAGATTTTGCATGAATGATTGCAAGCAGCTATTTGTTCCAGTCTTGTAGGGAACGAAACTATCTGTTGAAGATTGTCCAAAATCTCCTACTGAGATGGAGGACATGACCAATGTACCCTATGCTAGTGCGGTTGACAGTCTCATGTATGCAATGGTCTATACAAGGCCATACATTTCCCAAGTAGTGGGAGTTCTTAGTCGGTTTGTGGCTAATCCTGGAAGGACACATTGGGATGTTGTAAAGAGAGTTTTCAAATATTTGAAGGGCACTTCAAATTTTTCTTTGTGTTACCATGGGAACTTGGTTGAATCACAAAGGACTCTCAGTATTCAAGGCTATCTAGATTCTGATTGGGCAGGGGACATTGACAATAGGAGGTCCACCAGTGGATACATTTTCATGATGAATGGTGGTGCAATGAGTTGGATGAGTAAGCAGTAGGCTGTAGTCGCTTTGTCCACTACGAAGGCTGAATATATGGCAACTACTCATGCTTGTAAAGAAGCAGTTTGGTTGAAACGTTTGTGTTCTAACATTGTTTTTGATGCAGGGGAAATAACTATTTTCTGTGACAGTCAGAGTGCAATTTGTCTGGAAAAGAATCCTACTTTCCATGCCAGAACAAAACATAAAGACGTACAGTATCACTTTGTACGAGATATGGTAGAGGATTGAAAGGCCAGTTTGGAAAAGGTTGATACTCTGGAGAATGTTGCAGATGCATTGACAAAGCTAGTGAGCACATACAAGTTCAGGTGGTGTGTCAGTTCAATGGGCCGTACTGCCCATGATTTTCAGTAAGTTTTTGTTGTACTTTGGAGGTGCCTGTGTGATCTTCGTCAAGTGGGAGATTGTTGGAAATATATGCCTCAATCCTCACAGGTTGAAACCTCCATTGGAGCCAAGTCGGTGACATGCTTTGAGTTTGGCCGACTAGCAGCTTAGAAACATTGTGTTTTGTACAAGTCGCTGTGACCTTGCAAAAGTCTTGCCAACCGGTTTCACATTGGTGTCTTCGGTGTGACATGTTATATTCGGTGTGACCTCTTACTGCATGGAGATCTCTGGTTGACAGGTCATTCATATCTTATATCGGGGAGAGTATTAGTGGTTCGCTATGAGATCTCATCGGTAGGAATGTCTTACCGATAGTATTCACTCGGGGTAACCCAAAGGTCTCAAGAAGAAGTCTCAGTGATGAAGAGAGGTCTCGCCAATGGGGAAAATCTTGAAGTCATCGGTGTAACACACTTTCTTCGATATGAAGTCTTACCGATGTGTGATGTCTTGCCAAACGAATTTGCATTGAAGTCATCGGGATAACTAAAGACCTCAGAGTGAAGTCTCAGCGATAAACATTTGTCTTGCCGACTGTTGCTTGGTGCTTGATATGACTTAAAGTTTTCAGAGTAATGTCTCAGTGATAGCGGTAGAGTCTTGCTAACTATTGATTACTTCAGAGTAACTTTCAACCTTTGGTGGGATGTCTTAGTGATAGCGAAAAGTCTCATCAACTGTTGGATGCTTCAGTGTAACATAAGAAACCTCGGTATGATCTCCTAGCGAAAATGACATGTCTTGCCAAATGTTGATCATTTTGGTATAACCCTTAGTGACTCGGTATGAACTTTCAGTGAAAGATGATTGTCTCACCGATGTAAATTCTCATGTCTATGTGACTTGTGGAGCTTCGTTATGATGTCTAACCGAAAGTGATGAGTCTTTGCAATAGCGATACATGTGGTGAATGTCAGTATGAGGTCCTAGCGACATAAGGAAGTCTTAGCGATGGTCTCCTAAACTCGATGTAACATCTTGTCGAAAGAGTGAACTCTTGGCGACATTGATGGTGAAGTCTTTGGGCATCAGGGAGACACTTCTTGTGTCTTGCCGACATGCCGATACAATGTGAACTTCTTTGATCGAGTGATGACCATCTACATGGCTGGTGTTCAATCAATAGGAGAAGCCAAATGGGAACCACTAGTAGTTGGACTATTGTGGTAGTTATGTGAGGAGGGTCAACAAATAGGAATGACATGAATACATTATGTAATTTTGCAGAGGTTCGGTTGGTTCAATCAACAATTGTAGTGTTAGTTCGAATTGTATCAGTGGATGAATTCTATTCTATGAAGGCTGTAACATGAGTGTTCTTTAACAAGTTTGATCATTGTGAAAGCTGCTGTAATTTGACATCAAAAAGATAAGTCAGAACTTTGTATGTAATTTTTGTTATTGTAATACAAAGTGACTTCTCTTGGTGTGGTGGGTTTTTCTCCCGTAAGGGTTCTCCCACGTAAATCTGGTGTTCATATGTGTTTTTCAAATACTCTGTTTTTGCTATTTATTTCATAGTACATCTTAATTGAACTGTAATAGAAAAATTAAAAGTATCTTTGCATTCTTCCTAGAGGTTTTGATTTTAGGAGAGTTGTTTCTGCATCTAGCTTTCCTTATAGTTCCATCATTTTTTGTTGATCCAATTAGTCTTTTGTTAGCCTTGGATTTGAGTAATAACAAATTCACAGGTTTTATTCCATACACCCTAGAAAATCTATCTTCCCTACTAATTTTAGATGTTCATAACAATGGCATTATATCTTTATAGGGAAACCTGCTGACCAGTCATGTTCCTTAGCAAATTTTTCTTCTTGGAAATATTACTCTACTGGATATGTCTTTTAGTCATCTTAGTGAACCATTCTCTTAATGCAACTACATGAAATTATTTTTATTATGGAAGTGAGATGAAATGCACATGTTTTTGTTTTATCTGATGTGGATATTATGATGTAATGGATGGATGGATTAATGATGTGAAAATGTATATATGAGAATGCTTTCTAATGTATGCAAATGATGATGCAACTATATGAAAATGATATGTTTTTCTTAATGTAAAGTTTACTCAATCCATTAATGCTAGAGATAACATCCTTGTGAAATTTTTCCATCCTTGGAAAATCCATAAATACAAATGCAAATCTAATATGAATGCAATCTAACTTAACCATGTAGATCTAATATGCAAATGTTGTCATCATAATAGCTGATTTGTCGTGCTTTTTATCATCATTGAGCCTTTAAAATGTTGAAGGTGAGTATAAAAATTGATGGTATAATTAGACCATGATGACCTGAGTACTACTTCCATGATTTTTGATATTGCAAGTTAACACAAGCATCTAGGTATAATTGAATCGAGATGACCTAAACTTTTCTTTCATAAAACGGACAAGAGTTAATTGTTTTCCTTTACAAATTCAAAATTTCATCAATGATACTTTATAGAGCACGTCTCGCGACAATTTGCATAGTAGTAGTGATCAAGTCATAGATATCAGACAAAGAAAAATCATACTCCTTCTTGGCTCCTCTAGTTCAAAACATCATCGAGTTTCTCCAGAGTTATGACAACAAAAATCAAAGTACAACAGTTGAACATTCATGCCAAAGTGATAAAGTCATGATTCAAAAGAAATATAATCCATTTAATTTTTTTTTATTTGATTCATTTAGCTGTTTGATGTGTTCATGATTGTGATTGATGTTCAATGTTGATTTACACTATGATTGTTGTGTTTGTTGTGTTGCCTAACTATTGTTTGTTTGTTGGTTTGAGCTCAAAGTTTATTGCCCCCAGTGAGTTCAGGATTTTTCCCCTAGCCTAAGGTGAGACATGACCACAATGCCAAGATATGTACATGAGGCTTTCCAATGATAGGAAGAATGAAGATGAAATCGAATGACAACAGCGAGTGGTCAACATGCTCAAATAGATGGTAAAACTAATCTATCACAAATAATGCCTATTGCCAGATTTTTTGTTACTTTTTTTTATTGCACCTTTTGAGATTTATATGTTTTTTTTTGACTTTTTTTTTTGTATTTTTGATTTTCCCTTCTTGAGATGCAGACTGTTGATGGGTTCATTAAACAAATCCCCTTTAGGTGTAGACAACTGATATGCTCTAGATCCGAAGACTGATACAACAACAAAGGGACCTAGCTAGTTTGGTTCAAATTTCCCCTTCTCTCAATCTTGTTGATTACAAGGATTTTCTTTCAAGACCAAGTCACCAACCTAAAATGTTCCTAGTTTTACTCTATGATTGTAACTTTGTGACATCCATATCTGATAGGATTTTAGGTGATCCACAACTTGCTGATGATGTTCATCCAACATTTCTAACTCTTGTAGCCTAGATACCCAATAATCTTCATCTGAAATGATTCCCTTTAGTGGCACATAGAGTGATGGTAGCTCTACCTCAATAGGTAAAATGGCCTTTGATCCATAGATTAGAGCATAGGGTGTAGGTCTTATCGAGATGCAAATACTGGTTTGGTATTCCCATAGAGCAGGATTCAGTTGAATGTGACAATCATGTCCAACATCATTGGCAGTTTTCTTTAAGATTTTCAAAATGGTTTTGTTTGAGGCCTCTGCTTGGCTATTTCCTTGAGGATAGTATGGTGTAGAAAATCGATGCTGGATATGAAATCTATCACAAAGATCTTGGATGTCCCGATTCTTGAAAGGTCTACCGTTATCAGTGACAATGGACTAAGGAATGCCATATCGACAAATAATGTAATTCAGGATGAAGGATACAATTTTTTTGCTGGCGATGGTGGTCAAACGAACAACTTCAACCCACTTTGTAAAATACTACATGGTTGTGATGATAAAATTGTGCCCATTATAAGATGAAAAATGAATATTTCCTATGAGGTCAAGACCCCATTGACAAAAAGGCCATGTGGATACAAATAGTTGCAGTTCTTGTGTTGGTGCATGTATTAGGTTTCCATGGATTTGACATTGTTGGAACTTTTTAACAAATTAAAATGACTCCTCCATATTCAGCTAGTAATACCCCAAACGCAAGAGTTTTTTAGCTAAAGTTAGGCAACTTGAATGTGTTCCACATATACCTCCATGAACCTAATGTAAAGTAGTTTCAGCTTTGTTACGTTCAAGACACCAAAGGAGAGTATCATCAATACCTCAATGATAAAGTACATCGACTATCAGGGTATGTCGAGCTGCTTGTCGAATAAAGTTTCATTTTTGGTTTTGGGATAAATTTGGTGGTAGGGTATTGTCTCATAGATAGGTGTAGATTTTCCCATAGATAGAAGCATCAAATTCAACTAGATGGTATATGAATTGGGATTTAGGATTATCATAGGTAGGGTTAAACAACTGTTCCAACATGAATTCATAACAGACATTTTTTTTAGGTATCTATAGGAGAGAGGTAATGGTCACCATAGAATCAATGACTTTGTTGTCGCCTCTTGGAATCTGCTCAAATTTGATCTCCATAAAGTACTTATTGAATTCATCAACCATTCTTTTATATGATATCAATTTATCATCTTTTTTCAGGTAGTCGTCATTCACTTAATTTATAATCAATTGAGAATTTCCATAGACATGTAACTCTGTGATCTTCCACTCTATGACTATCTTGATACCAATGATCAATGCTTCATACCAAGTTCTGTTGTTAGGGAAAGGAAACATTAATCCATATGAATTTGGAATGGTGTGTCCTTGAGGTGTGGCAAATAAGATTCTTGCGCCTGATCCATGTTGTGTGTAAGAGTCATCAAAATATAACATCCACTATTGTGTTGACACTATAAGGACATTTGCATTTGGAAACTCAATGTTCATGGGACGATCATCTTGTAATGGTGCTTTAGCTAGTTGATATGCTATGGCTTGACCCTTAATTGCTTTCTGGTCCACATACTAGATATCAAAATTGCTCAATATCATTACCCATTTGGCTATTCTTCCTGTCAGGGTAGTTATGTTGAGTAAATACTTCAATGGATCAATTTTAGCTATGAATTTGATGGTGTGAGTTAACATGTAGTGTCTTAGTTGTTGAATAGAAAATACTACTACCAGACAAGATTTCTCAATAAAAGTGTAGTTGATCTCATAGCCATTCAAGGTCCTAATGTAATAAATTTCCCTCTCTTTTTCTATGAAAACTTCTTGTGCTAGTAGAGTGCCCAAAGATACTTCAGTTGTTGCAATGTAGAGTAATAATGGATTTCCTACAGTTGGTGGTACCAGTATGGGTGGTGATATCAGATATTGATTTAGTTGGTTAAAAGTTACATCACATTTTTCATCCAATTTGAAAGAAACATTCTTGTGGAGCAAGTGATTGAAAGGATGAGTCTTATCTACTAGTTGTGCAATGAACCTAATAATATATTGGAATCATCCATGTAAAGATCTAACTTGGCTGATATTCTTGGGAGGATGCATCTCCATGATGGCTTTGACTTCTGCAGGATCCACTTCGATGCCTTTAGTTGATACAATATATCCCAAAAGTTTAACTGATGTCACACTAAATACACATTTCTTTAGGTTTAATCTCACATTGAATTCCTCCACCCTAGGGAATATCTTGTCTAAAATTTCAAAATGTCCCTCTCTAGTGAATGATTTTTCCAATAAGTCATCTACGTAATCCTCCATAAAGGTGTACATCATGTCATGGAAGATAGTGGTTATCGCATGTTGATAAGTAGCCCCAACATTCTTCAACCCAAAAGGCGTTATGTTCTAGCAAAAGGTACCCCATGGATGTGAAAGAAATTTTCTCTTGATCCTTTGGTGCTATTTTTATCTGGTTATAACTTGAAAATACATCCATATGTGATAACATTGCATGACCCACTATCAAATCCACGATAATGTAAATGCTAGGCAAAGGAAAATCATCTTTTGGACAAGCGTTGTTAAGATCTTTGAAATCCATACATATCCTGATACTGTGGCCAGGTTTGGAAACTAGTACAATGTTGGAGATCCATTCAGCATAATCAATAGGTCTAATAAATTCAGCATCTAGTAGCTTCTTCAATTCAACTTTCACCAAGAGGGCGATATGGGGATGCATTTTTCTCAACTTTTTCTTTATTGGCTTTACTCTAGGTGGCGGTGATAAATGATGCATGATAAGATCTAGATCTATGCCTGGCATGTCAATGTAGGACCAAGAAAAGTTGATTTTCCTCTGTGCAAAGAACTTAGTGGAGCTTGGTTTTTCTTCCTCTGTCATGGATTTTGTTAGATCTAAAGTATTGACTATTTCAGTTGTGCCAATGTTGATGGATTGTGTAGGTTCAATTAGCATTGAAGATCTCTCATGATAGTGTTCGGGAAGAGTGTCAAAACTCCCATATTTTGATGCCTCAGAGAGGTTTTCACCATTAGATGCGCTCTTTATTTTTACTTTTTCTTGATCTAATACTACCATTAAATGGTTTTCACCATTAGATCAATTTTTGATATTCATTGTTTAGCAGCTAAGAGATTTGGAACTCCCCTTGTCTGAAGCTTCATTATGAGATTCAATGATGGAACAAGTTTTAGAATTATCAGAGCAAATGAAGTTCATAATGATGTCATCATTTGGAAAGATAGGTATGTCAAGCAGCTCAGTTTGATCCCATTCAATTAGTTATAGTGTATCAATGGCAAGGAATCGTTAGATTGGTTAAGGTCAAGATGGGTGATTGTATGATGGAAATTTCATCAAAGTGTTTGATATCAATATCGAGGTCTATGATGTTACTCTCTTCTAAAGTATCTATCTTGCTCGAAGTCTGATCATCTTCAGTTGAGTCATCGATATGTTGTGATCCAATTTCAAGTGGTCTAGAACTTGAGCTTTGTCTCTCTATACATGTTGGTGCATACCTTTGTATCACACCAATTTCTTTATCTTGAAAATATTCTTCAAAGAGGGAATCCCTTTCATACTCATTGGAATCCATTTTGGAACTATCTCATAATTGGAGGATTCTCTCAACAATCTATTGTCTGGTTTCTTCTTTTGATTCTTCTCTATATCCTAGTCCTATTTTGTCCTTAGAATTGGTTATGATAGGTTCTAGTGGTTCTATGATACATTCTTTTCATTTTCCAACAAGACCTTTTCCATCATATCCCATCTTCTCTAGAATTATGAAACCTTTACCATATGGATCAATTAGTACATTAGAAGTTGATGCTTGTGATGCTTCTTCATCCTTGTATAACCAATTCAAAACATCCTTGTCTTTTGACTCATCCACTAAAGCTCCCACTTTTACAAACTTTCCATCAAAGAGTGTCGTTGGTTGTGAGGATTGTTGTCTTGATGTGGATGACTGCCCATATGACTTGGGAGAAGATAAGAGTTGTGATAGACATAATGATTGCTCAAATGACTATTCCCCCATGCCTTTGTCTTTCAATTGGATATTTTCAACCTATTTTGATAAGGAATTTAGTTGTCTTTCGTGGTTAGATGGAGTAGAATCACCAATGCCTTTGTCTTTTGATTGAACCTTCTCCTCAAGTTGATTTGACAAAGAACTTGATTGACTTTTCTTACTTGGTATAGTAGAATCACTGATACCCTTATCCTTTGATTGGTCCTTTTTCTCCACCCATTTTGACAAGGAATTTAGTTGTCTTTCATTGTTGGATGAACTAGGAGTTGTAGCTTCCATGTTGTGTGGCACAAAAGTATCTTGGGTTGTTTTGAGTGTGTTGCAATATTATGGATTGTTGGAATCAACTAAAATGGTGATTTCTTTCCCATTGAAAGGAAATTTCAAACACTAATGATACATTGAGGGCACTGCTTACATCTCATGAATCCAAGGACGTCCCAAGAGTATATTGTATGCCAACTCCTTTTCTAATACTTGGCATACTATATCTTTTAAAACTAGTCATACTTGAATTGGTAACAATTAATCCTTGGGAAGATCTCTCTTTATCATCATAGGCTTTGATAGTGATTTTTCTTCTAGCATCAATGGATTTTTCTGAATATCCAAGTGCATGGATAAGTTTTAAAGTACAAATATTAGGCTAGCTCCAGCATCTATTAGAGCACATTAAACCCAATGTTTGTGAATTAGAACCTCAATGTGGAGGCCATAATTGTGTGGATGGTTGATTGATACATCATCATGTTTAGAAAATTATAGGAAATGAGGTATGGTCAAGTGTCCCACCATAGCTTGGAATTGGAAAACTTCTAGGTTGTTTGGTACTATGGTGGCTACTAGAGCTTGTTCTAGAATTTCTTTGTGAGCTGGTGAAATTTTGAGGAGTTCCAATATGGATATTTGAGGTGGTATTTTTTGCAATTGGTCAACTATGTTGTATTGAGTTACAAGGACAACAATTTCTTTGGATGTAGAGGAGGTAACTCCTTTCAATGTTACTTTAGCTTTCCCTCTTGTGATTGAGTTGACTGGTTGGTTGTCTTGTTTTTCTTTGATTTTAATGGAATTGATTTTATTGCCATTTGCAACAAAGGTTGTAATCAAATTTATCAGTATGATGTCATTAATTTGATGTGATTTTGTGTGGATGTCATGAAGTTGGGTTTCATTTGTAACAATGTTTCTTTGTCCCTTTATTTTGATGTCCTTGTCTTGGTTCTTAACTACCTCAACATAATTAATGGTAGAATCATAAACATAGTTCACATTTTTTCCTTTGGTGTTTGATGAAGAGGACTCCCCCTTTTTGTAGTTTGGTAAAGGATTCTTGAATGCTCCCTAATCATTGTTCATTTGGGGTCCTACAAATATTGTCTTGTTATCAATCAAATCTTCTATCAAATGTTTTGGTTGTATGCAGTCATTTGTCTTGTGTCCTTTGTTTCTTGTGAAAGTCACAATAATGTACATCATTCAACCATGAAGGTTTAACTTGTGGTTCCCAATTTCTTTCCTCTGGTAATGTTATAACTTCGGCTGCAAGAAGCTCCTTTAATGTTGATTCTAATGATTGTACGAAAGGTGCGAATCTTCTTCGATTTGATGATGTTCGATATGGTGGTGGTTTAGATTCAACATTGCTTTGATTGTCATTTTTATTAACATTTTGATTGTTTTTTTGATTGCTGGTTGGATTGTTGTTCTGATTGGTCTTAGTGGCAATTGTTGTCAAGTTAAATACTGGTTTTGCATTTTGTGTTTTGGCTGCACCATCATTGTTACCAGTATTTTTGTTTCTTTACCAAAACTTTGGTTTATCACTGCCGTTGTAATTGTTGGAGGAGCTTTATGAGTTGTTTCCTTCATTGTAAATTTTTATGACTCCTCTCTTGACCAAGGCTTCTTCAATTTTGATTCCATTTTCAATCATTTTCTCAAAGGTAGGTGGACATTGCAATTCAAGTCTATAACTCATATCATCATTTAGATTGTCTAAAAATATTTTCATCTTTTCCTTTTTAGGTATGGGAGAAAAATATCTTACAAACAATCTTCTCCACCTTTGCAAAAATATGAGGAATGATTCACCCTTTTTTTTTTTGTGTTGCAAAGGTCTCTCATTATTATTTCATGTTGGATATTGTAGGAGTATTGGGTGATGAATTTATTAACCAGCTCTTCAAAGGTTTTAATTGGCGGTGCAAGTTTGGAGAACCATTTCAGGCATTGTCCACCTAGGCTTCAAGGGAACAATCTCATCAAGTAAGTATCTTCATGTGAAAATTCAAGACTCATGGTTCGAAATTCCCTTACATTATCTATAGGATCTGTTTTACCATTGTATTTATCATACTTTGGGAATTCACAATGTTTGGGAAAAGGAATCATGTTAACACTTTGATCAAAAGGATATGGGAAAATGTCTTGTAGAAAGAATCTTTTTGAGGTTCCCCTTTCCATGTCTTGAATCTGCTGTTGGAGGTTTTTCATTTGATGAGTTAAGGTAGCCACTAGATCTGTATTTCATGGATCATTTTTCAATCTTTTTAGGTGCTCTTTTTAGTTGGTTAATAATGAATTCATGTTGAAGTTTGATACCTTGATTAGCTAGCATTGGGAAGTATTTTTCCCCATCCCTTTCAAAAATATTTTCTAGGAACTTGTGAAAATTTGGATCTTGTTGAGCATGTTGGATGTGTTTGTCGTTATTTCCTCATGTCTAGTGTTGTAGAGATTATGAAATAGATTTTCTTTAGGTTCAACCATGGTGATTTGAATTTTGATGTTTTGAGTTTCAAGTTCTTCTTACTTGAGTTTTTGCTTTTGTAATCTTGTTTGAATGGGCATACAAGTGTTATAATTTAACTAAAATTTTGATCTTTTTTTGGAGGAGTGCCAAGGATGAAAACTAAGTCAAATAGAATGAAAAATTATATTGATGAGGTGAAGTTTAATGTGATTGTACAATTTTGTTTCATGATGAAGGATGAAAAATCCTGACAATGAAACTTAGCTTAACAATCAGGGGTATGATAAGTTTGATGATTTAGGCACTTTAAGGTGTTTAGATCTTGGTTTATTTTGAAGAATTCCACTTGTAAATTTCAGTTTCAACAAGTTTAAGATTTTGGTGTGACAGAGGAATGCTTCTTTTTTGGAAAATATTCTGAATTCTGGTTCAAACTGTCGAATAGGGGATGAATTTAGCTCTCTGGTTTTGAATTTACTATTTGCTCTAAAATAGGGTATGGATGCACTAAAATATTGCATAGATATGCTATAAAATAGCTTGGATGTGCTAGACTATACCTAAAATGTGCTAGTAAATTGACTCAATGTGCTAAAACACAAACCTAATGCACTGAAGAATGCCCTGAATGTGTTAAAATTTGGACTCACTTCGCTAAAGGATGACTCAGATGCATTGGAAAATGTACTATATGTGCTAGAAAAAGAAAGGGATGCACTAGATTGCCCCTAAATATGATGTTTCAAGTTGGTGATGGGTGATCCCACAATAGTGGTTTACAATTTTCTGCCAAACTGGACACTGGAATTTGTTTTTTAAACTAAATCTTCACATTCGGGCATCTATAGCGGCTAAACCATAAAGAATTTGAAGATGATGAAAACTAGAGTCTCGTCACATTTTATTTGTAGATTATAAAAATATTTTTTTCAAAATTATTGGAATAAAATTGTACTTCTTTTTCCATATCCCATGAAAACTAGTTTTTTTCAATTTTTTTTTGAAAAGTGACACACACTATATAACGCATAACTTTTTTCCATGAAGGATAAAATTCTAATTCTTTCAAATTTAGATTTGTAACTTTGATATCTAGTGCTTCCACTTGGTTAGACCATTTTTTATTGAATATTTTTTCTTTAATCAAGTTTTTAAGTCAAACCAATTACAATTCAAACATAGCGCGACCGTATAATGCATAACTTGTTTTTTATATATAGAAATTCAATTTTATTTTTTTTGTTGGATCAAGGACTTCAATATCTGGTGCACTCATATTTTTCAATTTTTTTTTGATAATCTGCTATTTTTCCACATGTGTAGAACATAGACCTTCATTTTTGATGAAAAACCTATGTTTAATAAAACTAAAAAAAAAACATAATAAAATGAAAACATATTAAAACTATATTCGTTGGATAGCTTGTTCTAAGGACTACCTGATTCAAGTTGGGTTTGTGAATATTCCTCCATTTTCATCCTCAACCAGAGCTCTGAAGTGCCAAAATTCAAGTTTTTTTTGTGTCTCAAGGAGGGGTTGAGGAAAAAAGGGGGTTCGAGTGAACCCCTAGGGGTTTGCTCGAACCAAGGTTCATTCAAACCCCCCTTCTATAAGGGGTTTTGATGGATTTTTTGGCAGGAAAGTATTAGGAGGGTTCACCCAAACCTAGGTTCTAGCAAACCCCTAATGGGTTCAGTCAAACCAATAGGTTCGTACGAACCGCTAAAATCATTTTTTTTGCCATGCATTAATTTTCTATGAGTTTTCCTTCCTCACTTCAATTGTAAACCACTATTGTGGCTTCACCTTGATCTGTAGGTGAATGCACTAAACAATTTTACAAATGCACTAGAGGATGGAATGGATGCACCAAAAAAAGCTAGGGATGTGCCAAAATAGAGGATGTGTGCATTGGAAACTAACTCAGATGGCTAGAAAATGATGTGGATGTGCTATAATAGGGAATTGATGCGCTAATCTAGAAATGTTTAGTGTTTTTGCAAATCTATCTGGTTATTTTTCTTCCTAATCTATGAATCTGAATGTTTTCGAGGTATGCTTTTCTGACCAATGATTTTTGCTTGGTTTCTAGGGAATTAAGTGCTTCAGTGGATGATTTCTTGAATTATGACCTCAAATGCAACAACAAGTTTTCAAACAATTGTTTCCACCTAGAAACTAAACATTGAATGTGTCTTCAAGAATATGGTCTGATTCTTTCAATTTCCATAGGTATAAAACAAGAGAAGACAATTCAAAAACTTTTCTATTCTCAAGGGTCACTTAAAATACCACATCCTACATCTTAGAACCATGTTAGCTCACACAACCGTGTCACCTAGAGGGCACCCATGTTTTTTCCTTTCTCGGGTCTTAACCAAGGTCGAATCCTCCACCTTTGGCTAGTAATCACTGATGATTATATGGTGAGTATCTTGGGGGTAGATTCTTCCCTCCCCTTGCACTGTGATATTAGAAGTGTTCAGAGACTGACTCAGTTGGCTTCTACACTAAGGTTTGTAATAAGGGTTTCTGTTCAATGTGGCAATAAATTAAATCCCTCAGGAGACCTCCCAACCTTTAGAACAAAGTCTTTGGAGATGGTTATCTTGCACACTACCATCGAATTGTGGACTTTCCCCAAATTCACTTTTGATTATGGTGGGTCACAAAACTTGGCTTTAGTTGTTCCCACTTAGGTCATTCCCATAGGGTGAGTAATTTTTCCCACTATGGTAGGCCTTCTAAAGGTGCTAACAAAGCATAAAATAGTGAGTCTGGCATTCTGGTCACCCAGTTAAGGGGAGAGCATAGTCTTATCACTTCAAGCATAAAAGACAAGGGGTTCTTTAACCTTCTAATTAAACTAGGTTCCTAATTTAATCAAAAGAAGACAATAAAAGATCTAGCCCCTACATACATCATCAGTACTTACATAAGATTGTCTTTGACCTGCGTATTAAGCACTTGCAATGTAGAAAACATCAATTAGCTCTTGGGATTTTGAAAGTTTACAAAATTAACCAGATGCGCTAAAACAAACGTCAGATGCACTAAAATATCACTCCTATTCACTAAAAAAACTACTTTATGCACTAGAAAAACTACTAAATGTGCTAAAATAAAGACTAAATGCACTAGAAAACCCCCTGTATGTACCGAAATAGGAAATGGATGCACTAAATATGCTCTGTATGCGCCATAATAGGAACTGAATGCACTAAAATATTCTCTGGATGGTCATAATAGGGTCTGGATGCACTAAAATATGTTTCGTATGTGCTACAAGAACTCACAGACACACTAAAAGTTTACGTCCAACCTGTTCACAAAACTTTGTAGAAATTTTTTAAAATGGGGTTGGGCCCCACGGTGGGTGACAATTTATGTGTGGAGTAAAAATGTGTAAAGTAAATAACAAGATCACACAAGCAATGAAACATATTACAATAGAGATTTGAATCATAAAACTAATCTAATTGCAAACAAATCAAATCCTCCAAAATCATTCCATTGTTCTCTATTCTCAAGGATCCTTTAAATCATTAGTGCTCTCAGATTTGTATATTGCACTATGACTGTTTGAATGACAACCTAAGAAATGAGATGTTGTAGAATGCAAGAATCTAAGTTCCTACATGATTGAATAAGTTGTATGATAATGCTATGATGCCATGATATTAAATGTAATGGTAATGTGACAATGGATAAGATACTAAAGACTATGATGTAAATGTTGTATAACAACTAAGATGATAAATACAATGCATCTATGAAACTAAGCCATGATTCTAAACTAAAAATGATTCTACAATGCAAATTGCTAAATACTAAGATTCTCTAAATGCTCAAATGTTCCAATGTGATTTATGTATAGTAAGTTTACTCAAAGATGGGATTGAAAATACTATAAAATGGGCTTGTATTTATAGGATTTCCAAAGCATAAAATGATGTGGCGGCAACCAACGGTCAAGATTTCAGCCAGAGAGATGAACGGTGGAGATGGAAGAAGTTAGAGGGAATCATGGAGGATGTTCCCTTGACTATGAACACCATGCCAAGCGTATGAGGGAATAAAATGTGTGAGAGAGCCAAGTGTCCAAAGTTTGTTTTGGAAATTGTTGAGGATGATTCCCATTTAAATATTAAACATATTTAAATTCATGTGACACTTGAAAATGTGACAAGAAGAAAAGTTGGAGACATGTGCCTAAATTCAAATTTGAGAATTTAAATTTAGTGAGAAGATTATTAATTAAATAAAACAAATTATTGAATTTTTTTTATTTAATTAAATTTAGAAGAATGTGATTTAAGATGGTAGAATTAGAAGGTATAAACTATATAAATAAATTTAGCATTTATTTATAAGTAGATGAATTTAAAGGGTTCATTAATTAAATAACTTGTATTTAATTAATTAATTGTCTTGACCAATTTTAGGTGTATACAATTATGAACCTTAATTCTTTTGTAGAAATCAAGCTAAGGCCACCAAATAGGCCAAATTTTTAATTACATAATTATTCTCTCTAAGAAACATTGAGATATCATGATTTTGGACCTTTGGAGTTTGTATTTAAGATGATTACCCATAGAATTGTAAGCATACATAGAGGATCAATATTATCTTAGTTGCACAAAGTCTTCATCAATAACCGACTTTTTTTTGGATAATATTTAAATTTCCATCCCTTCTTTAGAATTGAGAGTAACTAGGTATGATATTTCTACTTGCAACAAGAATGGAAACCATTCTATAAGTCATGTGTTGTCAATTAGGCATATTTATCAAGATATTTAGTGCTTACAAGGACTAAACAGTGAGATTTGTTATAGATATTTTTAGTAGTGACTCAAGAGAAGATACTTATCAAAGTTATGTTAGAAAATACAACTTCAATCCATTTTAAAACTCTTTTAAATTATCTTTTCTCTACCATTTTTGAATGATCTTTGTGTATATTTAGAATTTGAACTATACAAATGCAAGACATGTGCTTTACACAATTGGTTATTTGTACAAACATATGTTGACTTATAATGTTGTAAAATTGCACGCCTTGCAATCTCACATACATTCTTTCATCTGTTTTAGTGTGGAATCCCCTAACATTTGTGTAGGCTCATTTTAGCCCCTACATCATCCTTTTTCCCTCTCAAGATGCCCATTACCCCTTTTTAATAGCTACCTTTACACATCAGCTTTTCATCAAACCTTGTGCTTTTCTCGTTCTTGTCATTTTGTAGCATGATGTGTTTGGACACTAGTGCGTTGCGTGGATGTCTACACAATGCACTAGCATCCCATGACATTTCAAAATTCAAATGGTCATTTCCAAGCATGTTTTCCACTTGTCACTTACCTTTATTAGTGGCAACGGCTCAAGATGCCTTGTAATGGCCCATGAAGCTTCTTTTCCCTCCTATCCTCTCTTTAAATGCTATCTTTTCACTTTGTTTGCTCTCTTTAGACCTCTCTAGCTTTGGCTTTGGCCTCTTCCTCTTCCCTTTGTCTTGATATCTTTCTTGCACAGCTCCATACAACTTGTTACAACAACACACTCAAGCTCTTATAGTGTTCTTTGTAACTCCCTTGGCTCTTGTAGCTACATCTCCCTTATCTTGTGCTTGTGAGCATCTTGAGATTTCTCACATCCCTTATCAATTGCATCTCTATCTCGTGATACGGGTTCTCCTCCTTGAGTGGGGATTGCTTTTATCACTTCATATTTTCTTACTTTGCTCACTCTCTCTATCTATCTGGTTATCCGTGGAGGTGGGAACACCAGAATGAGGGTTTGACTGAGGCAAACCCCTATATAGCCCCAAATTTTTCTCTCGATCTTATATATGAAAGTATTGAAGATATTTCTTGCAAGAAGCTTCATTACTTGGGTGGTTGTAAATTTTTTCTTTCTTCTCTTTATCTTTATTATTTATACTTTACTTTACTTCAGTTTTGTTACTTTCTGTCATTTTCCCTATATTCCAATAGTTCCTAATAGTCGAGGTAGAAGTAGAAACTTTGCTATTTTTTTATGATAAAATCAGTTTCTAGTCCATACGAGATGTTAGCATGCCTTTGGGACTCTAGTGCACTGTGTTGTCATCCATTTTCTACATTGATGTCCTTTGGATGAAAACTTGCTAGTTTGTCTAGAAAACCTCTATGGCCTACTCTTTCTAATTTTGAAACTCTCACTTTGTTCCCTAAGGTAGTTTAGGGAACTTTTCCCCTTGGGAATCTCTTGAGAATAAAGAGACTCGTGAGTAGAAAACCCCCCTTCTCTACATGACCATATAAATTAGATGAACATATATGTACTTATTTATAAAAATAACATATACAAATTTAATTATATACTTACAAATGTATGTATACAAAGAATCAAAGTGCATTTTTTATTGCACTTTAACACTAGAGGGAGTGTATGGAACTTGAGTTTGTAGAAAAAGCTATGAAAGATGGGTAGTCATAATTTTTTTTTTATATTATGCATCCAAACTACAATTATATATACACAAACCCAAAAAGTGGAGGTATATAATGTTTGGAAAACATATTTTTTAGAAATCATAATACTAGTTACCTAGTCATGTATTGTTATTCCTCTCCTTTTGTTTTCTTTTCTTGCTTCACTTATCTCCTCTTTGAGATCTTCACAATGTTCCTTTGTGACACCTTTACTCAATGTCTTCCCCATTGTGCCCTCTTTCTCTACATCTCCTTTTATCCCATTGTGAATCTCATTTGAAAAAAACATTGTATCCTTTAGGATTTGATGGGCCTCCATGACCTATTCCATAGATCACATCTTTGGCATAGAAAGGGAGAATAATGCCAACAATTATGGAATCCTAACTCGACTTCATGCCTCCTCCATGCTCTCATACTTTTGTGTAAATATCTGATAGGGAAATCAAAGTTACCACCATCTCGTTTCCTTTTTTCTTCTCTCTCAATTTTTCCTTCTAAATAGATCACTCTCAATAGCTCCATGAGCTTACTCCATTTAGACATCTCCATTCACTTATTCCTCCACCCTTTTCCACATTAATTTCTCTACATTCTTTTCCTATCAATCCATTTCAACACAATTTTCTCCTCCATTTTCTTATGATCTCTATTCTCTCTCTCTCTCTCTCTCTCTCTCTCTCTCTCTCTCTCTCTCTCTTTCTCTTCAATTATTTACCTTCCTTTTTTTCTTCCATTGATAGCCTTTCTACTCTATATAACATGTGTCATATGATTTTTTAATGGCTATGTTGCAAGTCCATTCCTACGTCATTACTCAACACCTCTAGCAAATGGTCATCAAGAGATACCATATGTTAGAGTTATTATACATTAGCTAATAATTAATTAATCTTTAATTGATTATTAGTCTAATTTATTCTCACATGCTTTAGCTAAACTTAGGAATTCTTTATTAGTTGAGTTAATATTAGATCATTATGTCACATCTCATGTGATGTTGACACTTCTCATGATCTAATCCTTTATCATTTAGGGCTTTTCTCTTATAAGAATTCAACCCTTATTGTAAATATCACTCGAATATTATTCATGAGAAATATAACAACTTTCATATCTTGTTGAAAGCTTCTTCTGTAACTTTTCCTTGTTGTTGAATATAGCAATTCTTGTTTGCAGATCTCTTGCATGGAAGGTGTATTTGTTTGTTGTTTGATCCAGTGGCTTGTGGTTTTGTGCTTGTTTCAAAATTCTAACATGGTATCAGAGCATGGATTCAATGAACCCCTTCTCAATTTATGAGGTTTTTTTTCTTCAACAAGGGTTGCAAGATTTAGATCTGAATCCCCTTTGCTTGTTTTGCAAATTTTGGAGGTGGGAATTTTTTCAATGCATTCAGGGTCAAATCAGATCTCTCCATTGAACCAGAGCTGCCAGAATAGTCAAAATTAACCTTTGTTTTGTCAAAATTAGCTTATATTTGTTAGATCTATGAGGGTTTGAAGAAATGGTTTTTTTACTTGATCCAGGTGGTGCTTTATTTTTCAGAGCATTTTGAGCCCAAACAGACCTCACCATTGCACTCAGAAGGCCCAAAAACCTCTATTTCCATATATAATTTGTCAATTTTAGAGCAAGTCACCCTGGGGCAAATATTTTTTTACTTCATAGGGGCCATACAGCCTTATGCATGCATCTCGAGGTAAATATCATCAACATATATTTATATATTTTTTTTTTGCAAAAAGACTTAGGCAGTTTTTTAATTGTAAAAAATAAAAATTGTTTTTTAAAAAAGCTTTAAAACAATTTAAAAGTTTTTATGCAATTTTTTTTTTATTTGTTTTAAAAAGTCAAAACGGTAACTAGGTACAACACATGTACTGCACAGGTACGTACCTATGCAAGCCTACTGTACCTATGTCCTATGGGGTTCTCCCATATTTTTTTAATTTTTTTTTATTACAATTTTTTTTTAAATATTTTTTTTCTTAAATAAAAAAATACATGTATTTTTTTATATATGTTTTTCTTTAAAAATATATAATATATTTTTCATTCTTTTTACTTTTAAAAATAAAAAGAAAAATATTTTTTATATGTTTTTTTATTTTAAAAAAATGTAATAGTTTTTTTGGCATTTTTTAGCTTTAAAAAAAGAGTCAAATTTTGCATTTTTTTTTGCAAAATAATGCACTATAATTGGAGGAGTTTTTTCCAGTATCACTATATTTGGCGAGCATCTATTTCTAAAAGCGTTTTTGACAAATTTGGTGAAGTTCTTGTTTTTCCCTTGCTCAACCCCTCTCCATTGGGCTTTTCCATTTTGCACCTCAACTTCTAGAGGCCATATCTTGACCATACAGTGGTCTTTTCGCGTGCATTTGTTTTTGAAATGGGGTGAAATTTCTCACTCTTCGTAGTGGTGCATGTATTTTCCAATTTTGACTTCTGGATTTTTCCAAAATTTTCTTTTCTCAGTGTTGTAGCTATTTAGTTATCGCTTTGGAAAGTTTGATTGGCCATATCTTCTGCATTCAGATACATTTTTGGGTGTCATTTTTTTTAAAGTGCATGTTTTTTCATGTACTTCATCATGGTGCTACCATTTTTCTCTCTCTCTCTCTCTCTCTTTTTTTTTTTTTCTTTTTCTTCTGTAAGAGAATTGTATTTTTCAGCTTGTGTCCTTTTTTGGACCTTATGAGCTCACATTGCATGTATTTATCATCTGTAAATGCATTGAATAAAGTGCCTCAGCTTTGTATGTGTAGTATTGGGATTCTTGCACATCACTTTGTGCCTTGTTGTACTCACACTATGATATAAAGTTCCATGGGGGTTGATGTTTTTCTTCATACCTTTCTCATGTGTATGTGAATTTTGTTTTCACATCCTTTCTATCTGCTTGTACTTTCATGATTGCACCTTCAGATGTTCTTGGTTCCTCTTCATGCACTACTTTTAGGCAGTTAGTTTCAGTGTACCTGCCATACCTCTCCCTTGTCAACATTATGGGGGGGGTTCCTACTATTGGTGCTACTCTTCCTTAGTTTCGCGTTGGAGTGAGATATGTATACAATATTTGTTCCTATGTACTAGGCAGATGTAGTGGCTGGCTACCCATGCATTTTGGTGAGATGGAGCACTTACCATATGGACACTCTTGCATTCCTAGTTTTGGAGGTGACCTTCCATTTTGATTTGATCAGTTCTTCAGACTTTTGGCACCTTTTCCATTTGTATCTTCGAGTTCCAAGTGTTTTCCTTTGTTTGCCATCTAATTTGAGTAGTGTCGTTGGGGTCACTCATATATATTGTTGTCTTCTTGATCCTGATCACAATGAAGATTCTTCTTTCAACATTTCAACAGTTCTTCTTCGACAGTGTTTGCAACTTCTTCATACTTTTGTGGTGTTCTCTTTGTTTCTATATTTTTAGACAACCTTGTCTTGTTTGGAGGCTTCTTTAGTCATTCACTTTGATTTACATCTCTTCTTGGAGTAGAGTTTTTCCCATGAGGTTTTCTCTATTTCTCCACATTATATATATCTTTTGTTTGTACATGGGCACCTTACTTGGCCTTGTTTGTCGGGACCCATCTTGCATTATTTTTAGGATTTTCAGCTACTCCCTAAGTTCATCTTAAGGGAGGGTGTTAGATTTATCATACATTAGCTAATAATTATTTAATTTGTAATTGATTATTAGTCTAATTTATTCTCACATGCTTTAGCTAAACTTAGGAATACTTTATTAGTTGAGATAATATTAGATCATTATGTCACATCTCATGTGATGTTGACACCTATCATGATCTAATCCTTTATCATTTAGGGCTTTTCTCTTATAAGAATTCAACCCTTATTGTAAATATCACTCAGATATTAATCATGGGAAATATCACGGATTTCATATTTTGTTGAAAGCTTCTTCTGTAACTTTTCCTTGTTGTTGAATATAGCAATTTTTGTTTGCAGATCTCTTGCGCGGAAGGTGTACTTGTTTGTTGTTTGATCTAGTGGCTCGTGGTTTTGTGCTTGTTTCACAATTCTAACACATACTTCATTAATGGCATGGCAAGAAACTATTTTTGTACAACCCCCAAGTCCTCTTCAATAAAGGCCAACATAATAGGCCCATACATAACTCATATCTCCTTAAATGCATTTTTTTCCATCCTCTTTTCTTATCAATGAGCCAATACTTGTGTCATTACTCTCTCATCTACTATTCTTTAGGCTTGATCGAGTGGGATGTGACATTGTATTATTTATTTATTTTTGAGGTGTAATGTTGAAATTTGGCTATTTATGTTAATGGGTTCTTGGTTTATTGATGAAGTTGAATGGTTTGAAATGATCGCACTAGAAATCAAGTCTTGAGTGCAAGGCCCCAACATCATAGGTGATGAGCTTGGGATCATGTCTCAATAAATTTGGTGGAATTTTTGAATGTTGTGGTTGTGTTTTTGATATGTGGTTGTCATTGATGTCACCACTATTAGCATTGATATATTGAAGGTTGTATATGTCGAGGATATTGAGAAAATTGTTAAAGAAAGAGTTACAATTTGATAGTGGAACATTGAAGGTCACGAAGGTGTCTTGATCAATACATTGATGATTAGTCATTGTGGATTAAAGGGTTTATTTCTGAGTGTATCTAGTTTATGCACCAGAAGTTTGAAAGGTCTACAAGAAGATTTGATTGTGTTATGAACAGTTGTGTTCTGACAATTTTTCTATGACTTTAGTTAGTGTTCCTGATTGAAGTTGATGTTATTCTAGTAATTTCAATTGCTTTGGATGCTTCCTTGTTGATTCTTGATGCTTGTGGATATTTCTAGATCATGCTCTATCTTTGTTGCATTTCCGTGTTGATCGGTTTGCTCGTGGTCGGTGATTTTTCTCTTGTATGTTTGAGTTTTTATGTTCTTGGTTGACATGGTGGTTGTAACATGTTGTGGATCATTGCATATTAAAATTTGAATGTTTGACACAATCGAGGATGTTGTTTTGGGTCACAATATAATATTGGCCAATGGTGTTTGATTTGCATTGAAAATTTACTTGTAACTTTGGGACGACATTGTGTATATGTTTTATATTTCATATTTTATTTTGGTCGACGAAGTTGTTGGTGTAATTCCATGTTACAGATATATAAGAACTTTTTTTGTTTGAAGTTAAGTGTATGTGAGTAGAGGAAGAGCAAGTGTGTGAATAGTGTTCTAATCATTTGATTGCAGAGAAGAGTGTGAAAAAGTTTGAGTGAAGTGTGAAGGAGTGTTTCTATGCTTAACTAGAACTTTAATCAGGCTTTTGTAGAAGCTATTTTCTCAGTTTATACCCTACGGATCTAATCCAAATTTTTGTAAGATAGTGTGTCTTGTTTGGGCAGTGAGCCCTCTTGTATTTGAGCAGTGAGCTCTAGGCAGTGTGCCTGAATGCATGTGTATTCCCATTATTCTTATTTATACTTTTAATAGGGTATAATATTGTGGACTGACATCCACCATGGTTTTTCCCCTAATAGTGTTTCCACATAAAAAATATTGGTGTTCTCTGTGTTTCTAATGTGCTGATTTTTTGTGGTTTATTGTTCATTCATCAGATATGAGATTAATGTTAAGTTTGAAAAGTTTAAATATTCTATGACAATTGATTCACCCCCCCTCCTAGTTGTCTATCCTTGTTTTTCCAACAATTGGTATTAGAGAAGGTTCCTTTGGAGAAGTTTAAAAGCTTGAGGTGATATGAGATGACATCATACAAGAATGATAGTCCTAGATTCGATGGAATGAACTATTCTCTATGGAAAGCCATAATGGAATATCATTTGAGGTTTATTGGTGAACCCTTCTGGAAGATTACAAAGAACAAATATGTTATTCCTTAGAATGGTCCATCCACTCTTGATGAGATTAAAGAGGCTGGATTAACATCAGGGCTATTGAAGCTTTGTTGAGTGCTCTGATGAATTCAAAAATGGAAAATGTGATGTATCTAAAGATAGCTCATGAGATTTGGAAGAAGCTGGAGACTTTGTATGAAGGAGATGCACCTGTGAAGGTCACTAAGCTACATAGCTTGAAAGGCAAGTATGAAACCTGGAAGATGGGTGAAGATGAAAATATTTATTCTTTTATGCAAAGAGTAAATGAACTTGTGATGGGTATTAGATGTGTTGGTGGTACCTTGGATGAACAAGAAATTGTAGCTGATTGAAATCACAATATTGTGTCACTTTTGCTACGTGCTGATTTTTGCCTAAAATCACTGTTTTTAGAAAATTAATGATTCAAGTCTTGAGAGGCTCCATCTAAAGGGTTTTAATTAAAGAAGGATAGATAAGACCCCCTTAGATCATACCCACAATGGAGTCTGCTTTGCACCTATCAAAAAGCTGGCAAAAACTCACTTTTTCTTTATCTTTTGAGGGATTAAATAACTAAATAACAAAATTATATTTTTCAAGTTTGTAGCCCTTGAAATGAACCTTCCAACAAGTATAGGTTTGATATATTTTCATTTTATCATGTATTTAATTTCAAATTTTTACTAAACATATATTTTTCTCTAAACATCAAGCTCTTTGTTGTGCAGAGGTGAAAAAATAGTAAACCATTGTAATTTTTTTTTCTAAAAATACCCATTCCCTAGGCATTGATGTCCTTTCAGCCAAAAAATGAAAATTGGATTTCGATAATACCCAAAAAGTTATGTTGTATGACACACGTACGTCCAAATTATAGTAACTAAATGAATTAAAAAATTAATTTAAAAATAAATATGCAACAAAAAATTATGAAAAAATATCCTTTTCCTAGATATTGATGTTGAGAATCTATATTTCAAAAATTAGAATTTAATGCTTTATAGAAAAAAGGTTATGTTGTACGAAACAAACATTACTTTCTGAAAATGTTGTTTTTTGTTTAAAACCAGTTATTAAAGGAGATGTTGAAAGATTCATGATTTATTATGAAAAATTTGACAAAAAATATATTTAGAATCTACACACAAATTGCCATAAATAACCAATCCACATCATCTTTAAATTCTTAATGGTTTAGCTACTATAGGTCTTAGAAGATGAATATTTAGTTAAAATTATTGATGTAAATATCCATCTTGGGAAAAAATTGAGACACAGTATTGTGATTTCAACCAGCTAAAGTGCTCAGATCATTGCCTCCCTCTTCCCAATCAAAATCTCATGCTATTGAAGAGCTCATAACAGTGACAAATGTGACAAGAGATATGTTGATTGGTAAACTTACTACTTTTGAGTTGAGTGAATTTGGTGATTCTACCCCTAAGACTGAATTTGCATTTAAGGCCTCTGTATCTAAAAGAAAAAAGCAAATATATGATCTGGGAGAAAGTTCAATAAATATTTTCAAGTATGAAGAAGAGATGAAGCAGCTTGAAGATGAAGAAAGAGAGGTAGAAGAGCTGGAAGCACTGATTGTAAAGAAAGAAGGCAAAGGACAAGGTAAGTATAAAGGAAAGTTTCCTATTAAATGTTTCTCTTGTAGTAAAATAGGTCATTTTGTTTCAAGGTGTCCTAAAAGAGCTCCTAGGTTCAAGCCTAACAAACCTAGATTTCAAAAGAAATGCTATTATGCTAAAGAAGGTGTGACTGATGAAGAGTCTGATAAAGAAAATTGAAATGAAGATGAATGGGTTTTCATTGCTATCAACGAAAATTGTCTAGTGGCTACTGAATCTACTAAAGTTGAGAAAGCTCTTGCAGCTTGAATTGAAGAAAATGATGAGTGGGTTATTGAAAGTGGATGCTCACATCATATGATTGGTGACAAAAGAAAATATGTAATTCTAGAGAAATATGACGGTGGGGTTGTAAGATTCAAAGATAATAATGTTGGTGTGATTTGTGGTAGAGGATCTGTTCGTCTTGGTGGTAAAAGTAACACTGATGATATCCTTTATGTTGAAGGCTTGAAGCATAATCTGTTGAGTGTTGGATAGATGGTGGACAAGGGTTATGATCTTTAGTTCAAAGATGGAAGATGTAGGATACTTGGAAGCTCTGAAAATATGATTGCTTCAGGTACAAAGACAAGGTAATATTTTTCACCTGAGTGCTACTAATGTAAGTTTTTTAATTGCTCAAGTAGATGAAAGCTGGTTATGGCATAGGAGGCTGTGTCATGTGAATTTTGATAACATTATGAAGGTAAGCTCCACTCAAGCAGTAAGAGATCTACCAAAGCTAGTGAAGCCTACTAACACAATATGCAAGGAATGCTAGATGGGAAAATAGACTAGAGTTTCTTTTCAGAGAAAAAATAATTCTAATGGAATACTGGAGTTGGTGAATACTAATTTATGCGGTCCCTCTAGAATTAGAAGTCTAGAGGAGAAAGGTACTTTATGCTACTTACTGATGATTACTCTAGGATGATATGGGTTGCTTTCTTAAGAGAAAAATGTGAAGCATTAGAGAAGTTCAAAATTTTCAAAGCTATGGCAGAGAATGAGACAGGTTTGAAGATAAAATTCCTAAGGTTAGATAAAGATGGTGAGTTCACTTCCTGGGAGTTCAATTCTTTCTGTGAAGAGCATGGAATTAGAAGACAATTATCTGCTCCCCGAACCCCTCAACAAAATGGAGTTGTAGAGAGAAACAACAAAAAAATTCTGGATGCTGCTAGAACAATGATGATAGAAGGAAATGTGTCCCACATCTATTGGAGATAAGCTATAAACATTAATGTGTACACTCTAAACCAAGTAAATGTCAATGGTAATTTTGGTAAGAATCCTTTTGAACTATGGTTTGGTTATAAGCCTACTGTTAAATGTTTCAAGATCTTTGGAAGCAAGTATTATATTAAGAGAGATGAGGACATAGGCAATTTTGATGCGAGGAGCGATGAAGGAATCTTTCTAGGTTACTCTAAGTAAGGCTTATTGGTGCTATAATAGAAGATTGAGAAAAATGGTTGAAAGTGCAAATGTTAGAGTTGATGAGGAATCTACTAGGTCATCCAGATACTATGGATATGATTCAGATGACCAACTAGATAGTACATACAAAGGGAAGAATGCTAAGACACAGAATCAAGTTCAAATTGTTATGGTAAATCAAGAAAGTTAGGAAGGAGAGACAAGTGGAAGTGTAGAAGAAAGAATAGAAGAAATAGAAGTGCGAGTGAATCCTAAAACTTTGAGGTATGTGAGATTGAATCATCCAGAGAATAAAATTATAGGAGACAAGAATAAAGGTGTGCAAACTAGAAGAAGGATTGCAGAAGAATATTGTTTGATCTTCAAGACTAAGCCTAACAATGTCAATGAAGCTTGTAATGATGAACACTAGATGGAAGCTATGAAGGAAGAACTAATGTAGATTGAAAAGAATGATACGTGGATTCTTGTTCTCAAACCTAAAGATAAAAATGTGATTGGTACTAAATGGGTCTTTCGGAATAAGTTGAATGAACAAGGTGAAGTTATCCATAATAAAGCAAGACTGGTATGTAAAGGGTATTAAAAAATGCAAGGTATTGATTTTGAAGAAACTTTTACCCCTGTTGCTAGAATTGAAGCTGTAAGATTATTTCCTGCTTATGTTGCATATAAGGTCAACAAAGTTTATCAAAAGGATGTGAAGTCAACCTTTCTGAATGGTGAGTTAGAAGTGATGAAACTTCAAATTTTTGCTCCTTGTGTTCCATTCCTGCGTCCGCTTTATGTTATTGGCCTCTCATGGTGTCAAAAATTTTCCTTGGGTTGAGGTTTAACTTTATTTTCATGTAAAACCCTTGTGTTTATTTTACACATTGGTTGGGATCTATTTCGTTGTTACTTTTTGAGGGGTTTTAAAATGACTTATGTTCTATTGTTTCATCTAGGCTTGGTCCCTTTGGTCTTAATTTTGATTTCCTCCACTGGATTTTATTTTCCTAAGTCCTAGTTGGCCCTATGTTTCACGGTTTTAAAACGACTTGTGTTGTTGTTTACCATCCTCCTAGTGATGTCCCCTTGTCCTCTTAATAGATTTTTTATTTTGTAGAGGGATCAAATTCGTGCTATCATTGATCAATTTCCTTCAGATATCAATGGTTTCCCACCATCATGTGATCGGGAATTGTAGGATCTTTATTGATCTTGATATCATGGGTGGGCGCCATGTGTCTTTTTTTTTTGGCGTGGTGAGAGGAGATAAGTTTGTGTGACCATCGATCAATTATTGTCAGATATCAACCGTTTCCTGCCATCACGTGATCCAAAGTTACAAGGTTCTTACTGATCGTGATATCGCGGGCGATCGCCACGTGTCTCATCTGATGAAGCTGAAAGAATAAAGGAAATACTATGCGGCCTTAATACATTAAACAACGGGTTACTAAAGTGTTCTTGAGATACACATGTTTTGAATCAATGGATATGTTATAATCTGGACAAAAAAGTTGCTAGACAATTACTGATAAGGCTGGCGACTATGTTGAAGGAACGAGATCATTGATGCTCAAGATCTACGGTTGCCCACCATCGTGTGATCCAAATTTGCAGGATCTTTACTGGTTATGATATCACGGGTGACTGCCACATGGAATTCCTTGGTAGTGTATGGTATGGTGGGCCCCTTATTACTGCATTGGCAATTGTGTCAGCTTGTTTTGAAGGTGGCCATTCAATCATTTGATCTAACTGAAGGATCAATGACTAGAATTTAAATCTGCATCAAATATGGTTGGAGCCGTTCATGCAGTGTACAAGTGAGCTTTAATGGTAGATGAGACACTTGCTGGCATGATTTGATCAAAATAAAATCAATGCTCCTACTTTATTTGTATCATAAAGCATCCTAGTATTTCGTGAAGCAGTCTCAGAGCCGAAAGCGAAGTTGCGATTCCTAGCAGCCTGAATTTGGGACTTCTACAAACAAAGTCATGAATTAATTTCTGTGCATCCTAGTAATTTTGTACTTGAATTTGGGAAAAGATTTACTATGCTAGTCATTGAGATTGTTGATAAACGCGTTAGGGCTATAGTTTAATTATAGTTGTGAGAAATTGCAGTGTTTTGTTCTATAATTTCCTATCTCTGGTTAGTCCTAGCTATTTGAAGTGTAACATTTTAAAGAGGCCCTAGATTGTCTGAGATGGCACCACCCAAGAAACATTCTATCCAAATTGACTATTTAAAAAGAAACTTGTATGACATGATTTCCTGGATCAGTTTCCCTTGTCAACGAATGATAGAAAGAAAGGATTGGTTTTGATGGGAGGGAAAATACTAGGGGAAGGGTTAGTATACACTTTCTCTAACATAGCCAATGCTAGGGTTCCTCTTACAGGATTGGAAATGTTCAGATTGTGGTATGGATAGAGGAATTTTCCTCACCCCTTTTCAAATAGCTGGATGTATGACATGGGGAAGCTGGTTGTACCAAATGTGTTCGCTAATGTAGACTTGCTTAGGGCAGTGGCTGCAAGATATGACCCTATCACACGGGTAATCAAAGATAATGATGGAGGTGTTCTACTGAGTATTAAAAAAGATGAAGTCCAACAGGTTTTTGACTTGAGTGAACAGAGTGAATATTTGGTTCCTATTGATCTTGAGGAAATGAAGCAGGAATATGCAAAGTTGAAGACTCTTGTCAGAGCTATGTTGCTTCCACCTCATCTAGCAAGGGAAAGCGGTTCAAGATTTCATATCAGCCCCAGTGACCAAGAACCTTTCAGATTAAATTGTTTTGCAAATAATTTCTTGGCCACTTTCTATTCATTGTTTTAGATTTTGGGTTTCAGTCCTGGTGCGGTGATGCCTATTGCATACATGTTCATGGGAGTGCAAATACAAGACCCTAACTTCTCTGTGACGTATGACTTTTCTTCTTTCTTGGCTGAGAGGATAAATGGAGGGTTGTCATTGTTGCAGAAAAATGATACCGACACTCAATTCTTCTCGTATTCTTTGCTGATGCATATGTTCTTATTCAAGAATGTTGAATTTTTCTCTGAAAGGATGGAATTAAGGCAATCGGTTGATGGAGAAAGATTGCCAGTATAAATATGAGCTGCAAATTTATCCCACAATAAGGAAAGTGCTAGTTATGTGAAACATGATAATTGCTTTACTTCTAGATTGATGGCTAGACTAATGGTGAATGTACCCAGGATCCCTAAAGAATTGCATGATTTGCTTAGGCCAAAGGGGAGGAAGCCAGAATTGAAAGTCTTCCATAACTAGGGTGACATTATTCCATACCCAGTTAGCACTGTTTTGAGGGTATATGGTTTTTAGGGAACCCCCCATATACTGCCATACAATGTGCCACTAAGAGTGGGGTTTGCAGAAGTTATGTGGCAAATAGGTTGCATCCATGAGGACAACCTCACTAGAAGGAGTAAGGGAACATTTTTCCTTGATTATATAGTGGTGTCTGATTTTGCCTTTTCAAAAGGAGGCTGGGTGCATTTAGAGAAATTCTTTGATGATTACCATTTGAGGTTTGGTCCAAAGCAGCAACATGATCCTGAGGGTTTCTTTTCCCTTTTCAGACAAAGAATAAAAGTTGGCAAGTTTGTGCATGAATTCAACTTTCCTGAGGATCTAATTAGAAATGAGTTCAACCTAAATAAACAGGATTTGAACAAGGAAAAATGGATAGCTTATAATAAGCTATTAGATATTGTGCACAAAATGGATCTGAAATATGATCCATTGTTGGAGTTCAGTCCCCACTATAAGAAAATTGATTTTCTGATGGAGAACATGAGAAAAATTATGGGCACCTTGAGAACCAAGAAGGTAAATTTAGAATTGAGTCTGGGTGTACAGGAACAAGGTGCCATACTAATTGAAACAAGGCTAGCATACTAGCCAACTGAAAGGTGACCCATTTATAGGAGGAAAAAGGATAGCAACAATGAAGAAGAAGAAGTGGACAGAAAAGGAAAGAAAATAATGAAGGTTCCTTCAAAACCAGGTCAAAAATTCAAAGAGCCTGGGGAAATCAAAATCATTGATTTAGAATCATCACTAGAAGACAGTCCCTCATCACCACCATCCAAGACAAGCCCTAATAGACAATGGATCGATCAACCATAGGAGGATCTGATGGATGGAATTATTGTTATTGATCAGGACATGTAGGTTGGTATGCCTTCCCCTCCTATGCTAGTTGAATTGGTTTCATCTAATTTAGATATGAAAGGAAAAAGTGTACAAGCTACAAGAATAGAAGCATGCAAGGAGTTTCTAGATGACAATACATTTGTAAAAACTCTTGTATTCTTGCAATTGGTATGGAGGATAAAATTTGAAGAGTATCATGATAAATCTAAGAAGAGAAGGGAACAAAGACCTGGTAGGTCAGACCAGGAGAATGATAAGGAAGTAAAAGTTGAATTAATGGAAGAATTCAAGAACATCACTCTTGAAGAAGGAAGAAAACTGGTGAGTCAGGCTGGTGTATTGATTCTGCCTAAATGGGACATTGCAGATGCTATAGCATTTAATGATATTTTGAAGTCCAAGAATCCCTTGCAAGACTCTGAAGAGGAAGTCAAGGAAACACTTCAAGACTTTTCTTTCAGTGAAGAGTATGAAAGCTTGGAAATTTGGGCATTAGCCCCATAAGGGAGAAAACCAAATGTTACAGATATTAATCCAAATTTTAGAGGAGGATTAATAATAAAAAGAGCTTCAGAGACCTCAACCACCGAGGCTACTAATTTGACTGTGAATGTGGCAAAATTGGCCCAAAAGACTGCTGAAAGGGAGGAGGCTAAAAAGAAGAGCCTAATGGAGAAGTATAACCTTCTGATTGAGGAATACAACAAGATGTAGTAGAAGAATGTTGAGTTGTAGATTGAGGTGGAAAGGTTTAGGTATAAATAGATTGGGGAGACATCAAGCACTCTAGAAACTAGTACATTACCTTCCACAACAAGGTCAGTGCCTCTTGCTTCTCCAATTGTTTCCACACAAGGGTCTGCTGGTCAGAATCCTACCCTCACCCCTTCTTTAGAGGAAATTGATGAAAAAAAAAAGTGCTTTGTTGATCCTACAAAGAAGCAACTCTTACCAAGAATTGATGAATTATAAACATCAGTAAAGGTAAGTGAGGAGGGATCTCTTTCAAAGAAAAAGGAGATTGTTACTGTTGTCTTGAGGCATTTAAATGAAAAGGTTGAGAATAAATTGCTATCTATACATTTTTTATATTCTTTGTTGTTAGATGAAATAAAGAATATTGATAGGGATAAGGAGGTAGTGATACCATTGATTGAAAATTGGATCCCTATGGCTAGTGATTTGAATGTCATGTATAGGACCTCAAGGTTTGATACAAATAATAGGCCCCAATCATTAAAGCCTACTCAAGTATTAGTCAAGTCATTGCAGGGTTTTCAGACCCTACCAAATGATTTGAGTAGGAAGATTAGGGAGTTGGTAAAGAATTTCAAAGATTGGGGTTGCACATTGTTATTTGATATAGTTGATGAGCAGTGGAAAATCAGGTCACTCCAACAATGGCATGATCAAACAAGTAAGGTCATCAATGATCAAATTAAATTAATTTGTGATGACTCAAATTATGATTTGTTGGTGAGTTGTATGGATAAGATTATTAGTACTAGCTCATTTTTAGAATCTTTTGAAAGAGATGCAAATCAGGTAGCAGTAAAGTACACACCTTATAGCGCCAAGGTGAATGAGGTAATTAATTTTGATTGGCTGACTGATGAAGAATACTAGAAATGGGTACCTAAATATTTGACTGAGGAAAAATAAAATAATGGACTACTAACAGGTGGTAAACCAAATGTTCCAGTTACAACGGTTTCCAGTTTTGCTTTGATGGCAGTCTCGACGTGGGTTTCTTGTGGTTTTTGTTGGTGCATCAACTTTTCTTAGCTAACATGATGAACACGAATATTCTCTAGGTTGATGGCTGTTGTAACAATTTTTGGGAATATTACCAAGTGTGCTAATTGGCTGGTGACATGTGTACTTTCTAGCCCAATGCTTGTTTGCTCCATTTTCTATAAGAAGGATTTCCAGGCAGAAGTATGAGTTAGCAAGTTAGATAATTTTGGTCAAGTCTTGGTGAAGTTATAGAGAAAATTGTAAAGTTTGATGGTTTTAGAGAAAAATGCAATTTAGTTTTTGAGTCATTTTGTAATAGGTTTTGAGTTCATGGGGATTTAATGTTGTATAACAGTACTAGCATTTGAGTTGAAATGATAAATTCAAACTCATGTCTCTCCGTTGTACATGCATATCTAAACTTTGAATAAAATAACTAAGGGTTGTTTCATTCATCTCACTATTGTGGTGTGTATGATTCTATTTTAGCTTTAATTCAAAGAATTAATTAAAATGCTTGAATGGGATTATAGGCAGATATGTTCTGTATAAGGATTTGATAAGTAGTGTTGAGTTAGAATACATATTGATGAGATTGTAATGCAATGTCGTCAAGGATTTCATATGTTATGCATTAAATTTGTCATATACCTTTAGATACTTATGAATTTGACTCTTGCAATGTATATATGGCATTGATCTAAGTTGTAATTACCCGTATGATTCAATATATGTTTTTCTTCACCTAGAGATTGCTACAAATTGCAAATCAACGACCATCTTATATTGTGGATTGCATTATAATTATCTCATGCTCTAGATAGTTGATATTACTGATGAACAACCAATTTAATTCATTATTATCTTATTGTGTTGAGCTACTAATTGAGATTATCTGTTATTGTTAATGTTGTTTATGATAATGGTGTAGAGGTTGTAAACACATTAAGGGATCACCCTCCTGGGTCATGCAAAGCCCGAAGTGTAGGAGGTTTTGTTTTAGTCCTCGTTAGTTGGTCCGGGTCCTTCAAGCTGCCCTTGATTGTAATTGGAAATTCCAAGGTAGATTAGAAGACAAACCTTGTTACATTGTAAAATGGAACCAACAAAATGGCAAATTTACTGGGGAGCTAATTTTAATATTTCTTGTCAGTGTATCGATTGTCCATTTTTCATATATTTTTCATAGTGTTTCTGTGATTTGAAGGTTGAGCCTATAATTCTATGTTAGGTTTTTCCACTTCTCTTTTCATAAGTGTTAAGAGTTATGTTGTCAAGCACTTTTGTGTGTTGTTAGTACGAGGTTCCAAAGGTTTATATTCTACCACGTGTCTTTAGGTATTTGATATTCCCAAGAAAATTGGGTGGAAACTATGAAGTCTCTGCACTAGTGTGCATTTTATTTTTAAAGGTTTATTATACGTGGAATGAACTTTGGGACTAGTACGAAGAGTGAAGAAAACCAAGTCATTCATGAAGAATCATTTGGAACAAAAATTGGAAGGTGAAATTCCCAAAATAAAGGACTGGATAAAGAAAAGACCAGAATCTAGTAATGTTGCTCCCACATCACATAACCCTGTACACCAGGGTACAAGTAAGTATTTACACCCTATCCCTAAGAATCTTGAAGAGGTCAAGAAATTCAGAGTCAAAAAGTTGTGGATTTTTTGATTCATTATTTAATACACTGGTTCAAGAAGACGTGACATGTCAAAGTAAAGGGCCTATTAGTGTCAAATATGTTGAAAAGAGAAGAGGTAGGAGTAGAAGTTGAAGCCATCACAAAGAATGCACCAGTGATGTGCCTCCTCCTCTTGCTGAAAATTATGTAAACCCTTTATTGTATGAACATGTACTGGAAGGGGTCAATTTAATAGATCTAGATGATACATCAAGTTCTGATATGACTTTTCCTAATCTTGACAATATTTCTGGAGACATTAATTCTTTGAGGCAGGAAATCCATGAGCAAGCTAAGGTTACAGTGAAAAGAGAAAAAGAGGAAGAAGAGTTGAAGAATGCTGTGATTGAAATGGATAGGTTGATGAGACAATTGGCAACAATGAAGTTCCTGAATAAAGAAGAACCTAAACCAAGTGTTGAGGACCCGGTTGTACGGAGGATTGTTAATAAGAAACAAAGCATGTGTCTAAAGAAACCCTAGTAGGCCACATTGATGTCCAATCCAAACTTGCTGACCCAAAACCCTCAAATCATGTTGAGTCTCAACCGAGTAATACAAACCCTAAGCCTGCCTTGGACAAGGGAAAGAAAAAAGTTGAGGGGATTAAAATAAATGAAAATATGACTTCCCATATTTCTTAACAAAATCTCCCACCACATGTGTCACATCAAACAAAATTTTCCAAGTTAGAAAAGGCTAGAAGGGAGAGTGAGGCTCTGGCAGAGGAGTTGGAGAGAACAAAAATTGAGGCTACAAATGCAGAACTTAAGAGGAAAATAAGTTTCCTAAAGATGTCAAGCACAAATGAGATTACACAAGCTGCAACCTCATCAAGTCACCAGGATGCCTTAAAGGATGGTCCTAGGATACAAAATTTAGGGTCTGGTGTTGATTCTCAGAAGAATGAAGGAATATTTCAATGATGACCTATACATTTGGAATGGTATAGGTCATTTTTCTTTGATGGTATTCCTAGTTATCCAAATCCCATCCTTGTTGACTTGAGAGAAAAGATGAATAAGTTTATTGGCAATAATGTTGTGATGATAGAGTAACACTTAAAAGATTTTATGGATATGCTAAATGATTATGAGGTAGAACATGAAGATGTTGTAATGAAATTGTTTGTACAATCTCTAGTAGAAGATGCGAGGAATTGGTATAGAGGTCTACCTAATGCTAGTATTGGTTCATGGGATGAGTTTGAAAAGTGTTTCAAGGAGCAGTATGGTGATAAAACAAATGCAAGCTTCATGCTAAATGAGTTTAATAATATCAAAAAGTCATTAAATGAACCTGTTACAGAGTTTAATTTAAGATTTCAGAAAGCAATGTATAAGTTGTTTCAGGTTTTGAGGCTTGACGAAAATGTTTGTTTAACTACATATTTCAATGCTTTTGATGCTAAAATGGCATATCTCCTCAGAGATAAGGACCCTCAGACTATGAGGGATGCATTTAGGGTGGCTATAAATATTGAAAGAAAAATAAGAGCTTCTGGAAAATATGGTAGGAGAGAAGAACCCGCACTTTTAAAGAATCCTAAGAATAAGACTGAGAAGGCTTCTACTACAAAGCCTAAAGATGATGAAAAGTGGGAAAGGGTTTACAGTACTTTGAAATACATAAAGAAAATTGTTGCCAAGCAAGAGAAGGGTATAGGGAATGAAAGGAAACCCTATAATAAAAATTATAGGCCACCCAGATTGCAAATTTATCCTTATAATACAAATTGGAAAGATGGAAAACCAATTTTTCCTAGCCAGAAGCCTAGAAATGACTAGCATATGCCAGATCCCTTATAGAAGCATTCAGTGAATCTAGTAGCAGATAGACCATGGTGTGAAGTGTGTGAACATCCACATGATCAGAATTATTATGGTGTTGCTCAATTGCTTATTATTGAGGAGGTAGAAGAGGGTGCTCATGATCAAACATCAGAATATGAGTAGGCTGATGTAGATGTTTGCATGGCCAGATCATACATTAATGAGGAAAAATGTTCATCTGATGATGAAATGCAAGAAGTTGATGTTGATAATCAGAGGCAGAGAAGTGACATGTATCATCAACAGATCTTTTCTGATGAGGAAGGTGATTTTGGTGATAATACTTGCAATATGGAATAGGGTAAAGAATCAATGTCCTTAAGGAGACTATTAGAAGAAGAGATTGCAAGATTGGATGAAGAAATGGCTGCTCAAATGAGAAGTTCACTTCAATTGAGAAATAGAACTATGGGTGGTGAATAGGGTAAACCTGTTGGCCTATTTATTAAAGAAAAAAAGGACAAAAACAAAGGTATTAAGGTTGACAACAAAAAGGGCACTGTAAAATTCAAAGAGCTTAAGAATGATAAGTTTTGGACAAAAAAGAACGAAACCCAAAGCCTCAAGAAGATGTGACTTCATTACTGGTGAAGACTAGGGTGATTACAAAGGTAGTTGAACCTGCTGCAGAGGATAAGAAGCAAAATAAGCTAGGAGGAAGTAGTCAACAAGAGAAAAAGGAAAATGATGAAGGTATGATGTCTAATCTTCCTAAATATACACCTGTAGATATGTTTCATGTGCTTTCTTAGGTTAAAGTAACTGTACCTTTGCTAGAAATGATGAGAATAAATGAACACAAAGAAAAGACAATAGCCTTGATCACATATGTTGTTGGTAATGAGACTAAACAAGGAAGTGGTAAAGAAGTGAAGGAGAAAGAGAAAGAAAAGGAAGTGGAGGGAATTGTGTCACAAATTCCTCTTGTATATTTAGGAAATTCTATTAACATGTTCCTTGAAAATATAACCCCTTTTTTCTTAAGTGTGGATATAAATGGGAAAACTTTAAGGAACTGTATGATAGATTCAGGGGCATCAAATAATGTTATGCCAGTCAAAATAATTGAGGCAATGGGCTTGACAGTAGATACTGCTCAAAGTAAATGTTATGCTATGGATTCAAGAGAAGTTCCAGTTATTGGAACTATCAGAGCATTACCTTATAAATTGATTAGTACCCTGAGAAGGATTTAGTAATGACTGTATTAGTTGCAGACATCCCACCTCATTTTGGAATGCTCTTGTCAAGAAAATGGAGTGCATCAATGGGGGGTAAGATGCAATGTGATTTGTCATTTGCTGCTTTCTCTATTGATGTAAAGGATGTCAAAATTGAAAGGGAATCAAAAGTACCTCATATGATTGAGCATGGCCCGATTGAAAATATGAAATGTTTTATTGACAGTGGTATAAATGAATTTAGGGTTGAGGAATTTCCTAACAATTGTGATAAGCCTATTGCATTGATTGATACAAAAATAAAACAATTGCCAAAATCTGATGACTTGTGGACTATGTATTTTGATGGTGCAAGTTCAAAGGAAGGTTTTGGTGCAGGTGTTTTGTTATGATCACCAAGTGGAAAGACATTCATGTTATCTTTTACTCTGTTATTTGAATGCACAAATAATGTGGCAGAGTACGAAGCTTTGTTATTGGGGTTGAGATTGGCTGAAAAATATGGGATTAAGAAGCTCAAGGAAATTGGGGATTCTTAGCTTGTGGTTTCCCAAGTTAAATCCAAGTATGTATCAAAGAAGAAGAGGTTGAAACAGTATAGGAATGTTGTTTGGGATAAATTGGAGAGCTTTGATGCATTTGGCATAGGATGGATGGAGAGAGGTCAAAATAAGGTGGCAGACCTATTAGCCAACATTGCATTAAAACCAGATGATATGAATTATGCTGGAATTTCAAAGGTTGAGGTTAAAACTAGATCATCTGTTCCTAATAACATTAAAAATTGGCAAGTTTTTTATAATGATGATGATGTATTAAGATTTTTGAATTGTATGGGTGAATATGAAAATCAAGAAATTGACTTTGGAGCTTTTGTTGAAAATGTTGATGGTAAGGATACTATATTTGGAAATGAGGTCATTCAGTTAAAGACGAACACAATTCCCAAGGGTCTAGTTGTACTAGAAAGAATGTTTGATAATCAAGATAAGACAAAATCTAATCATACTATTTCCCATCCTGATGACTTGGAAGAGATAAATCTTGGAACAAAAGCATCCCCAAAGGAGGTGTATATTGGAAAGAAAATGTCACCAAAGGTGAGAAGGATGCTAATTGACTTATTAAGGAAGTTTAGGCATGTGTTTACATGGTCTTATGACGATCTTAAGGCATACAGGGAGGATCTTTTCCAACATGAGATTCCTTTGTGTGATGATGCCAAGCCATTCAGACAAAAGTAAAGGCCTATTAATCCCACTTTAGCCCCAAAAATGCAAGAAGAATTAATGAAACTAAGGGATGCAGGAATCATCAAGCCAATCAAAAATTCATCCTGGGTATCAAACTTGGTACCAGTATGGAAGAAAAATGGAGACATCAGATTATGTGTAGATTTCATAAATTTGAATGTTTCTTCATTAAAAGACAATTATCCATTACCCAATATGGAAGCCATGTTGCAATGGGTGATAGGCTATGAATTAATGTCTATGATGGATGGTTTTTCTGGTTATAACCAACTTATGGTCAAAGAGTCTGAGCAGTTTAAGATAGCTTTCACCACACCATGGGGAACATATGTTTATGTAAGAATGCCATTTGGTCTAACAAATGTAGGGGCTACTTTTCAGAGAGCCATGGATGTGGCATTCTCATATTTCATTAATTTGTTTTTGGTGATTTACCAAGATGACTTGACAATATATTCTAAAAAGGAAGAGGATCATTGTGAGCATGTGGAGAAGATATTAATTAGAGCTTTGGAGTATGGTATTTCTTTCAATCCAAGGAAATGTGTGTTTGGAGTACTAGAAGGAAAATTATTGGGACATATTGTTTCCAAGGATGGAGTAAAAATTGATCCAAAGAGGGTAATTGCAATAGATAAAATTCCACAACCCTGAAATGTCAAAGGAATACAATATTTCTTTGGACAAATAAACTTCTTAAGGAGGTTTGTGAAATTTTTTGCTGAGACAGTTCGCCTGATTTCAAAAATGCTCAAGAAATGAGCCAAGGTTGAATGGGATGAGGAGTTTGTGCAGGCTTTCCAAGCCATTAAACAAGCAATAAAGGAAGCTCCTGTGTTAAGCACCCTTGATTTTTCCAAACCTTTACAAATTTTTTCATTTGCTTCTTTCCACACAATTGCAGCTGTGTTGTTGCAATAGAATGCAGAAGGTTTCGAACAACCTATAGCCTTTTTCAACAAATCTTTACAAGTTGTAGAACTTAAGTATGTCATAAATGAAAAATAGGCATATGCACTGGTAAAGCAGTAAAATATTTTAGGCCTTATTTGATGGGAGCTACTGTAATCGCATATGTTCCTAGTGTTGATGTTAAGGACATTTTCACATAGCAGGAAGTGTCATGAAGAAGGTGTAGGTGGATCAATAGGATCCAGGAATTCAATATTGAGGTCCAGATTACTAAATTGGTGAGAGGACAAGGATTAGCCAAGATCATGGTCCAAAGTAATCTGGAAGCAAATAAGATAAATTTGCTAGAAGAGGAAAATAGATCACACATATATGTGATATGGAGCATTCTAAATGGTATAAATATGTGATATATTATTTGCAAAGAATGAAATGTCCTAAAAATTTGAGTGAAAGTGAGAAAAGGACATTGAAGTTACATGCTATCAAGTATGTTATTGTAGATGGAAAGCTCTGGTGGAGAAATGGAGAAGGTGTCATGCTGAAGTGTGTTGACCAAGATCAAGCAAAAGAAATTCTGAGTGAGATGCACGGTGGGGTTTGTGGAGGACATTATATGGATAAAACAACTACACATAAGATAGTGAGGGATGGATTTTGGTGGCCTATAGTTTTTAAGGATGCACACCAACTAATGAAGACATGTGATGCTTGTCAACGTTTCTCTGGTAAGTTAAAGTTTTCTGGTAAATTGCCTCTAAAACTAGTTATCGTACAAGCTCCATTCCAGCAATGGGGTATTGATTTTGTAGGAGAGATAGCATGTAAATCTAGTGGAGGCCACTGATGGATATTGGTGGCTACTGATTATTTCACCAAGTGGGTGGAAGCAATTCCAACAAAGAAAGCCACTAGTAAAGTGGTAATTGACTTCCTGATGAGCAACATATTGACTAGATTTGGATGTCCAGAAAGGATTGTGTTAGACAATGCAATGTGTTTTAGATATGAGGAATACATAGAATTTTATGAGAAGCATGGCATCCAAATTTCCTATTCATCACCATACCACCCACAGAGAAATGGACAAGCAGAATCAAGGAATAAAAGCTTGATGAAGATTATTAAAAGAATCTTGGATCAAAATAAAAAGGCTCAAGATTCTAAGTAGAGATTAGTAGTCTAGGAAGATAGGGTAATTGTGAAGGAAATATGTTGTGCCCCATTTGACTTGGTTTATGGGATAAATGCCAGGTTGCCCCAAAATAACTTAATGGAAATGTATAAGTTTGTCCAGATGTATGATAATGAAATTGATGATGAGATGCAATTGAGAGTGGAAGCTCTTATAGAATCAGATGAAACCAATAGAGAGACTCAAAAGAGAAATGCAAAGTTGCAGTTGCAAGTAAAGAATTTGTATGACAAGAGGGCAACTACGAGGAGTTTCAAAGATGGAGATTTGGTTTTAATGTGGAATGCCAGACTGGAAGATAAAGAGAAACATGGGAAATTTGATGCAATCTAGTTGGGTCCATTTTTTATTAATGGTCAGTGGGGTGAAAATTCTTACTTCCTCCAAGATGTGATAGGGGATATTCTTGAACTATCAGTTCATGGACAGTTCTTGAAATTATACTTCACTTGAAATTTTCTTTTCTATGAACAATAGTTTAGATTTGTATATTTTGTACATAGCTTGGGTTGTTTTGTTTGAAAAATCCCTTTTTTGGTTGTCTCTGCATCTTGGTCTACTCCACCTGAGATTCTAAATTCTCAATTCATTCCAGTGGAATAAACATCCCCAACTAGAGCCACTGATGGAACTTCAAATTTTTGCTCCTTGTGTTCCATTCCTGCATCTGCCTCATGTTACTGGCCTCTCATGGTGTCAAAAAAATTTCCTTGGGTTGAGGTTTAACTTTATTTTCATGTAAAACCCTTGTGTTTATTTTATGCCTTGGTTGGGATCTATTTCGCTATGACTTTTTGAGGGGTTTTAAAAAGACTTATGTTCTATTGTTTCATCTAGGCTTGGTCCCTTTGGTCTTAATTTTTATTTCCTTAGCTGGGTTTTATTTTCCTAAGTCCTAGTTGGCCCTGCGTTTCGCAGTTTTAAAACAACTTGTGTCATTGTTTACCATCCGCCTAGTGATGTCCCCTTGTCCTCTTAATAATTTTTTTTTTTGCAGAGGGATCAAATTCGCCCTACTGTTGATCAATTGCCTTCAGATATCAACGGTTGCCTGCCATCGCATGATAAAGAATTGCAAGATCTTTATTGATCATGATATCATGGGCGGGCACCATGTGTCTTTTGGAAAACAACACAATGATTTCAAAAATCTCAACAGTGCACTCTCAAACACCCTTATAGAAATAAGGCTCAATGGCTCACTTACAACTTATATGATTCCTTATGGACCTAAACCCTAGGAGTAATTTTGATAGACTCATAAAAACTTTTCTTGAACATTTACAAAGCCCCAACCCTCTGTCTTAAGCAAAACTCTCTTTTTGCACCTTGACTAGGCTTCTAGCCCAACTAGGCCTCCAGCGGTGAATTCTTGAATTTCCACTCAATGTTCCCAAAGGACCCTCCAAAATAATGATTGAACCAGATGTGGTTTGTGATGATACATAACATATTAGATTCTTGATGGCACTTTTTTTGGAGCACACCAATCAAAATCTGTTGTTTCCTCCAATTTAGGGCCTAATTAGCCCTCTTTCTCAAAGCAACCCCTCTCTAAACTCAACCCTTGACTATGAAACTTTCAAAATTCAGTTAAAATATTCCCAAACCAAGGATTTTCAAGCTTTTAATCTTCTATGACACCCTTAATATGCTCAAACACAAAACCCTCCATAAATTGCCTTAAAACTAGGGCTTTTTAGTTACCCACCTCCCAAACACTTCCAAAGCGCTCTCTTTGAATTTTCACCATTAGATCAACATAATACATCAATCCAAACTCAAAAACTTTCCCCTTATTAAGGCATATCTCCTGCTGCTATACCTTAGCCCCCATTTTCATGCACTTTTCCCTTTGACAACTCGGTGTACACCTTGATATTATTCCTTCCCGCACATTAGTTTGTTAGGTTTGTATTATAAATGTTATAATTGATCCATTTCAAAGGTTACAACATCATTCTACCTTGAAATGGATCAATCATCCATAAAAACCCTCAAAATCAATGAAAATCTGCACTTTCTTGAGGACAGTCAATTATAAAATACAAAGAATTGATTGCTGTTGCTTATCAAAGCATAAAAAGGCCTTAAAACATGTAAATACAGGTTACTAAAGCATCCAACCAGACATATCTTCAATGGCAATCAAGTTTTCATCAAATGAACACAAGAAAAATGCAAGAAATTGCTATTTTTTTGCTTTTTCCTATAGCAGTCCGTACAAAATCCGTACCAGCAACCCAACCTCCATAAAAATGACTTCTATGGCCTTGAATAACCTTTCCCAAACTTCTAAAACCATTTTGGATTGGTTATTTTACATTAGAGTGATTAAAACATCAAAAAACTGCTTTCCCGCCCAATGTTGGATTTTGAAAATTTGAATTCTCCAACTT
>VDFB02000017.1:8418216-8591186 GCA_007258455.2 Sequoia sempervirens
TAATTAGATTGATAGGTTGATTGATGTTTGGTTGATTTATTTGTTGATTAGCGATAATATGTTATGATGATAAGAGCCTTTGAAAGTCCTATAGATTTAGGAGTGCTTCTCGAGGAACTAGGAGTTCATTTCACATTTAAATTAGACTGATCTAAGTGTGATTGGATGATGTGGACTGAATTCATTGATAGATATGCCCCAAAATTAGATTAATAGGGGGCTTCTGACTGCGCTAGCAAAGAGATGGTAAAGTGAGCATAACACCTTTCATTTTCCCATTGGTGAGATGATAGTGACACCAGAGGATGTCTACCACATTTTGAGGATCCCAGTCATTGGGGAGCTGGTTTTATATGATTCCATTGAGCAGGGTGGGACTGATGCATTGAGAGTGTTCAAGGATGATCGGATTTGTGGCTATGAGATTCCTTGGTGAGAGATGATCAATTCATATGCTACATTGTTATGTGTTCTTGTTGGTTTCATCAGAGGTTTTCTATGTCCCAATCACAGGTTGAAGGGACTTTCAGTTGGATGTGGCTAGATACTTGAGAGTATGATTACTCAAAGTACTAGATATGCTTGGGGATGTTGCATGCTTTCCCATTTATACCATGATTTACATAAGGTGGTCTATCTCTAAGGAGCCAATTTATTAGCTGGGGTTACATTGCTTCAGATATGGTCGTGGGAACATATAGCTATTACTTGTACAGTGGTAGAGAGACAATGACCAACCATGAGACCATATGTTCATGCATATACAGGTCCAGTTGCCTAGCCTAAGATAGGAAAACTAGAGTACTGGATGAACTTGAGATAGTGACATGGCTCGTCTATGTACCTGATTAGGAGGACATAGTTTATCATTGAGAGATTTCTGCTGAGGAGGGTACTATGATAGTATGGCAGGGTACAGGGCATGCCTTAGGGAGTGGCTCATTATGTACGGTGTCAGATTGATGTGATAGAGTGGGGGCCTATATTATCATATGATGTCATGGTTGAGGAGTATCAGGGTTTACAGGACATTACCTGAGATTATCATCTAGAGATTATTTAGGCTCCGATATTCAAGGAGTATGCACAATATTTCCTCTTGCATCCATTCCTATAGATATCCAGTCCCGACGAACTAGTGCCATTGTTAGATGAGGAGGAGAGGGTAGTAGTACACAAACGTAGGTGGAGGAGAGATGGAGGAGATGAGGAGGAGGCGAAGAGAAATGATGATGGGGATGGGGATGGAGGTGGAGGAGACAAATATGGTGATGGGGGAGATGGAGATGGAGGCGATGGTGGTGGAAGAGATGAGGGTGGTGCAAGGACCATGATAGATGTGTGAGATTTTAGAGTTCCTTGAAAGAGGCGATCATTGGTAGCTGCAACATAGCAACATGTGCAATTTAGCTACCCTCACAACAACAATAGACATAGATAGATGCATTATAGGTGTAGGTGTAGACATTACAGGGGTAGCTAGCACAGGCACATGATTTATTGCAGACCCAGACCTAGGCTCAAGCTTAGACACAAGCACAAATGTAGGCACTGATTACCACTCTTATGGCTGAGAGGTATACGTTGAGGTAGCAAGTAGAATAGGTAGAGGGTGTGGCAGAGAGACTACAAAGAGTTATAGATGGAATAGGTACAACTGACTACTTCTGAGAGGTATGACACACCACTAGGGAGGCTGAGTTCTATAGGTGGTTTCTCCAAAGTATCGAGAGAGCTACACAAAGTTTTCCAGTCACACTCACACTAGGACTACTAGTAGGGGCATGATAGGGCCACCACCCCATAGAGATCCAGCAGTAGGACCATCAGGTGTTGTGGTAGGTACAAGGCTAGTATCGTCAGGGGGGAGCACCACATAGCTCCATTATGATGACAAAGTTGTTGCATTTTGAGACACTGGATGATGTATACACCGACTCAGTTGAGACACTCTGATTTCTACCATTTTGATATTGATGTATCTCTTTATATATTTGGACATTGTTGTACACTTGACATTATGATTTTGAAGTTATATGATATGCATAGATGATTAATGATCTGTGTGTCTATATGTGATTTATGATGGATGCACTTAATTTTTTCTTTATGATGCTTAGATCATGATTATGTGTGTTTGCAATGATGATATGATGATGTATGAATGATGATTCTATATTCTTTATACTATGTGATGGATTTGATTATGCAAATGATATATGATGTTTATGTATGCTCATGTAATGATTATGTATGGATGCAATGATGCTATGCTGATATATGCATGATGATTCTATATGGTTTATAGATGATTTTTATGCTATGTGAAATGGATTTGATTATGCAAATGATGTGTGATGTTTATGTATGTTTATGTAATGATTATGTATGGATGCTATGATAATATGATGATATATGGATGATGACTCTATATGGTTTATGGATGATGTTTTATGCTATGTGAGATGGATTTAATTATAAAAATGGCGTGTGATGTTTATGTGATGATTATGCTTACTTGAGTTTGCAAGACTTCAAAACTTCTAGTGCCTCAGTTTGTCTAATAACCAATTCAATAGTAGCATTCCAATAGAGTTGGGAAATATTTTAGGTCTTGTGAAGCTTAACTTAACAAATAATCAACTTATTGGAGCCTTTCCCAGAGTTCTTGGAAATTTGAAGAGACTCACTCATTTAAGCTTGAAGAGCAAGAATCTGATAGGACCTCTTGTTCCTTTTGGAAATATATGCCTCAATCATCATAGGCTGAAACCTCCATTGGAGCCAAGTCGGTGCGACATGCTTTGAGTCTGGCCAACTAGCAGCTTTGAAACATTATGTTTTGTACAGGTCACTGTGACCTTGCAGAAGTCTTGCCGAACAGTTTCACATTGGTGTCTTTGGTGTGACATGTTATATTTAGTGTGACCTCTTACCGCGTGATCTCTGGCCAACAAGCCATTCATATTGTATATCAGGGAGAGTCTTAGTGGTTCGCTATGAGCTCTCATCAGTAGGAATGTCTTACCAATAATATTCACTCGGGGTAACCCAAAGGTCTCAAGAAGAAGTCTCAGCGATGAAGAGAGGTCTCACCGATGGGGAAAATCTTGAAGTCATCAGTGTAACACACTTGCTTTGATATGAAGTCTTATCGATTTGTGATGTCTTGCCGAATGGCTTTGCATTGAAGTCATTAGGATAACTAAAGACCTCAGAGTGAAGTCTCAGTGATAAAAATTTATCTTGCTGACTGTTGCTTGGTGCTCGATATGACTTAAAGTTTTCAGAGTAACATCTTAGCAATAGCGGTAGAGTCTTGTTGACTACTGATTACTTTGGAGTAACTTTGAACCTTCAGTGGGATGTCTCAGTGATAGCGAAAAGTCTCATCGACTGTTTGTTGCTTCGGTGTAACATAAGGAACCTTAGTATGATCTCCTAGCAAAAACGGTATGTCTTGCCGAATGTTGAACGTTTCGGTATAACCCTTAATGACTCGGTATGATCTTTCAACAAAAGACGATAGTCTTGCCGATGTAAATTCTCATGTCTATGTGACTTGTGGAGCTTCGTTATGGCATCTCACCGAAAGCGATGAGTCTTGGTGATAGCGATACATGTGGTGAACGTCGGTATGAGGTCCTGGTGACGTAAGGAAGTCTTAGTGATGGTCTCCTGAACTCGATGTAACATCTTTCCAAAAGAGTGGAATCGTGGCGACATCGATGGTGAAGTCTTTGGGCATTGGGGAGACACTTCTTGTGTCTCACTGACATGCTGATCAATGTGAACTTCTTTGACCGAGTGATGACCATCTACGTGGCTGGTGTTCGACCAATAGGAGAAGCTGAATGGGAACCGCTAGCAATTGGACTATTGTGGCAGTTCTATGAGGAAGCTCGATAGCCAGGAATGACATAAATACATTATGTAATTTTGTAGAGGTTCGGTTGGTTCAATCAACAGTTGTAGTGTTAATTCAAATTGTATCAGTGGATGAATTCTATTATGTGAAGGCTGTAACGTGAATGTTCTGTAACAAGTTTGACCATTGTGAATTTTTTTGTAATATGACATCAGAAAGATAAGTTAGAACTCTATATGTAATTTTTGTTACTGTAATACAAAGTGATTTCTCTTGGTGTGGTGAGTTTTTCTCCTGTAAGGGTTTTCCCATGTAAATCTGGTGTTCATATGTGTTTTTCAATTACTCTATTTCTACTATTTATTTCATAGTGCATCTTAATTGAACTGTAATAGAAAAATTAAAAGTATCTATGCATTCTTCCCTGAGGTTTTGATGTTAGGAGAGTTGTTTCTGCATCTAGCTTTGCATACAAGTGGTATCAAAGCCTAGCCAGTTGTTTTATCCTTGTGGGTACATTGGGTTTTTTGAGTCAATTCTATTCAGTGGGAGTCTTGTAGAGTTTGTTAATTCTAATTACAAATTGAGATGGCTAGCACGTCAGGAAAGATTGAAATAGATAAATTCAATGGCAGCAATTTTGAGTTGTGGAAACTCAAAATGGAAGATCTTCTAGTTGATCATGATCTGTGGCTTGCAGTGTCTGGAACGAAACCTACAACCATGAAGCAAGAAGATTGGGACCTTGCAGATAGAAAGTCTAAGGGGCTAATAAGATTCTGTTTAGTAGACTCTGTTCTTTTGAATGTGCATGAGGAGAAGACTGCATCTTCTTTGTGGAAGAGACTGGCATCTATTTATTAGGGGAATTCCTTGGTGAATAAACTATTCCTGAGGAAGAAGCTGTACTCTTTGAGAATGCAGGAAGGAGGGTTTGTAGCTGATCATTTGAATACATTTAATATGTTGATTGCTCAATTAACATCTATTGGTGTAAAAATTGAAGAAGAGGATCGATGTATGCTTCTATTGTGTTCTTTGCCAGACTCATGAGATCATCTAGTGATGGCTATTGGGAGTACAACATCTAGTTTCAAGATGGAGGATATTGTTGGTTCTTTGCTATCAGAAGAGATGAGAAGGAAATATTCTGAGATGGTGAAGGAAGCTCTTGCAGTCAGAGGAAGATCGAAAGAAAAAGGCAAGAAGAAGGACAAGAAATCAAAATCAAAATCAGAAGGGAGATCAAAGTCTCCTAGCAAGAAATCCAAGGTGAAATGTTGGAATTGTGGGCAACCTAGTCATGTATGAAAGGATTGTAAAGAGGAGAAAAAGAAGAAGAAGAAGTGCTCTTCCGATAATGATTCTTCTCAGGGTGATTCAGATGCCTTCATTGCAGCCTTGGCTACACAGGCATTAGATGATGTCTGGATGATTGATTTTGGAGCATCTTTCCACATGACATAGATCATAGAGACTGGTTCACGAAGTATGAAGAATTTGATGGTAGAAAGGTGTACTTGGCAAGTGATTTAACTTTGGAAATTGTGTAGAATTTGATGGTGGAAAGGTGTACTTGGCAAGATCAGATTTACAAACCAGAATAAACTTCCACAAAAGAGAAAATCAGAAAAAGCAGAGAGGTTGCAAAACAATGTGCAACATAATATTATTCAGGAATTCAATAATTACAAAATAATGATTTGCTTTATAAAATAAAAGATGCATAACCCTAATCTTATCTTGAGCAACAAGATAGCTCAAAAGATAAAGATGAGAATTAATTAACCTAGGAAATAAATATTACCTAAGTAAACTTATGCAAAGTGTAATTAAATATTAATTACACCAACACCCCCCATAAGTGCAACTTAGGGAGAAGCAAATAAAGCATGCACCTAAAACTAAGATGAATGCAAGAAAGCATGAATGGTTCTCGGCAACAAGGCCTGATTAGGTACCCAAGTACAAATGCAATATGAGGTAGAGAAGGAAAACCCAGTGGGACAAAACCCCCCTACAATGAGATGACTACTGCAAGAAGCACTGGAAGAACACTGTGGAGTAACACTGGAACTGCAATCTGACAGGCAAGGAAAGATACCTCTGTCTACAACTGAAACCAAAACTGGAATCATGATAATGTGATAGTAGACCCTAGAATCTGTGAAGCAATAGTAGATGAGATGATGATAGAATCTGGAAACCATGTAACTCAATGCCGATGCCAAAATGAGACTAAAAATCTTCCATGGGAAGGAGTACGATAAAGAATTTGGAAAATTAACCATAAAAGCATGGCCTTCAAACTGAGATGGATCCAATGCGGATCATTAACCATAGGCTCTTAATCTAAAGTGTGAACCAATGTGAATCTGCGATGTGTCTAGCTAAGCAAAGATATGGCCAAAATAAACTAAGAGACCAAATAAACTCATGCAAGTTTCCATCAAAACAATATGAAGATGGAGATCAAAGTGAAAACTACACTCTAATCAGATTTATTATGCAAGAAACCCCCTTAAATGGAACTTTATCATAGTTTGTTTATTACAATAACCCAACAATTGTAAAAGGAGAGCATACTGAACATGCATAAATAGAAAATAACAGACCTTAGATCTATGTAGAGGACTGAATCAGATTTCCAACGCTGCAAGAATGACGAAAAAGGATCATCGAGTCAAAAGATATGCCCTTTGGAGTGAAAACAATAACATTTGAGTTCACGGGCTTCCAAAATAAATATGGAGAAAAATAGGGTAAAAACACTTATACCACTAGATTGGCATCAGAATCAGCTTTCCAACGGTATCTTTTTTGGGCAAAACGGAGATCATACGCAAAAAATATGTCCAATTTTTTGAGCACTGCACCAAAAAGGCCAATAAGGCCTGTAGGCAGCCCAGGGGGCGGAGCCCCTAGTTGCCCATACGACCACCGACAGAGCTGAGGGGACCGGCTAGGGGTTGGGCGCATAGTTCCCGGTCCTTAATAGGACCACCACTAGTGCTCAGCAAAGCCTGCGGGGGCTGGTCGGGAGGCCCCCGGTCCGCCATGGGACTAGGGTGGACAACAGAGGAGCCCGCGGGGGATGAATGGTAGGCGGTATGTTGACAGAGGTGCTGAGTGGTGGTGGTGGGTTGGCGGCTGCCCGGTGGCCGCCGGGTGGCGAGATTCTACAAAATTGTAGGCATCGGCGCGAACTCCAAAAAAACACATTTTTTTTATTTTTTTCAATTTTCGTGCTTTGATCTGCTTACTAGGGAGGCCGTACGACCCCCTCGACAAATTTTTTTTTGCCTTTCGGACCAACTTCACCAAAATCGATGAAATGACAAATGTTCTTAGGGTTTTTGGCCGTTGCGAACACAATGGTGACCTCCGTTTATGTTCAAAATGCTCCAAAATTTTGGCTACCCCCAGATCTTGCAAAAAATCTTTGAACTTCAAACCCTCATAGATCTGAAAAATGATGGCCAAAATTTGCAAAAATAAAAGCCAATCTTGACTTTTTCCAGCACTCTGAATCCAATGGTGAAGCCTGATATGATCCAAAATGCCTCATGAATAAACTCAAGGCATGATACCCTCGAGGAATCTTGAATGAACCTTACAATTATTTTCTCAAAAATCTGAGAAGGGGCTGCAAATCAAGGCTCTGATACCATGTTAGAAACCAAGATCAGATTTCCAACTAGAATAACCTTCCATAAAAGAGAAAATCAGAAAAAGAAAAGAGGTTGCAAAACAATGTGCAACATAATATTATTTAGGAATTCAATAATTACAAGATAATAATTTGCTTCATAAAAGCAAAGATGCATAACCCTAATCTTATCTTGAGCAATAAGATAGCTAGAAAGATAAAGATGGGAATTAATTAACCTAGGAAATAAATATTACCTAAGTAAACTTATGCAAAGTGTAATTAAATATTAATTGCACCAACAAATTGTTGGCCATGGAAGAGTCAGGATCCAATTCCCTGATGGTAGAGTAAAGGGGATCAAAGATGTTATGCATATACCAGGTCTGGCTCAAAATTTTCTTTCTGTCAGTAAGCTTAATGATATTGGAGTACAAGTCACATTCTTTGAAAATGGCTGCAAGATGACTAGAGGTTCAATGGTGCAGGCTAGAGGTGCTCGAATTGGTACCCTGTACACGCTGGATGCATAGGCTGTTCAATGTAACAGTGTCTCTGTAAAGTCACAGAAAGCTACTCATGGAGGTAAAGAGGGAAATATCCCTAATTATGTAAACTCTATGGAAGTAAAACTTCCAGTAGAGAAGACTATGCTTTGGCATCATAGGCTAGGCCACATAGGAGAAAAAGGTTTAAAAACCTTGAAGAATAAAAAATTGGTTGAGGGGCTTGATGATTGTAATCTTGAATTTGATTTCTATGAGAATTGTATATATGGAAAACAACACCATATTTCTTTTTGTTCTAGTCCTCACAAATCTTCTGGTTTGCTAGATTATATTCATTTAGATGTGTTTGGTCCAATGAATGTTCCTTCTTTATCTAAATCAAGATACTATGTGTCGTTTATTGATGATTATTCAAGAAGAGCATTTGTATATTTTCTGAAAAGTAAATCAAAAGTGTTCAATCAATTTAATTAATTTAAGAATCTTGTTGAAAATCAGATTGGTAGAAAAATAAAATTCTTAAGGACTGATAATGGCTTTGAATTTTGTTTTGATGAATTCGAGAGGTATTGCAAAGACCATGGGATTAAAAGACATAAGACTACACCTTATACTCCACAACATAATGGAGTTGTAGAAAGGTTAAATAGGATAGTGATGGAGAGATCACGAAGTATGCTCAATAGTGCTGGCTTGGAGGAGAAGTTATGGGCTGAGGCTATATCTACTGCATGTTACCTAATAAATCATTCTCCAAACTCTGCTCTTGTTGAGAAAACACTTTTGGAAGCGTGGTCTGGTAAGAAGCCCTCTCTAAGACATATTTGAGTCTTTGGTTGTGAAGCATATGCATATGTGCCAAATGAGAAAAGATCTAAGTTGGAGAACAAGGTTGTCAAATGTATTTTTATTGGCTATAGTGCTGGCATAAAAGGATACAAGCTTTGGAATCCTGATACAGAGAAGGTTGTATACAACGAAAATGTAATCTTTCATGAGCTGAAGCCTTCTACCTTGGATCTGCAATTAGAGACAAAGTCTGAAAACAAAAAAAGATGTAGTTGTAATTCCTCCAACACCAGAGAAAGAGGAATTGAAAATTCAAAATGTACCTGAAACTGAGGAGAGCTCAAGCAGTTCTAAAAGTTTAGAAGAAGAAGAACAACCTTAGCCTCAGCCAGTGAGGAGGTCAACTCGTGAAAGAAAACAACCTGATAGGTATGGGTTCTCTTTGATTGATTCTACTTGTGCCTATGCTTTGATTTCTAGCACTAATGAGCCTAGGACTATAAAAGATACATTTAGAATGTCTAATTTAGATTCTTGGTTGGAAGCCATGAATGAAGAGATGGCATCATTAGAGAAGAATGATACCTAGAGTCTGGTGCCCTTGCCTGAAGGAAAAAAAGCTATGGGCTGCAAATGGGTATTTAAGAAGAAGATAGGTCTGGATGGCAGTGTGGAAAAGTACAAGGCAAGATTGGTTGCAAAGGGTTATTCCCAAGTAGAGGGAATTGATTATGGGGAGATTTTTTCTCTTGTAGCAAAAATAACATCTATCAGATTTCTTTTGTCGCTTGTAGCAGCATATGACTTAGAGGTCGAACAGATGGATGTGAAGACAAAATTTCTTCATGGTGATCTTGAAGAAGAAATCTATATGTCCCAGCCTGAGCACTTTATTGAGAAAGGTAAGGAAAAACTAATTTGCAAGTTAAAGAAGTCTTTGTATGGGTTAAAGTAGTCACCTAGAATGTGATACCAAAAATTTGATACTTTTGTATTATCTTTGGAATTTGTGAGATCAAAATTTGATCATTGCGTCTATTATAAAGCTGAAAGTGATCGAGTGCTTATTATTGCTCTCTATGTTGATGATATGTTGTTCATAGGCAATAGTAAGCTAATGATTTTTGATCTTAAATATTAGTTGTTTGCTAAGTTCAAAATGAAAGATCTTGGTGCAACAAGGTATATTCTGGGGATGGAGATAACCAGGGATAAGAAGAATAGAAAACTTTGGCTCAGTTAGAGTAAATATATCAGGACTGTTCTAGAGAGATTTTGCATGAATGATTGTAAGTAGCTAGTTGTTCCAGTCTTGTAGGGAACAAAACTATTTGTTGAAGATTGTCCAAAATCTCCTACTGAGATGGAGGACATGACCAGTGTACCCTATGCTAGTGCAGTTGGCAGTCTCATGTATGCAATGGTCTATACAAGGCCATACATTTCCCAAGTAGTGGGAGTTCTTAGTCAATTTATGGCTAATCCTGGAAGGACACATTGGGATGTTGTAAAGAGAGTTTTCAAATATTTGAAGGGCACTTCAGATTTTTCTTTGTGTTACCATGGGAACTTGGTTGAATCATAGAGGACTCTCAGTATTCAAGGCTATCTAGATTCTGATTGGGCAGGGGACATTGACAGCAGGAGGTCCACCAGTGGATACATTTTCATGATGAATGGTGGTGCAGTGAGTTGGATGAGTAAGCGGTAGGATGTAGTCGCTTTGTCCACTACGAAGGCTGAATATATGGCAGCTACTCATGATTGTAAAGAAGTAGTTTGAATGAAATGTTTGTGTTCTAACATTGTTTCTGATGCAAGGGAAATAACTATTTTCTATGACAGTTAGAGTGCAATTTGTCTAGAAAAGATTCCTACTTTCCATGCCAGAACGAAACATAAAGACATACAGTATCACTTTGTACGAGATATGGTAGAGGATGGAAAGGTCAATTTGGAAAAGGTTGATACTCTGGAGAATGTTGCAGATGCATTGACAAAGCCAGTGAGCACATACAAGTTCAGGTGGTGTGTCAGTTCAATGGGCTGTAGTGCCCATGATTTTCAGTAAGTTTTTGTTGTGCTTTGGAGGTGCCTGTGTGATCTTCATCAAGTGGGAGATTGTTAGAAATATATGCCTCAATCATCACAGGCTAAAACCTCCATTGGAGCCAAGTTGGTGGGACATGCTTTGAGTTTGGCCAACTAGCAGCTTTGAAACATTGTGTTTTGTACAGGTTGTTGTGACCTTGCAAAAGTCTTGCTGACCGGTTTCACATTGGTGTCTTTGGTGTGACATGTTATATTTGGTGTGACCTCTTACTGCGTGGAGATCTCTGGTCGATAGGCCATTCATATCTTATATCGGGGAGAGTCTTAGTGGTTCGCTATGAGATCTCATCGATAGGAATGCCTTACCGATAGTATTCACTAGGGGTAACCCAAAGGTCTCAAGAAGAAGTCTCAGTGATGAAGAGAGGTCTCGCCGACGAGGAAAATCTTGAGGTCATCGGTGTAACACACTTGCTTCGATATGAAGTCTTACCGATGTGTGATGTCTTGCCGAATGACTTTGCATTGAAGTCATCGGGATAACTAAAGACCTCAGAGTGAAGTCTCAGCGATAAACATTTGTCTTGCGGATTGTTGCTTGGTGCTTGATATGACTTAAAGTTTTTGGAGTAACGTCTCAATGATAGCGGTAGAGTCTTGCTAACTATTGATTACTTCAGAGTAACTTTGAACCTTTGGTGGGATGTCTTAGCGATAGTGAAAAGTCTCATCGACTGTTGGATGCTTCGGTGTAACATAAGAAACCTCGGTATGATCTCCTAGCGAAAATGACATGTCTTGCCGAATGTTGAACATTTCGGTATAACCCTTAGTGACTCGATATGATCTTTCAGTGAAAGATGATAGTATCGCCGATGTAAATTCTCATGTCTATGTGACTTGTGGAGCTTTGTTATGATGTCTCACCGAAAGCGATGAGTCTTGGAAATAGCGATACATGTGGTGAATGCCAGTATGAGGTCCTAGCGACATAAGGAAGTCTTAGTGATGGTCTCCTAAACTCGATGTAACATCTTGCCGAAAGAGTGGACTCTGGTGACATTGATGTTGAAGTCTTTGGGCATTGAGGAGACACTTCTTGTGTCTCGCCGACATGCCGATACAATGTGAACTTCTTTGACTGAGCGATGACCATCTATGTGGCTGGTGTTCAATCAATAGGAGAAGCCAAATGGGAACCGCTAGTAGTTGGAATATTGTGGCAGTTCTATGAGGAGGCTCAACAACTAGGAACGGCATGAATACATTCTGTAATTTTGCAGAGGTTCGGTTGGTTCAATCAATAGTTGTAGTGTTAGTTTGAATTGTATCAGTGGATGAATTCTATTTTGTGAAGGCTGTAACATAAGTGTTCTTTAACAAGTTTGATAATTGTGAAACCTACTGTAATTTGACATCAGAAAGATAAGTCAAAACTTTGTATGTAATTTTTGTTACTGTAATACAAAGTGACTTCTCTTGGTGTGGTGGGTTTTTCTCCCATAAGGGTTCTCCCACGTAAATCTGGTGTTCATATGTGTTTTTCAAATACTCTGTTTCTGCTATTTATTTCATAGTGCATCTTAATTGAACTATAATAGAAAAATTAAAAGTATCTTTGCATTCTTCCCTGAGGTTTTGATGTTAGGAGAGTTGTTTCCGCATCTAGCTTTCCTTACAGTTCCATCATTTTTATTGATCCAATTAGTCTTTTGTTAGCCTTGGATTTGAGTAATAACAAATTCACAGGTTTTATTCCATACACCCTAGAAAATCTATCTTCCCTACTGATTTTAGATGTTCATAACAATGGAATTATATCTTTATAGGGAAACCTGCTGACCAGTCATGTTCCTTAGCAAATTTTTCTTCTTGGAAATATTACTCTACTGGATATGTCTTTCAATCATCTTAGTGAACCATTCTCTTAATGCAACTACATGAAATGATTTTTATTATGCAAGTGAGATGCAATGCACTTGTTTTTGTTTTATTTGATGTGGATATTATGATGTAATGGATGGATGGATTAATGATGTGAAAATGTATATATGAGAATGCTTTCTAATGTATGCAAATGATGATGCAACTATATGAGAATGATATGTTTTTCTTAATGTAAAGTTTACTCAATCCATTAATGCTAGAGATAACATCCTTGTGAAATTTTTCCATCCTTGGAAAATCCATAAGTACAGATGCAAATCTAATATGAATGCAATCTAACTTAACCATGCAGATCTAATATGCAAATGTTGTCATCATAACAGCTGATTTGTCGTGCTTTTTATCATCATTGAGCCTTTAAAATGTTGAAGGTGAGTATAAAAATTGATATGCAAATACTGGTTTGGTATTCCCATAGAGCAGGATTCAGTATTTGCATAGTAGTACTCAGGTCATCATGGTCTAATTATACCATCATAGATATCAGACAAAGAAAAATCATACTCCTTCTTGGCTCCTCTAGTTCAAAACATCATCGAGTTTCTCCAGAGTTATGACAACAAAAATCGAAGTACAACAGTTGAACATTCATTCCAAAGTGATAAAGTTATGATTCAAAAGAAATATAATCCATTTAATTTTATTTTTATTTTATTCATTTAGCTGTTTGATGTGTTTATGATTGTGATTGATGTTCAATGTTGATTTACACTATGATCATTGTGTTTGTTGTGTTGCCTAACTATTGTTTGTTTGTTGGTTTGAGCTCAAAGTTTATTTCCCCCAGTGAGTTCAGGATTTTTCCCCTAGCCTAGGGTGAGACACGACCACAATGCCAAGATATGTACATGAAGCTTTCCAATGATAGGAAGAATGAAGATGAAAGCGAATGACATAAGTGAGTGCTCAAAATTCTCAAATAGATGGTAAAACTAATCTATCACAAATAATGCCTATTGCCAGATTTTTTGTTACTTTTTTTTATTGCACCTTTTGAGATTTATATGTTTTTTTTAAATTTTTTTTTTTTGTATTTTTGATTTTCCCTTCTTGAGATGCAGGCTGTTGATGGGTTCATTAAACAAATCCCCTTTAGGTGTAGACAACTAATATGCTCCAGATCCAAAGACTGATACAACAACAAAGGGACCTAGCTAGTTTGGTTCAAATTTCCCCTTCTTCTCTCAATCTTGTTGATTACGAGGATTTTCTTTCAAGAACAAGTCACCAACCTAAAATGTTCCTAGTTTTACTCTTATGATTGTAACTTTGTGACATCCTTTTCTGATAGGATTTTAGGTGATCCAGAACTTCTTGATGATGTTCATCCAACATTTCTAACTCTTGTAGCCTAGACACCCAATAATCTTCATTTGAAATGATTCCCTTTAGTGGCACATAGAGTGATGGTAGCTCTACCTCAATAGGTAAAATGGTCTTTGATCCATAGACTAGAGCATAGGGTGTAGGTCTTGTCGATATGCAAATACTGGTTTGGTATTCCCATAGAGCAGGATTCAGTTGAATGTGACAATCATGTCCAACATGATTGGGAGTTTTCTTTAAGATTTTCAAAATGGTTTTGTTTGAGGCCTCTGCTTGGCTATTTCCTTGAGGATAGTATGGTGTAGAAAATTGACGTTGGATATGAAATCTATCGCAAAGATCTTGGATGTCTCGATTCTTGAAAGGTCTACTGTTATCAGTGACAATGGACTAAGGAATGCCATACTGACAGATAATGTGATTCAGGATGAAGGATACAATTTCTTTGCTGGTGATGGTAGTCAAAGGAACAACTTCAACCCACTTTGTAAAATACTACATGGTTGTGATGATAAAATTGTGCCCATTGGAAGATGACAAATGAATATTTCCTATGAGGTTAAGACCCCATTGACAAAAAGGCCATGTGGATACAAATAGTTGCAGTTCTTGTGTTGGTGCATGTATTAGGTTTCCATGGATTTGACATTTTTGGAACTTTTTAACAAATTAAAATGACTCCTTCTCCATATTCGGCTAGTAATACCCCAAACACAAGAGTTTTTTAGCTAAAGTTAGGCCACTTGAATGTGTTCCACATATACCTCCATGAACCTAATGTAAAGTAGTTTCAGCTTCGTTACGTTCAAGAAACCAAAGGAGAGTATCATCAAGACCTCAATGATAAAGTACATCTACTATCAGGGTATGTTGAGCTGCTTGTCGAATAAAGTTTCATTTTTGGTTTTGGGATAAATTTGGTGGTAGGGTATTATCTCATAGATAGGTGTAGATTTTCCCATAGATAGAAGCATCAAATTCAACTAGATGGTATATGAATTGGGATTTAGGATTATCATAGGCAAGGTTAAATAGCTGTTCCAACATGAATTCATAACAGACTTTTTTTTTAGGTATCTATAGGAGAGAGGTAATGGTCACCATAGAATAAATGACTTTGTTGTCGCCTCTTGGAATCTGCTCAAATTTGATCTCCATAAAGTATTTCTTGAAGTCATCAACCATTCTTTTATATGACATCAATTTATCATATTTTTTCAGGTAGTCGTCATTCACTTAATTTATAATCAATTGAGAATCTCCATAGACATGTAACTATGTGATCTTCCACTCTATTACTATCTTGATACCAATGATCAATGCTTCATACCCAGTTGTGTTGTTAGGGAAAGGAAACATTAACTTGTATGAATTTGGAATGGTGTGTCCTTAAGGTGTGGCAAATAAGATTCCTGTGCCTGATCCATGTTGTGTGTAAGAGTCATCAAAATATAACATCCACTATTGTGTTGACACTATAAGGACATTTGCATCTAGAAACTCAATGTTCATGGGACGATCATCTTGTAATGGTGCTTTAGCTAGTTGATCTGCTATGGCTTGACCCTTAATTACTTTCTGGTCCACATACTAGATATCAAACTTGCTCAATATCACTACCCATTTGGCTATTCTTCCTGTCAGGGCAGTTATGTTGAGTAAATACTTCAATGGATCAATTTTAGCTATGAATTTGATGGTGTGAGTTAACATGTAGTGTCTTAGTTGTTGAATAGAAAATACTACTACCAGACAAGATTTCTCAATAAAAGTGTAGTTGATCTCATAGCCATTCAAGGTCCTAATGTAATAAATTTCCCTCTCTTTTTCTATGAAAACTTCTTGTGCTAGTAGAGTGCCCAAAGATACTTCAGTTGTTGCAATGTAGAGTAATAATGGATTTCCTACAGTTGGTGGTACCAGTATGGGTGGTGATATCAGATATTGATTTAGTTGGTTAAAAGTTACATCACATTTTTCATCCAATTTGAAAGAAACATTCTTGTGGAGCAAGTGATTGAAAGGATGAGTCTTATCTACTAGTTGTGCAATGAACCTAATAATATATTGGAATCATCCATGTAAAGATCTAACTTGGCTGATATTCTTGGGAGGATGCATCTCCATGATGGCTTTGACTTCTGCAGGATCCACTTCGATGCCTTTAGTTGATACAATATATCCCAAAAGTTTAACTGATGTCACACTAAATACACATTTCTTTAGGTTTAATCTCACATTGAATTCCTCCACCCTAGGGAATATCTTGTCTAAAATTTCAAAATGTCCCTCTCTAGTGAATGATTTTTCCAATAAGTCTTCTACGTAATGCTCCATAAAGGTGTACATCATGTCATGGAAGATAGTGGTTATCGCATGTTGATAAGTAGCCCCAACATTCTTCAACCCAAAAGGCATTATGTTCTAGCAAAAGGTACCCCATGGACGTGAAAGCAATTTTCTCTTGATCCTTTGGTGCTATTTTTATCTGGTTATAACTTGAAAATACATCCATATGTGATAACATTGCATGACCCACTATCAAATCCACGATGATGTAAATGTTAGGCAAAGGAAAATCATCTTTTGGACAAGCCTTGTTAAGATCTTTGAAATCCATACATATCCTGATACTGTGGCTGAGTTTGGAAACTAGTACAATGTTGGAGATCCATTTAGCATAATCAATAGGTCTGATAAATTTGGCATCTAGTAGTTTCTTCAATTCAACTTTCACCAAGAGGGTGATATGGGGATGCATTTTTCTCAACTTTTTCTTTATTGGCTTTACTCTAGGTGGCGGTGATAAATGATGCATGATAAGATCTAGATCTATGCCTGACATGTCAGTGTAGGACCAAGAAAAGTTGATTTGCCTCTGTGCAAAGAACTTAGTGAAGCTTGGTTTTTCTTCCTCTGTCATGGATTTTGTTAGATCTAAAGTATTGACTATTTCAGTTGTGCCAATGTTGATGGATTGTGTAGGTTCAATTAGCATTGAAGATCTCTCATGATAGTGTTCAGGAAGAGTGTCAAAACTCCCATATTTTGGTGCCTCAGAGAGGTTTTCACCATTATATGCGCTCTTTATTTTTACTTTTTCTTGATCTAATACTACCATTAAATGGTTTTCACCATTAGATCAATTTTTGATATTCATTGTTTAGCAGCTAAGAGATTTGGCACTCCCCTTGTCTGAAGCTTCATTATGAGATTCAATGGTGGAACAAGTTTTAGAATTATCAGAGCAAATGAAGTTCATAATGATGTCATTGTTTGGAAAGATAGGTATGTCAAGCAGCTCAATTTGGTCCCATTCAATTAGTTCATAGTGTATCAATGGCAAGGAATTGTTAGATTGGTTAAGGTCAAAATGGGTGATGGTATGATGGAAATTTCATCAAAGTGTTTGATATCAATATCGAGGTCTATGATGTTACTCTCTTCTAAAGTATCTATCTTGCTCGAAGTCTGATCATCTTCAGTTGAGTCATCGATATGCTGTGATCCAATTTCAAGTGGTCTAGAACTTGAGCTTTGTCTCTCTATACATGTTGGTGCATACCTTTGTATCACACCAATTTCTTTATCTTGAAAATATTCTTCAAAGAGGGAATCCCTTTCATACTCATTGGAATCCGTTTTGGAACTATCTCATAATTGGAGGATTCTCTCAACAATCTATTGTCTGGTTTCTTCTTTTGATTCTTCTCTATATCCTAGTCCTATTTTGTCCTTAGAATTGGTTATGATAGGTTGTAGTGGTTCTATGATACATTCTTTTCATTTTCCAACAAGACCTTTTCCATCATATCCCATCTTCTCTATAATTATGAAACCTTTACCATATGGATCAATTAGTACATTAGAAGTTGATGCTTGTGATGCTTCTTCATCCTTGTATAACCAATTCAAAACATCCTTGTCTTTTGATTCATCCACTAAAGCTCCCACTTTTACAAACTTTCCATCAAAGAGTGTCGTTGGTTGTGAGGATTGTTGTCTTGATGTGGATGACTGCCCATATGACTTGGGAGAAGATAAGAGTTGTGATAGACATAATGATTGATCAAATGACTATTCCCCCATGCCTTGTCTTTCAATTGGATATTTTCAACCTATTTTGATAAGGAATTTAGTTGTCTTTCGTGGTTAGATGGAGTAGAATCACCAATGCCTTTGTCTTTTGATTGAACCTTCTCCTCAAGTTGATTCGATAAAGAGCTTGATTGACTTTTCTTACTTGGTATAGTAGAATCACTGATACCCTTATCCTTTGATTGGTCCTTTTTCTCCACCCATTTTGACAAGGAATTTAGTTGTCTTTCATTGTTGGATGAACTAGGAGTTTTAGCTTCCATGTTGTGTGACACAAAAGTATCTTGGGTTGTTTTGAGTGTGTTGCAATATTGTGGATTGTTGAAATCAACTGAAATGGTGATTTCTTGCCCATTGAAAGGAAATTTCAAACACTAATGATACATTGAGGGAATTGCTTACATCTCATGAATCCAAGGACATCCCAAGAGTATATTTTATGCCAACTCCTTTTCTAATACTTGGCATACTATATCTTTTAAAACTGGTCCTACTTGAATTGGTAACACAATTAATCCTTGGGAAGATCTCTCTTCATCATCATAGGCTTTGATAGTGATTTTTCTTCTAGCATCAATGGATTTTTATGAATATCCAAGTGCATGGATAAGTTTTAAAGTACAAATATTAGGCCAGCTCCACCATCTATTAGAGAACATTTGACCTGATGTTTGTGAATTAGAACCTCAATGTGGAGGCCAGAATTGTGTGGATGGTTGATTGATACATCATCATGTTTACAAAATTATAGGAAATGAGGTATGGTCAAGTGTCCCACCATAGCTTGGAATTGGAAAAATTCTAGGTTGTTTGGTACTATGGTGGCTACTAGAGCTTGTTCTAGAATTTCTTTGTGAGCTAGTGAAATTTTGAGGAGTTCCAATATGGATATTTGAGGTGGTATTTTTTGCAATTGGTCAACTAAGTTGTATTGAGCTACAAGGACAACAATATCTTTGGATGTAGAGGAGGTAACTCCTTTCAATGTTACTTTAGCTTTTCCTCTTGTGATTGAGTTGACTGGTTGGTTGTCTTATTTTTCTTTGATTTTAATGGCATTGATTTGATTGTCATTTGCAACAAAGGTTGTAATCAAATTTATCAGTATGATGTCATTAATTTGATGTGATTTTGTGTGGATGTCATGAAGTTGGGTTTCATTTGTAACAATGTTTCTTTGTACCTTTATTTCGATGTCCTTGTCTTGGTTCTTAACTACATCAACATAATTAATGGTAGAATCATAAACATAGTTCACATTTTTTCCTTTGGTGTTTGATGAAGAGGACTCCCCCTTTTTGTAGTTTGGTAAAGGATTCTTGAATTCTCCCTGATCATTGTTCATTTGGGGTCCTAAAAATATTGTCTTGTTATGAATCAAATCTTCTATAAAATATTTTGGTTGCATGCAGTCATTTGTCTTGTGTCATTTGTTTCTGTGAAAGTCACAATAATGTACATCATTCAACCATGACGGCTTAACTAGTGGTTCCCAATTTCTTTCCTCTGGTAATGTTATAACTTTGGCTGCAAGAAGCTCCTTTAATGTTGATTCTAATGATTGTACGAAAGGTGCGAATCTTCTTCGATTTGATGATGTTCTATATGGTGGTGGTTTAGATTCAACATTGCTTTGATTGTCATTTTTATTAACATTTTGATTGTTGTTTTGATTGCTGGTTGGATTGTTGTTTTGATTGGTCTTAGTGGCAATTGTTGTCAAGTTAAATACTGGTTTTGCATTTTGTGTTTTGGCTGCACCATCATTATTACTAGTATTTTTGTTTCTTTACGAAAACTTTGGTTTATCACTACCGTTGTAATTGTTGGAGGAGCTTTCTGAGTTGTTTCCTTCATTGTAAATTTTTATGACTCCTCTCTTGACCAAGGATTCTTCAATTTTGATTCCATTTTCAATCATTTTCTCAAAGGTAGGTGGACATTGCAATTCAAGTCTATAACTCATATCATCATTTATATTGTCAATGAAGATTTTCATCTTTTCCTTTTTAGGTATGGGAGAAAAATATCTTACAAACAATCTTCTCCACCTTTGCAAAAATATGAGGAATGATTCACCCTTTTTTTTTTGTGTTGCAAAGGTCTCTCATTATTATTTCATGTTGGATATTGTAGGAGTATTGGGTGATGAATTTATTAACCAACTCTTCAAAGGTTTTAATTGGTGGTGCAAGTTTGGAGAACCATTTTAGGCATTGTCCACCTAGGCTTCGAGGGAACAATCTCATCAAGTAAGTATCTTCATGTGCAAATTCAAGACTCATGGTTTGAAATTCCCTTACGTGATCTATAGGATCTGTTTTACCATTGTATTTATCATACTTTGGGAATTCACATTGTTTGGGAAAAGGAATCATGTTAACACTTTGATCAAAAGGATATGGGAAAATGTCTTGTAGAAAGAATCTTTTTGAGGTTCCCCTTTCCATGTCTTGAATCTACTATTGGAGGTTTTTCATTTGATGAGTTAAGGTAGCCAGTAGATCTGTATTTCATGGATCATTTTTCAATCTTTTTAGGTGCTCTTTTTAGTTGGTTAACATTGAAGTCATGTTGAAGTTTGATACCTTGATTAGCTAGCATTGGGAAGTATTTTTCCCCATCCCTTTCAAAAATATTTTCTAGGAACTTGTGAAAATTTGGGTCTTGTTGAGCATGTTGGATGTGTTTGTCCATTATTTCCTCACGTCTAGTGTTGTAGAGATTATGAAATGGATTTTCTTTAGGTTCAACCATGGTGTTTTGAATTTTGATGTTTTGAGTTTCAAGTTCTTCTTACTTGAGTGTTTGCTTTTGTAATCTTGTTTGAATGGGCATACAAGTGTTATAATTTAACTAAACTTTTGATATTTTTTGGAGTGCCAAGGATGAAAACTAAGTCAAATAGAATGAAAAATTATATTGATGAGATGAAGTTTAATGTGATTGTACAATTTTGTTTCGTGATGAAGGATGAAAAATCTTGACAATGAAACTTAGCTTAACAATCAGGGGTATGATAAGTTTGATGCTTTAGGCACTTTAAGGTGTTTAGATCTTGGTTTATTTTGAAGAATTCCACTTTTAAATTTTAGTTTCAACAAGTTTAAGACTTTGGTGTGACAGAGGAATGCTTCTTTTTTGGAAAATATTCTAAATTATGGTTCAAACTGTCGAATGGGGGATGAATTTAGCTCTCTAGTTTTGAATTTACTAGTTGCGCTAAAATAGGGTATGGATGCACTAAAATATTGTAGAGATGTGCTATAAAATAGCCTGGATGTGCTAGACTATACCTAAAATGCGCTAGTAAATTGACTCAATGCACTAAAACACAAACCTAATGCACTGAAGAATGCCCTGGATGTGTTAAAATTTGGACTCACTTTGCTAAAGGATGACTCAGATGCATTGGAAAATGTACTATATGTGCTAGAAAAAGAAAGGGATGCACTAGATTGCCCCTAAATATGATGTTTCAAGTGGGTGATGGGTGATGCCACAATAGTGGTTTACAATTTTTGGCCAAACTAGACACTGGAATTTGTTTTTTAAACTAAATCTTCACATTCAAGCATCTATAGCAGCTAAACCATAAAGAATTTGAAGATGATGAAAACTAGAGTCTCGTCACATTTTGTTTGTAGATTCTAAAAATATTTTTTTCAAAACTATTGGAATCAAATTGTACTTCTTTTTCCATCTCCCATGAAAACTAGTTTTTTTCAAGAAACATTTTTAAAAAGTGACACACACTATATAATGCATAACTTTTTTCCATGAAGGATAAAATTCTAATTATTTCGAATTTAGATTTGTAACTTTGATATCTAGTGCTTCCACTTGGTTAAACCATTTTTTATTGAATATTTTTTCTTTAATAAAGTTTTGAAGTCAAACCAATTACAATTTAGACATAGTGCGACCGTATAACGCATAACTTGTTTTTTATATATAGAAATTCAATTTTATTTTTTTTGTTGGATCAAGGACTTCAATATCTCGTGCACTCATATTTTTCAATTTTTTTTGATAATCTGCTATTTTTCCACATGTGTAGAACATAGACCTTCATTTTCAATGAAAAACCTATGTTTAATAAAACTAAAAAAAAAAACATAATAAAATGAAAACATATTAAAACTATATTTGTTAGATAGCTTGTTCTGAGGACTACCTGATTCAAGTTGGGTTTGTGAATATTCCTCCATTTTCATCCTCAACCTGAGCTTCGAAGTGCCAAAATTCAAGTTTTTTTTTTGTGTCTCAAGGAGGGGTTGAGGAAAAAAGGGGGTTTGAGTGAACCCCTAGGGGTTTGCTCGAACCAAGGTTCATTCAAACCCCCCTTCTATAAGGGGTTTTGATGGCTTTTTTGGCGGGAAAGTATTAGGAGGGTTCACCCAAACCTAGGTTCTAGAAAACCCCTAATGGGTTCAGTCGAACCAATAGGTTCGTACAAACCCCTAAAATCATTTTTTTTGCCATGCATTAATTTTCTATGAGTTTTCCTTCCTCACTTCAATTGTAAACCACTATTGTGGCTTCACCTTGATCTGTAGGTGAATGCACTAAACAATTTTACAAATGCACTAGAGGATGGAATGGATGCACCAAAAAAAGCTAGGGATGTGCCAAAATAGAGGATGTGTGCATTGGAAACTAACTCAGATGGCTAGAAAATGAAGTGGATGTGCTATTATAGGGAATTGATGCGCTAATCTAGAAATGTTTAGTGTTTTTACAAATTTGTCTGGTTATTTTGCTTCCTAATCTATGAATCTGAATGTTTCTGAGGTGTGCTTTTCTAACCAATGATTTTTGCTTGGTTTCTAGGGAATTAAGTGATTCAATGGATGATTTCTTGAATTATGACCTCAAATGCAACAAGTTTTCAAACAACTGTTTCCACCTAGAAACTAAACATTGAGTGTGTCTTCAAGAATATGGTCTGATTCTTTCGATTTCCATAGGTATAAAACAAGAGAAGACAATTCAAAAACTTTTCTATTCTCAAGGGTCACTTAAAATACCACATCCTACATCTTAGAACCATGTTAGCTCACACAACCATGTCACCCCCTAGAGGGCACCCATGTTTTTTCCTTTCTCGGGTCTTAACCAAGGTCAAATCCTCCACCTTTGGCTAGTAATCCTTGATGATTATATGGTGAGTATCTTGGGGGTAGATTCTTCCCTCCCCTTGCACTGTGATATTAGAAGTGTTCAGAGACTGACTCGGTTGGCTTCTACACTAAGGTTTGTAATAAGGGTTTATGTTCAATGTTGCAATAAATAAAATCCCTCAGGAGACCTCCCAACCTTTAGAACAAAGTCTTTGGGGATGGTTATCTTGCACACTATCATCGAATTATGGAATTTCCCCAAATTCACTTTTGATTATAGTGGGTCACAAAACTTGGCTTTAGTTTTTTCCACTTAGGTCGTTCCCATAGGGTGAGTAATTTTTCCCACTATGGTAGGCCTTCTAAAGGTGCTAACAAAGCATAAAATAGTGAGTCTGGCATTTTGGTCACCCAGTTAAGGGGAGAGCATAGTCTTATCACTTCAAGCATAAAAGACAAGGGGTTCTTTAACATTCTAATTAAACTAGGTTCCTAATTTAATCAAAAGAAGACAATAAAAGATCTAGCCCCTACATAAATCATCAGTACTTTCATAAGATTGTCTTTGACCTGTGTATTAAGCACTTGCAATGTAGAAAACATCAATTAGCTCTTGGGATTTTGAAAGTTTACAAAATTAACCAGATGCGCTAAAACAAACATCAGATGCACTAAAATATCACTCCTATTCACTAAAAAAACTACTCTATGCACTAGAAAAACTACTAAATGTGCTAACATAAAGACTAAATGCACTAGAAAACCCCCTGTATGTATTGAAATAGGAAATGGATGTGCTAAATATGCTCTGTATGCGCCATAATAGGAACTGAATGCACTAAAATATTCTCTGGATGCACCATAATAGGGTTTGCATGCACTAAAATATGTTTTGTATGTGCTGCAAGAACTCACAAACACACTAAAGTTTACGTCCAACCTGTTCACAAAACTTTTCCAGAAATTTTTAAAAATGGGGTTGGGCACCACAGTGGGTGACAATTTATGTGTGGAGTAAAATGTGTAAAGTAAATAACAAGATCACACAAGCAATGAAACATATTACATTAGAGATTTGAATCATAAAACTAATCTAATTGCAAACAAATTAAATCCTCCAAAATAATTCCATTGTTCTCTATTCTCAAGGATCCTCTAAATCATTACTGCTCTCAGATTTGTATATTGCACTATGACTGTTTGGATGACAACCTAAGAAATGAGATGTTGTAGAATGTAAGAATCTAAGTTCCTACATGATTGAATAAGTTGTATGATAATGCTATGATGCCATGATATTAAATGTAATGGTAATGTGACAATGGATATGATACTAAAGACTATGATGTAAATGTTGTATAAAAACTAAGATGATAAATACAATGCATCTATGAAACTAAGCCATTATTCTAAACTAAAAATGATTCTACAATGCAAATTGCTAAATACTAAGATGCTCTAAATGCTCAAATTTTCCAATGTGATTTATGTATAGTAAGTTTACTCAAAGATGGGATTGAAAATACTATAAAATGGGCTTGTATTTATAGGATTTCCAAAGCATAAAATGATGTGGCGGCAACCAACGGTCAAGATTTCAGCCAGAGAGATGAACGGTGGAGATGGAAGAAGTTAGAGGGAATCATGGAGGATGTTCCCTTGACTATGAACACCATGCCAAGCGTATGAGGGAATAAAATGTGTGAGAGATCCAAGTGTCCAAAGTTTGTTTTGGAAATTGTTGAGGATGATTCCCATTTAAATATTAAACATATTTAAATTCATGTGACACTTGAAAATGTGGCAAGAAGAAAAGTTGAAGACATGTGCCTAAATTCAAATTTGAGAATTTAAATTTAGTGAGAAGATTATTAATTAAATAAAACAAATTATTGATTTTTTTGTATTTAATTAAATTTAGAAGAATGTGATTTAAGATGGTAGAATTAGAAGGTATACACTATATAACTAAATTTAGCATTTATTTATAAGTAGACGAATTTAAAGGGTTCATTAATTAAATAACTTGTATTTAATTAATTAATTGTCTTGACCAATTTTAGGTGTATACAATTATGAACCTTAATTCTTTTGTAGAAATCAAGCTAAGGTCACCAAATAGGCCAAATTTTTAATTACATAATTATTCTCTCTAAGAAACATTGAGATATCATGATTTTGGACCTTTGGAGTTTGTATTTAAGATGATTACCCATAGAATTGTAAGCATACATAGAGGATCAATATTATCTTAGTTGCACAAAGTCTTCTTCAATAACCAACTTTTTTTGGATAATATTTAAATTTCCATCCCTTCTTTAGAATTGAGAGTAACTAGGTATGATATTTCTACTTGCAACAAGAATGGACACCATTCTATAAGTCACGTGTTGTCAATTAGGCATATTTATCAAGAGATTTAGTACTTACAAGGACTAAATAGTGAGATTTGTTATAGATATTTTTAGCAGTGCCTCAAGAGAAGATACTTATCAAAGTTATGTTAGAAAATACAACTTCAATAAATTTTGAAACTCTTTTAAATTATCTTTTCTCTACCATTTTTGAATGATCTTTGTGTATATTTAGAATTTGAACTATACAAATGCAAGACATGTGCTTTACACAATTGGTTATTTGTACAAACATATGTTGACTTATAATGTTGTAAAATTGCACGCCTTGCAATCTCACATACATTCTTTCATCTGTTTTAGTGTGGAATCCCCTAGCATTTGTGTAGGCTCATTTTAGCCCCTACATCATCCTTTTTCCCTCTCAAGATGCCCAATACCCCTTTTTATTAGCTACCTTTACACATCAGCTTTGCGTCAAACCTTGTGCTTTTCTCGTTCTTGTCATTTTGTAGCATGATGTGCTTGGACACTAGTGCATTGCGTGGATGTCTACACAATCCACTAGCATCTCGTGACATTTCAAAATTAAAATGGTCATTTCCAAGCATGTTTTCCACTTGTCACTTACCTTTATTAGTGGCAACGGCTCAAGATGCCTTGTAATGGCCCATGAAGCTTCTTTTCCCTTCTATCCTCTCTTTAAATGCTATCTTTTCACTTTTTTTGCTCTCTTTAGACCTCTCTAGCTTTGGCTTTGGCCTCTTCCTCTTCCCTTTGTCTTGATATCTTTCTTGCACAGATCCTTACAACTTGTTACAACAACACACTCAAGCTCTTACAATGCTCTTTGTAACTCCCTTGGCTCTTGTAGCTACATCCCCCTTATCTTGTGCTTGTGAGCATCTTGAGATTTCTCACATCCCTTATCAATTGCATCTCTATCTCGTGATATGGGTTCTCCTCCTTGAGCGGGGATTGCTTTTATCACTTCATATTTTCTTACTTTGCTCACTCTCTCTATCTATCTGGCTATCCATGTAGGTGGGAACACCAGAATAAGGGTTTGACTGAGGCAAACCCCTATATAGCCCCAACTTTTTCTCTCGATCTTATATATGAAAGTATTGAAGATATTTTCTTGCAAGAAGCTTCATTACTCTGGTGGTTGTAAAAGTTTTCTTTCTTCTCTTTATCTTTATTATTTATACTTTACTTCAGTTTTGTGACTTTCTGTCATTTTCCCTATATTCCAACAATTCCTAACAGTCGGGGTAGAAGTAGAAACTTTGCTATTTTTTTATGATAAAATCAGTTTCTAGTCCATACGAGATGTTAGCATGCCTTTGGGATTCTAGTGCACGGTGTTGTCATCCATTTTCTACATTGATGTCCTTTGGATGAAAACTTGCTAGTTTGTCCAGAAAACCTCTATGGCCTACTCTTTCTAATTTTGAAACTCTCACTTTGTTCCCTAAGGTAGTTTAGGGAAATTTTCCCCTCGGGAATCTCTTGAGAATAAAGAGACTCATGAGTAGAAAACCCCCCTTCTCTACATGACCATATAAATTAGATGAACATATATGTACTCATGTATAAAAATAACATATACAAATCTAATTATATACTTACAAATGTATGTATACAAAGAATCAAAGTGCATTTTTTATTGCACTTTAACACTAGAGGGAGTGTATGGAACTTGAGTTTGTAGAAAAAACTATGAAAGATGGGTAGTCATAAAAACAATTTTTTTTTTTTTTTTTTAACGAGGGGAATCGGGTGCAGCACGACCCCCCATATAACCCCCCATCATCGGTAAACTTTTTACCATGACCTGAAGTGTTGGTGGGACACACCAACCGGTACCACGGGAGCACCGGAGAAGTCATAAAAACATTTTTATATTATGCATCCAAACTACAATTATATATACACAAACCCAAAAAGTGGAGTTATATAATGTTTGGAAAACATATTTTTTAGAAATCATAATACTAGTTACCTAGTCATGTATTGTTATTCCTCTCCTTTTGTTTTCTTTTCTTGCTTCACTTATCTCCTCTTTGAGATCTTCACAATGTTCCTTTGTGACACCTTTACTCAATGTCTTCCCCATTGTGCCCTCTTTCTCTACATCTCCTTTTATCCCATTGTGAATCTCATTTGAAAAAAACATTGTATCCTTTAGGATTTGATGGGCCTCCATGACCTATTCCATAGCTCACATCTTTGGCATAGAAAGGGAGAATAATGCCAACAATTATGGACTCCTGACTCCACTTCATGCCTCCTCCATGCTCTCATACTTTTGTGTAAATATCTGATAAGGAAATCAAAGTTACCACCATCTCATTTCCTTTTTTCTTCTCTCTCAATTTTTCCTTCTAAATAGACCGCTCTCAATAGCTCTATGAGCTTACTCCATTTAGACATCTCCATTCGCTCATTCCTCCACCCTTTTCCATGTTAATTTCTCTACATTCTTCTCCTATCGATCCATTTCAACACAATTTTCTCCTCCATTTTCTTATGATCTCTATTCTCTCTCTCTCTCTTTCTCTTCAATTATTTACCTTCCTTTTTTTCTTCCATTGATAGCCTTTCTACTCTATATAACATGTCTCATATGATTTTTTAATGGCTATGTTGCAAGTCCATTCCTACGTCATTACTCAACACCTCTAGCAAATGGTCATCAAGAGATACCATATGTTAGAGTTATTATACATTAGCTGATAATTAATTAATCTTTAATTGATTATTAGTCTAATTTATTCTCACATGTTTTAGCTAAACTTAGGAATTCTTTATTAGTTGAGTTAATATTAGATCATTATGTCACATCTCATGTGATATTGACACTTCTCATGATCTAATCCTTTATCATTTAGGGCTTTTCTCTTATAAGCATTCAACCCTTATTGTAAATATCACTCGAATATTATTCACAGGAAATATGACTGCTTTCATATCTTGTTGAAAGCTTCTTCTGTAACTTTTCCTTGTTGTTGAATATAGCAATTCTTGTTTGCAGATCTCTTGCATGGAAGGTGTACTTGTTTGTTGTTTGATCCAGTGGCTCGTGGTTTTGTGCTTGTTTCACAATTCTAACATGGTATCAGAGCATGGATTCAATGAACCTTTTCTCAATTTATGAGGGTTTTTTTCTTCAACAAGGGTTGCAAGCTTTAGATCTAAATTCCCTTTGCTTGTTTTGCAAATTTTGGAGGTGGGAATTTTTTCAATGCATTCAGGGTCAAATTAGATCTCTCCATTGAACCAGAGCTACCAGAATAGTCAAAACTGACCTTTGTTTTGTCAAAATTAGCTTATATTTGTTAGATCTATGAGGGTTTGAAGAAATGGTTTTTTTACTTGATCCACGTGGTGCTTGATTTTTCAGAGCATTTTGAGCCCAAACAGACCTCACCATTGCGCTCAAAAGGCCCAAAAACCTCTATTTCCATATATAATTTGTCAATTTTAGAGCAAGTCACCCTAGGGTAAATATTTTTTACCTCAGAGGGGCCATACAGCCTTATGCATGCATCTCGAGGTAAATATCATCAACATATATTTATATATAATTTTTTTCTGCAAAAAAACTTAGGCAGTTTTTTAATTGTAAAAAATAAAAAATGTTTTTTAAAAAAGCTTTAAAACAATTTAAAAGTTTTTATGCAATTTTTTTTATTTGTTTTAAAAAGTCAAAAAGGTAACTAGGTACTGCACAGGTACATACCTATGCAGGCCTACTGTACCTATGTCCTATGGGGTTCTCCCATATTTTTTTAATTTTTTTTTATTACAATTTTTTTTTTAAAATATTTTTTTTCTTAAATAAAAAAATACATGTAATTTTTTTTATATATGTTTTCTTTAAAATATATAATTTTTTCATTCTTTTTACTTTTAAAAATAAAAAAAAACAAAAATATTTTTTATATGTTTTTTAATTTTAAAAAATGTAATAGTTTTTTGCATTTTTTAGCTTTAAAAAAATAGTCAAATTTTGCATTTTTTTCAAAATAATGCACTGTAATTGGAGGAGTTTTTTCCAGTATCACTATATTTGGCGGGCATCTATTTCTAGAGGTGTTTTTGACAAATTTGGTGAAGTTCTTGTTTTTCCCTTGCTCAACCCCTCTCCATTAGGCTTTTCCGTTTTGCACCTCAACTTTTAGAGGCCATATCTTGACCATACGGTGGTCTTTTCACGTGTAGTTGTTTTTGAAATGGGGTGAAATTTCTCGCTCTTCGTAGTGGTGTAGGTATTTTCCAATTTTGACTTCTGGATTTTTCCAAAATTCTATTTTCTCAGTGTTGTAGCTATTTAGTTCTCGCTTTGGAAACCTTGACTGGCCATATCTTTTGCATTCAGATACATTTTTGGGTGTCATTTTTTTTGAAAGTGCATGTTTTTTCATGTACTTCATCATGGTGCTGCCAGTTTTCTCTCTCTCTCTCTCTCTCTCTCTCTCTCTCTCTCTCTCTCTTTTTTCTATAAGAGAATTGTATTTTTTAGCTTGTGTCCTTTTTTGGACCTTATGGGCTTACATTGCATGTATTTATCATCTGTAAATGCATTGAATAAAGTGCCTCAGCTTTGTATGTGTAGTATTGGGATTCTTGCACATCACTTTGTGCCTTGTTGTACTCACACTATGATATAAAGTTCCATGGGGGTTGATGTTTTCCTTCATACCTTTCTCATGTGTATGTGAATATTTTTTTCACATCCTTTCTATCTGCTTGTACTTTCATGATTGCACCTTCAGATGTTCTTGGTTCCTCTTCATGCACTACTTTCAGGCATTCAGTTTTAGTGTACCTGCCATACCTCTCCCTTGTCAACATTATGGGGGGGTTTCTATTGTTGGTGCTACTCTTCCTTGGTTTCGCGTTGGAGTGAGATATGTATACAATATTTGTTCCTATGTACTAGGAAGATGTAGCAGTTGGTTACCCATGCATTTTGGTGAGATGGAGCACTTACCATATGGAAACTCTTGCATTCCTAGTTTTGGAGGTGACCTTCCATTTTGACTTGATCAACTCTTCAGACTTTTGGTACCTTTTCCATTTGTATCTCCGAGTTCCAAGTGTTTTCCTTTGTTTGCCATCTAATTTGAGTATTGTCATTGGGGTCACTCATATATATTGTTGTCTTCTTGATCCTGATCACAATGAAGATTCTTCTTTCAACATTTCAACAGTTCTTCTTCGACAATGTTTGCAACTTCTTCATACTTTTGTGGTGTTCTCTTTGTTCCTATATTTTTAGACAACCTTGTCTTGTTTGGAGGCTTCTTTAGTCATTCACTTTGATTTACATCTCTTCTTGGAGTAGAGTTTTTCCCATGAGGTTTTCTCTATTTCTCCACATTATAGATACCTTTTGTTTGTACATGGGCACCTTACTTGGCCTTGTTTGTTGGGACCCATCTTGCATTATTTTTAGGGTTCTTAGCTAATCCCTAAGTTCATCTTAAGGGGGGGTGTTAGATTTATCATACATTAGCTAATAATTATTTAATCTGTAATTGATTATTAGTCTAATTTATTCTCACATGCTTTAGCTAAACTTAAGAATACTTTATTAGTTGAGATAATATTAGATCATTATGTCACATCTCATGTGATGTTGACACTTTTCATGATCTAATCCTTTATCATTTAGGGCTTTGCTCTTATAAGAATTCAACCCTTATTATAAATATCACTCAGATATTAATCATGGGAAATATCACGAATTTCATATTTTGTTGAAAGCTTCTTCTGTAACTTTTCCTTGTTGAATATAGCAATTTTTGTTTGCAGATCTCTTGTGCGGAAGGTGTACTTGTTTGTTGTTTGATCCAGTGGCTCGTGGTTTTGTGCTTGTTTCACAATTCTAACACATACTTCATTAATGGCATGGCAAGAAACTATTTTTTTACAACCCCCAAGTCCTCTTCAATAAAGGCCAACATAGCAGGCCCATACACAACTCATATCTCCTTAAATGCATTTTTTTCCATCCTCTTTTCTTATCGATGAGCCAATACTTGTGTCATTACTCTCTCATCTACTATTCTTTAGGCTTGATCGAGTGGGATGTGACATTGTATTATTTATTTATTTTTGAGGTGTAATGTTGAAATTTGGCTATTTATGTTAACGGGTTCTTGGTTTATTGATGAAGTTGAATGGTTTGAAATGATCCCACTAGAAATCAAGTCTTGAGTGGAAGGCCCCAACATCATAGGTGATGAGCTTGGGATCATGTCTCAATAAATTTGGTGGAATTGTTGGATGTTTTGGTTGTGTTGCTGATATGTGGTTGTCATTGATGTCACCACTATTAGCATTGATGTATTGAAGGTTGTATATGTCGAGGATATTGAGAAAATTGTTAAAGAAAGAGTTACAATTTGATAGTGGAACATTGAAGGTCATGAAGGTGTCTTGATCAATACATTGATGATTAGTCATTGTGGATTAAAGGGTTTATTTCTGAGTGTATCTAGTTTATGCACCAGAAGTTTCAAAGGTCTACGAGAAGATTTGATTGTGTTATGAATAGTTGTGTTCTGACAGTTTTTCTATGACTTTAGTTAGTGTTCTTGATTGAAGTTGATGTTATTCTAGTAATTTCAATTGCTTTGGATGCTTCCTTGTTGATTCTTGATGCTTGTGGATACGTCTAGATCATGCTCTATCTTTGTTGCATGTCCGTGTTGATCGGTTTGCTCGTGGTCGGTGATTTTTCTCTTGTATGTTCAAGTTTTTATGTTATTGGTTGACATGGTGGTTGTAACATGTTGTGGATCATTGCATATTAAAATTTGAATGTTTGGCACAATCGAGGATGTTTTTTTGGGTCACAATATAATATTGGCCAATGGTGTTTGACTCGCATTGAAAATTTACTTGTAACTTTGGGCTGACATTGTGTATATGTTTTATATTTCATATTTTATTTTGGTCGACGAAGTTGTTGATGTAATTCCATGTTACAGATATATAAGAACATTTTTTTGTGTGAAGTTAAGTGTATGTGAGTAGAGGAAGAGCAAGTGTGTGAATAGTGATCTAATCATTTGATTACAGAGCAGAGTGTGAACAAGTTTGAGTGAAGTGTGAAGGAGTGTTTCTATGCTTAACTAGAACTTTAATCAGGCTTTTGTAGAAGCTATTTTCTCAGTTTATACCCTACGGATCTAATCCAAATTTTTGTAAGATAGTGTGTCTTGTTTGGGCAGTTAGCCCTCTTTTATTTGAGTAGTGAGCTCTAGGCAGTGTGCCTAAATGCATGTGTATTCCCATTATTCTTCTTTATAATTTTAATAGGGTATAATATTGTGGACTGACATCCACCATGATTTTTCCCCTAATAGTGTTTCCACATAAAAAATATTGGTGTTCTCTCTGTTTCTAATGTGCTGATTTTTTGTGGTTTATTGTTCATTCATCAGATATGAGATTAATGTTAAGTTTGAAAAGTTTAAATATTCTATGACAATTGATTCACCCCCCCTCTTAGTTGTTTGTCCTTGTTTTTCCAACAATTGGTATCAGAGCAGGTTCCTTTGGAGAAGTTTAAAAGCTTGAGGTGATCTGAGATGACATCATACAAGAAGGATAGTCCTAGATTCAATGGAACAAACTATTCTCTATGGAAATCCATAATGGAATGTCATTTGAGGTTTATTGGTGAACCCTTCTGGAAGATTACAAAGAACAAATATGTTATTCCTCAGAATGGTCCATCCACTCTTGATGAGATTAAAGAGGTTAGATTAACATCAGGGCTATTGAAGCTTTGTTGAGTGCTTTGACGAATTCAAAAATGGCAAATGTGACGTATCTAAAGATAGCTCATGAGATTTGGAAGAAGCTGGAGACTTTGTATGAAGGAGATGCACCTGTGAAGGTCACTAAGCTACATAGCTTGAAAGGCAAGTACGAAACCTTGAAGATGGGTGAAGATGAAAATATTTATTTTTTTATGCAAAGAGTAAATGAACTTGTGATGGGTATTAGATGTGTTGGTGGTACCTTGGATGAACAAGAAATTGTAGCTAATTGAAATCACAATATTGTGTCACTTTTGGTACGTGCTGATTTTTGCCTAAAATCACTGTTTTTAGAAAATTAATGATTCAAGTCTTGAGAGGCTCCATCTAAAGGGTTTTAATTAAACAAGGATAGATAAGACCCCCTTAGATCAAACCCCCTTGGATAGAACCCCTCTAGTATTAAATCATACCCACAATGGAGTCTGCTTTACACCTATCAAAAAGCTGGCAAAAACCCACTTTTTCTTTATCTTTTGAGGGATTAAATAACTAAATAACAAAATTATATTTTTCAAGTTTGTAGCCCTTGAAATGAACTTCCAACAAGTATAGGTTTGATATATTTTCATTTTATCATGTATTTAATTTCAAATTTTTACTAAACATATATTTTTCTCTAAACATCAAGCTCTTTGTTGTGCAGATGTGAAAAAATAGTAAACCATTGTAATTTTTTTTTCTAAAAATACCCATTCCCTAGGTATTGATGTCCTTTCAGCCAAAAAATGAAAATTGGATTTCGATAATACCCAAAAAGTTATGTTGTATGACACACACGTATGTCCAAATTATATTAACTAAATGAATTAAAAAATTAATTTAAAAATAAATATGCAACAAAAAATTATGAAAAAATATCCTTTTCCTAGATATTGATGTTGAGAATCTATATTTCAAAAATTAGAATTTAATCCTTTATAGAAAAAATTTTATGTTGTACAAAACAAACATTACTTTCTGAAAATGTTGTTTTTTGTTTAAAACCGGTTATTAAAGGAGATGTTGAAAGATTCATGATTTATTATAAAAAATTTGACAAAAAATATATTTAGAATCTACACACAAATTGCCACAAATAACCAATTCACATCATCTTTAAATTCTTAATGGTTTAGCTACTATAGGTCTTAGAAGATGAAGATTTAGTTAAAATTATTGATGTAAATATCCATCTTGGGAAAAAAGTGAGACACAGTATTTTGATTTCAACTAGCTAAAGTGCTCAGATCATTGCCTCCCTTTTCCCAATCAAAATCTCATGCTATTGAAGAGCTCATAATAGTGACAAATGTGACAAGAGATATGTTGATTGGTAAACTTACTGCTTTTGAGTTGAGTGAATTTGGTGATTCTACCCCTAAGACTGAATCTGCATTTAAGGCCTCTATATCTAGAAGAAACAAGCAAATATATGATCTCAGAGAAAGTTCAATAAATATTTTCAAGTATGAAGAAGAGATGAAGCAGCTTGAAGATGAAGAAAGAGAGGTAGAAGAGCTGGAAGCACTGATTGTAAAGAAAGAAGGCAAAGGACAAGGTAAGTATAAAGGAAAGTTTCCTATTAAATGTTTCTCTTGTAGTAAAATAGGTCATTTTGTTTCAAGGTGTCCTAAAAGAGCTCCTAGTTTCAAGCCTAACAAACCTAGATTTCAAAAGAAATGCTATTATGCTAAAGAAGGTGTGACTGATGAAGAGTCTGATAAAGAAAATTGAAATGAAGATGAATGGGTTTTCATTGCTATCAACGAAAATTGTCTAGTGGCTACTGAATCTACTAAAGTTGAGAAAGATCTTGCAGCCTGAATTGAAGAAAATGATGAGTGGGTTATTGAAAGTGGATGCTCACATCATATGACTAGTGACAAAAGAAAATTTGTAATTCTAGAGAAATATGACGGTGGGGTTGTAATATTCAAAGATAATAATGTTGGTGTGCTTTGTGGTAGAGGATCTATTTGTCTTGGTGGTAAAAGTAACACTGATGACAGCCTTTATGTTGAAGGCTTGAAGCATAATATGTTGAGTGTTGGATAGATGGTTGACAAGGGTTATGATCTTTAGTTCAAAGATGGAAGATGTAGGATACTTGGAAGCTCTGAAAATATGATTGCTTTAGGTACAAAGACAAAAGGTAATATTTTTCACCTGAGTGCTACTAATGTAAGTTTTTTAATTGCTCAAGTAGATGAAAGATGGTTATGGCATAGGAGGCTGTGTCATGTGAATTTTGATAACATTGTGAAGGTAAGCTCCACTCAAGCAGTAAGAGATCTACCAAAGCTAGTGAAGCCTACTAACACAATATGCAAGGAATGCTAGATGGGAAAATAGACTAGAGTTTCTTTTCGGAGAAAAAATAATTCTAATGGAATACTGGAGTTGGTGAATACTAATTTATGTGGTCCCTCTAGAATTAGAAGTCTACAAGAGAAAGGTACTTTATGCTACTTATTGATGATTAGTCTAGGATGATATGGGTTGCTTTCTTAAGAGAAAAATGTGAAGCATTAGAGAAGTTCAAAAATTTTAAAGCTATGGCAGAGAATGAGATAGGTCTAAAGATAAAATGCCTAAGGTTAGATAAAGATGGTGAGTTCACTTCCTGGGAGTTCAATTCTTTCTGTGAAGAGCATGGAATTAGAAGACAATTATCTGCTCCCCGAACCCCTCAACAAAATGGAGTTGTAGAGAGAAAGAACAAAAAAATTCTGGATGCTGATAGAACAATGATGATAGAAGGAAATGTGTCGCACATCTATTGGAGATAAGCTATAAACATTAATGTGTACACTCTAAACCAAGTAAATGTCAATGGTAATTTTGGTAAGAATCCTTTTAAACTATGGTTTGGTTATAAGCCTACTATTAAATATTTCAAGATCTTTGGAAGCAAGTATTATATTAAGAGAGATGAGGACATAAGCAAGTTTGATGCAAGGAGCAATGAAGGAATCTTTCTAGGTTACTCTACTAAAAGTAAGGCTTATTGGTGCTATAATAGAAGATTGAGAAAAATGGTTGAAAGTGCAAATGTTAGAGTTGATGAGGAATCTACTAGGTCATCCAGATACTATGGATATGATTCAGATGACCAACTAGATAGTACATACAAAGGGAAGAATGCTAAGACACAGAATCAAGTTCAAATTGTTTTGGTAAATCAAGAAAGTCAGGAAGGAGAGACAAGTGGAAGTGTAGAAGAAAGAATAGAAGAACTAGAAGTGCAAGTGAATCCTAAAACTTTGAGGTATGTGAGATTGAATCATCCAGAGAATAAAATTATAGGAGACAAGAATAAAGGTGTGCAGACTAGAAGAAGGATTGTAGAAGAATATTGTTTGATCTTCAAGACTAAGCCTAACAATGTCAATGAAGCTTGTAATGATGAACACTAGATGGAAGCTATGAAGGAAGAACTGATGTAGATTGAAAAGAATGATACGTGGATTCTTGTTCTCAAACCTAAAGATAAAATGTGATTGTAACTAAATGGGTCTTTCAGAATAAGTTGAATGAACAAGGTGAAGTGATCCAAAATAAAGGAAGACTGGTATGTAAAGGGTATTAAAAAATGGAAGGTATTGATTTTGAAGAAACTTTTACCCCTGTTGCCAAAATTGAAGCTGTAAGATTATTTCCTACTTATGTTGCATATAAGGTCAACAAATTTTATCAAATGGATGTGAAGTCAACCTTTCTGAATGGTGAGTTAGAAGTGATGAAACTTCAATTTTTTTCTCCTTGTGTTCCATTCCTGCATCTGCTTTATGTTATTGGCCTCTCATGGTGTCAAAAATCTTCCTTGGGTTGAGGTTTAACTTTATTTTCATGTAAAACCCTTGTGTTTATTTTACGCCTTGGTTGGGATCTATTTCGCTGTTACTTTTTGAGGGGTTTTAAAATGACTTATGTTCTATTGTTTCATCTAGGCTTGGTCCCTTTGGTCTTAATTTTTATTTCCTCCATTGGATTTTATTTTCCTAAGTCCTGGTTGGCCCTATGTTTCATGGTTTTAAAGCAACTTGTGTCGTTGTTTACCATCCTCCTAGTGATGTCCCCTTGTCCTCTTAATAAATTTTTTATTTTGTAGAGGGATCAAATTCATGCTATCATTGATCAAATTCCTTCAGATATCAACGGTTTCTTGCCATCACGTGATCGGGAATTGTAGGATCTTTATTGATCATGATATCACAGGCAAGCGCCATGTGTCTTTTTTTTTTGGCATGGTGAAAGGAGATAAGTTTGTGTGACCATCGATCAATTATTGTCAGATATCAATAGTTTCCTACCATAATGTGGTCCAAAGTTACAAGGTTCTTACTAATCGCGATATCACGTGTGATCGCCACGTGTCTCATCTGATGAAGCCGAAAGAATAAAGGAAATACTATGCGACCTTAATACATTAAACAATGGGTTACTAAAGTGTTCTTGAGATACACATGTTTTGAATCAATAGATATGTTATAATTTGGACAAAAAAGTTGCTAGACAGTTACTGATAAGGCTGGAAACTATGTTGAAGGAACAAGATCATTGATGCTCAAGATCTACGGTTGCCCGCCATCGCGTGATCCAAATTTGTAGGATCTTTACTGGTTATGATATCACGGGTGACCGCCACATGGAATTCCTTGGTAGTGTATGGTATGGTGGGCCCCTTATTGCTGCATTGGCGATTATGTCAACTTGTTTTGAAGGTGTCCATTCAATCATTTGATCTAACTGAAGGATAAACGACTAGAATTGAAATCTGCATCAAATATGGTTGGAGTCGTTCATGCAGTGCACGAGTGAGCTTTAATGGAAGATGAGACACTTGCTGGCATGATTTGATCAAAATAAAATCAATTCTCCTACTTTATTTGTATCATAAAGCATCCAAGTATTTCGTGAAGTAGTCTTAGAGCCGAAAGCGAAGTTGTGATTCCTAGCAGCCTAAATTTGGGACTTCTAAAAACAAAGTCATGAATTAATTTATGTGCATCCTAGTAATTTTGCACTTGAATTTGGGAAAATATTTACTATGCTAGTCATTGAGAATGTTGATAAATGTGTTAGGGCTATAGTTTAATTATAGTTGTGAGAAATTGCAATGTTTTGTTCTATAATTTCCTACCTCTGGTTAGTCCTAGCTATTTGAAGTGTAACATTTTAAAGAGGCCCAAGATTGTCTAAGATGGCACCACCCAAGCAACATTCTATCCAAATTGACTATTTAAAAAGAAACTTGTACGACATGATTTCCTGGATCAGTTTTCCTTGTCAATGAATGATAGAAAGAAATGATTGGTTCTTATGGGAGGGAAAATCCTAGGGGAAGGGTTAGTATACAATTTCTCTAACATAGCCAATGCTAGGGTTCCTCTTACAGGATTGGATATGTTTAGATTGTGGTATGGATAGAGGAATTTTCCTCACCCCTTTTCAAATAGTTGGATGTATGACATGGGGAAGCTGGTTGTACCAAATGTGTTCGTTAATGTAGACCTGCTTAGGGCAGTGGCTGCAAGATATGACCCTATCACATGGGTAATCAGAGATAATGATGGAGGTGTTCTACTGAGTATTAACAAAGATGAATTCCAACAAGTTTTTGACTTGAGTGAATAGAGTGAATATTTGGTTCCTATTGATCTTGAGGAAATCAAGCAGGAATATGCAAAGTTGAAGACTCTTGTCAGAGCTATGTTGCTTCCACCTCATCTAGCTAGGGCAGGGGGTTCAAGATTTCATATCAGCCCCAGTGACCAAGAACCTTTCAGATTAAATTGTTTTGCAAATAATTTCTTGGCCACTTTCTATTCATTATTTTAGATTTTGGGTTTCAGTCCTGGTGCGGTGATGCCTATTGCATACATGTTCATGGGAGTGCAAATACAACACCCTAACTTCTCTGTGACATATGACTTTGCTTCTTTCTTGGCCAAGAGGATAAATGGAGGGTTGTCAAAGTTGAAGAAAAATGATACCGACACTCAATTCTTCTCGTATTCTTTGCTGATGCATATGTTCTTATTCAAGAATGTTGAATTTTTCTCTGAAAGGATGGAATTAAGGCAATCGGTTGATGGAGAAAGATTGCTAGTATAAATATGGGCTGCAAATTTATCCCACAATAAGGAAAGCACCAGTTATGTGAAATATGATAATTGCTTTGCTTCTAGATTGATGGCTAGACTAATGGTGAATGTACCTAGGATCCCTAAGGAATTGCATGATTTTCTTAGGCCAAAGGGGAGGAAGCCAGAATTGAAAGTCTTCCATAACTAGGGTGACATTATTCCATACCCAGTTAGCACTGTTTTGAGGGTATATGGTTTTTAGGGAACCCCCCATATACTGCCATACAATGTGCCACCAAGAGTGGGGTTTGCAGAAGTTATGTGGCAAATAGGTTGCATCCATGAGGACAACCTCACTAGAAGGGGTAAGGGAACATTTTTCCCTGATTATACAGTGGTGTCTGATTTTGCCTTTTCAAAAGGAGGCTGGGTGCATTTAGAGAAATTCTTTGATGATTACCATTTGAGGTGTGATCCAAAGCAGCAACATGATCCTGAGGGTTTCTTTTCCCTTTTTAGACAAAGAATAAAAGTTGGCAAGTTTGTGCATGAATTCAACTTTCTTGAGGATCTAATTAGAAATGAGTTCAACCTAAATAAACATGATTTGAACAAGGAAAAATGGATAGCTTATAATAAGATATTAGATATTGTGCACAAAATGGATCTTAAATATGATCCATTGTTGGAGTTCAGTCCCCACCATAAGAAAATTGATTTTCTGATGGAGAACATGAAAGAAATTATGGGCACCTTGAGAACCAAGAAGGTAAATTTAGAATTGAGTCTGGGTGTACAGGAACAAGGTGCCATACTAATTGAAAAAAGGCTAGCATACCAACCAACTGAAAGGTGACCCATTTATAGGAGGAAAAAGGATAGCAACAGTGATGAAGAAGAAGTGGACATAAAAGGAAAGCAAATAATGAAGGTTCCTTCAAAACCAGGTTGAAAATTCAAAGAGCTTGGGGAAATCAAAATCATTGATTTAGAATCATCACCAGAAGACAGTCCCTCATCACCACCATCCAAGCCAAGCCCTAATAGACAGTGGATTGATCAACCATAGGAGGATCTAATGGATGGAATTATTGTTACTAATTAGGACATGCAGGTTGGTATGCCTTCCCCTCCTAGGCCAATTGAATTGGTTTCATCTAATTTATATATGAAAGGAAAAAGTGTACAAGCTGCAAGAATGGAAGCATGCAAGGAGTTTTTAGATGACAATACATTTATAAAAACTCCTGTATTCTTGAAATTGGTATGGAGGATAAAATTTGAAGAGTATCAAGATAAATGTAAGAAGAGAAGGGAATAAAGACCTGGTAGGTCAGACTAGGAGAATGATAAGGAAGTAAAAGTTGAATTAATGGAAGAATTTAAGAACATCACTCTTGAAGAAGGAAGAAAACTGGTGAGTCAGGCTGGTGTATTGATTCTACCTAAATGGGACATTGTAGATGCTATAGCATTTAATGATATTTTGAAGTCCAAGAATCCGTTGCAAGACTCTGAAGAAGAAGTCAAGGAAACACTTCAAGACTCTTCTTTCAGTGAAGAGTATGAAAGCTTGGAAATTTGGGCATTGGCCCCATAAGGGAGAAAACCAAATGTTATAAATATTAATCCAAATTTCAGAGGAGGATTAATAATAAAAAGAGCTTCAGAGACCTCAACCACCGAGGCTACTTATTTGACTGTGAATGTGGCCAAATTGGCCCAAAAGACTGCTAAAAGGGAGGAGGCTGAAAAGAAGAGCCTAATGGAGAAGTATAACCTTTTGATTGAGGAATACAACAAGATGTAGTAGAAGAATGTTGAGTTGCAGACTGAGGTGGAAAGGTTTAGGTATAAACAAATTGGGGAGACATCGAGCACTCTAGAAACTAGTACATTACCTTCCACAACAAGGTCAGTTCCTCCTGCTTCTCCAATTGTTTCCACACCAGGGTCTCCTGGTCAGAATCCTGCCCTCACCCCTTCTTTAGAGGAAATTGATGAAGAAACAAAGTGCTTTGTTGATCCTATAAAGAAGGAACTCTTACAAAGAATTGATGAATTATAAACATCAGTAAAGGTAAGTGAGGAGGGATCTCTTTCAAAGAAAAAGGAGATTGTTACTGTTGTCTTGAGGCATTTAAATGAAAAGGTTGAGAATAAATTGCTATCTATACATTTTTTATATTCTTTGTTGTTAGATGAAATAAAGAATATTGATAGGGATAAGGAGGTAGTGATACCATTGATTGAAAATTGGATCCCTATGGCTAGTGATTTGAATGTCATGTATAGGACCTCAAGGTTTGATACAAATAATAGGCCCCAATCATTAAAGCCTACTCAAGTATTATTCAAGTCATTGCAGGGTTTTCAGACCCTACCAAATGATTTGAGTAGGAAGATTAGGGAGTTGGTGAAGAATTTCAAAGATTGGGGTTGCACATTGTTATTTGATATAATTGATGAGTAGTGGAAAATCAGGTCACTCCAACAATGGCATGATCAAACAAGTAAGGTCATCGATGATCAAATTAAATTAATTTGTGATGACTTAGATTATGATTTGTTGGTGAGTTGTATGGATAAGATTATTAGTACTAGCTCATCTTTAAAATCTTTGAAAGAGATGCAAATCAGGTAGCGGTAAAGTACACACCTTATAGTCCCAAGGTGAATGAGGTAATTAATTTTGATTGGCTGACTGATGAAGAATACTAGAAATGGGTACCTAAATATTTGATTGAGGAAAAATAAAATAATGGACTACTAACAGGTGGTAAACCAGATGTTCCAGTTACAACGGTTTCTAGTTTTGCTTTGATGGCAGTCTCGACATGGGTTTCTTGTGGTTTTCTTTGGTGCATCAACTTTTCTTAGCTAACATGATGAACAAGAATATTCTCTAGGGTGATGGCTATTGTAACAATTTTTGGGAATATTACCAAGTGTGCTAATTGGCTGGTGACATGTGTACTTTCTGGCCTGATGCTTGTTTGCTCCATTTTATATAAGAAAGATTTCCAGGCCAGAAGTATGAGTTAGCAAGTTAGATAATTTTGGTCAAGTCTTGGTGAAGTTATAAAGAAAATTGTAAAGTTCGATGGTTTTAGAGAAAAATGCAATTTATTTTTTGAGTCATTTTGTAATAGGTTTTGAGTTCATGGGGATTTAATGTTGTATAACAGTACTAGCATTTGAGTTGAAATGATAAATTCAAACTCATGTCTCTCCGTTGTACATGCATATCTAAACTTTGAATAAAATAACTAAGGGTTGTTTCATTCATCTCACTGTTGTGGTGTGTATGATTCTATTTTAGCTTTAATTCAAGGAATTAATTAAAATGCTTGAATGGGATTATAGGTAGATATGTTCTGTATAAGGATTTGATAAGTAGTATTGAGTTAGAATACATATTGATGATATTGTAATGCAATGTCGTCAAGGATTTCATATGTTATGCATTAAATCTGTCATATACCTTTAGATACTTATGAATTTGACTCATGCAATGGATATATGGCATTGATCTAAGTTGTAATTACTCGTATGATTCAATATATGTTTGTCTTCACCTAGAGCTTGTTACAAATTGCAAATCAACGACCATCTTATATTGTAGATTGCATTGTCATTATCTCATGCTGTAGATAGTTGATATTACTGATGAACAACCAATTTAATTTAGTATTATCTTATTGTGTTAAGCTACTAAGTGAGATTATCTGTTATTGTTAATGTTGTTTATGATAATGGTGCAGAGGTTGTAAACAAATTAAGGTATCACCCTCCTGGGTCTTGCAAAGCCCGAAGTGTAGGAGGTTTTGTTTTAGTCCTCGTGAGTTGGTCCGGGTTCTTCAAGCTGCCCTTGACTGTAATTGGAAATTCCAAGGTAGATTAGAAGACAAACCTTGTTACATTGTAAAATGGAACCAACAAAATGGCAAATTTACTGGGGAGCTAATTTTAATATTTCTTGTCAGTGTATCGGTTGTCCATTTTGCATATATTTTTCATAGTGTTTCTGTGATTTAAAGGTTGAGCCTATAATTCTATGTTAGGTTTTTCCACTTCTTCTCTTTTCATAAGTGTTAAGAGTTATGTTTTCAAGCACTTTTGTGTGTTGTTAGTACGAGGTTCCAAAGGTTTTATATTCTACCACATGTATTTAGGTATTTTATATTCCCAAGAAAATTGGGTGGCGACTCTGAAATCTCTGCACTAGTGTGCATTTTATTTTTAAAGGTTTATTATATGTGGAATGAACTTTGGGACTAGTACGAAGAATGAAGAAAACCAAGTCATTCATGAAGAATCATCTGGAACAAAAATTGGAAGGTGAAATTCCCAAAATAAAGAAGGACTGGATAAAGAAAAGAATAGAATCTAGTAATGCTGCTCCCGCATCACAAAACCCTATACACCAAGGTACAAGTAAGTATTTACACCCTATCCCAGAGAATATTGAAGAGGTATAGAAATTTAGAGTTAGAAAGTTGTAGATTTTTTGATTCATTATTTAATACACCGGTTCAAGAAGATGTGACATGTCAAAGTAAAGGGCCTATTAGTGTCAAATATGTTGAAAAGAGAAGAGGTAGGAGTAGAAGTTGAAGCCATCACAAAGAATGCACCAGTGATGTGCCTCCTCCTCCTACTAAAAATGATGTAAACCCTTTATTGTACGAACATGTACTGGAAGGGGTCAATTTAATAGATCTAGATGATACATCAAGTTCTGATATGACTTTTCCTGATCCTGACAATATTTCTGGAGACATTAATTCTTTGAGGCAGGAAATCCATGAGCAAGCTAAGCTTACAGTGAAAAGAGAAAAAGGGGAGGAAGAGTTGAAGAATGTTGTGATTGAAAGGGATAGGTTGATGAGACAATCGGCAACAATGAAGTTCCTAAATAAAGAAGAACCTAAACCAAGTGTTGAGGACCCAGTTGTACGGAGGATTGTTAATAAGGAAACAAAGCATGTGTCTAATGAAACCCCAGTAGGCCACATTGATGTCCAATCCAAACCTGCTGACCCAAAGCCCTCAAATCATGTTGAGTCTCAACCGAGTAATACAAACCCTAAGCCTGCCTTGGACAAGGGAAAGAAAAAAGTTGAGGGGATTAAAATAAATGAAAATATGACTTCCCATCTTTCTTAACAAAATCTCCCACCACATGTGTCACATCAAACAGAATTTTCCAAGTTAGAAAAGGCTAGAAGGGAGAGTGAGGCTCTGGCAGAGGAGTTGGAGAGAACAAAAATTGAGGCTACAAATGCAAAACTTAAGAGGAAAATAAGTTTCCTAAAGATGTCAAGCACAAATGAGATTACACAAGCTGCAACCTCATCAAGTCACTAGGATGCCTTAAAGGATGGTCCTAGGATACAAAAATTAGGGTCTGGTGTTGATTCTCAGAAGAATGAAGGATTATTTCAATGATGACCTATACATTTGGAAAGGTATAGGTCATTTTTCTTTGATGGTATTCCTGGTTATCCAAATCCCATCCCTGTTGACTTGAGAGAAAAGATGAATAAGTTTATTGGCAATAATGTTGTGATGATAAAGTAACACTTAAAAGATTTTATGGATATGCTAAATGATTATGAGGTAGAACATGAAGATGTTGTAATGAAATTGTTTATACAATCTCTGGTAGAAGATGCGAGGAATTGGTATAGAGGTCTACCTAATGCTAGTATTAGTTCATGGGATGAGTTTGAAAAGTGTTTCAAGGAGTAGTATGGTGATAAAAAAAATGCAAGCTTCATGCTAAATGAGTTTAATAACATCAAAAAGTCATTGAATGAACCTGTTACAGAGTTTAATTTAAGATTTTAGAAAGCAATGTATAAGTTGTTTCAGGTTTTGAGGCTTGATGAAAATGTTTGTTTAACTACATATTTCAATGCTTTTGATGCTAAAATGGCATATCTCCTCAGAGTTAAGGACCCTCAGACTATGAGGGATGCATTTAGGGTGGCTATAAATATTGAAAGAAACATAAGAGCTTTTGGAAAATATGGTAGGAGAGAAGAACCCACACTTTTAAAGAATCCTAATAATAAGCCCGAGAAGGCTTCTACTGCAAAGCTTAAAGATGATGAAAAGTGGGAAAGGGTTTACAGTACTTTGAAATACATAAAGAAAATTGTTTCCAAGCAAGAGAAGGGTATAGGGAATGAAAGGAAACCCTATAATAAAAATTATAGGCCACCCAGATTGCAAATTTATCCTTATAATACAAATTGGAAAGATGGAAAACCAATTTTTCCTAGCCAGAAGCCTAGAAATGACTAGCATATGCCATACCCCTTATAGAAAAATTCAGTGAATCTAGTAGCAGATAGACCATGATGTGAAGTGTGTGAATATCCACATGATCAACATTATTGTGGTGTTGCTTAGTTGCTTATTGTTGAGGAGGTAGAAGAGGATGCTCATGATCAAAGATCAAAATATGAGTAGGATGATGTAGATGTTTGCATGGCCAGATCATACATTGATGAGGAAAAATGTTTTTCTGATGATGAAATACAAGAAGTTGATGTGGATAATCAGAGGCAGAGAAGTGACATGTATCATCAACATATCTTTTCTGATGAGGAAGGTGATTTTGGTCATAATACTTGCAATATGGAACAGGCTAAAGATTCAGTGTCCTTAAGGAGACTGTTAGAAGAAGAGATTGCAAGATTTGATGAAGAAATGGCTGCTCAAATGAGAAGTTCACTTCAATTGAGAAATAGAACTATGGGTGGTGAATAGGGTAAACCTGTTGGCCTATTTATTAAAGAAAAAAAGGACAAAAACAAAGGTATTAAGGTTGACAACAAAAAGGACACTGTAAAAGTCAAAGAGCTTAATAATGATACTTTTGGACAAAAAAGAACAAAACCCAAAGCCTCAAGAAGATGTGACTTCGTCACTTGTGAAGACTAGGGTGATTATAAAGGTAGCTAAACTTGCTGCAGAGGATAAGAAGCAAAATAAGCTAGGAGGAAGTAGTCAACAAGAGAAAAAGGAAAATGATGAAGGTATGATGTCTAATCTTCCTAAATATACACCTGTAGATATGTTTCATGTTCTTTCTTAGGTTAAAGTAACTGTACTTTTGCTAGAAATGATGAGAATAAATGAACACAAAGAAAATACAATAGCCTTGATCACAAATGTTGTTAGTAATGAGACTAAACAAGGAAGTGGTAAAGAAGTGAAGGAGAAAGAGAAAGAAAAGGAAGTGGAGGGAATTTTTTCACAAATTCCTCTTGTATATTTAGGAAATTCTATTAACATGTTCCTTGAAAATATAACCCCTTTTTTCTTAAGTGTGGATATAAATGGGAAAACTTTAAGGAACTGTATGATAGATTCAGGGGCATCAAATAATGTTATGCCAGTCAAAATAATTGAGGCAATGGGCTTGACAGTAGATATTGGTCAAGGTAAATGTTATGCTATGGATTCAAGACAAGTTCCAGTTATTGGAACTATCAGAGCATTACCTTATAAATTGACTTAGTACCCTGACAAGGATTTAGTCATGACTGTATTAGTTGCAGACATCCCACCTCATTTTGGAATGCTCTTGTCAAGAAAATGGAGTGCATCAATGGGGGGTAAGATGCAATGTGATTTGTCATTTGCTGCTTCCTCTATTGATGTAAAGGATGTCAAAATTGAAAGGAATCAAAAGTACCTCATATGATTGAGCATGGCCCGATTGAAAATATGAAATGTTTTATTGACAGTGGTATAAATGAATTTAGGGTTGAGGAATTTCCTAACAATTGTGATAAGCCTATTGCATTGATTGATATAGAAATAAAACAATTGCCAAAATCTGATGACTTGTGGACTATGTATTTTGATGGTGCAAGTTCAAAGGAAGGTTTTGGTGCAGGTGTTTTGTTATGATCACCAAGTGGAAAGACATTCAGGTTCTCTTTTACTCTGTTATTTGAATGCACAAATAATGTGGCAGAGTACGAAGCTTTGTTATTAGGGTTGAGATTGGCTGAAAAATATGGGATCAAGAAGCTCAAGGAAATTGGGGATTCTTAGCTTGTGGTTTCCCAAGTTAAATCCAAGTATGTATCAAAGAAGAAGAGGTTGAAACAGTATAGGAATGCTATTTGGGATAAATTGGAGAGCTTTGATGCATTTGGCATAGGATGGATGGAGAGAGGTCAAAATAAGGTGGAAGACCTATTAGCCAACATTGCATTAAAACTAGATGATATGAATTATGCTAGAATTTCAAAGGTTGAGGTTCAAACTAGACCATCTATTCTTGATAACATTAAAAATTGGCAAGTTTTGTATAATGATGATGATATATTAAGATTTTTGAATTGTATGGGTGAATATGAAAATCAAGAAATTGACTTTGGAGATTTTGTTGAAAATGTTGATGGTAAGCATACTATATTTGGAAATAAGGTCATTTAGTTAAAGACAAACACAATTCCCAAGGGTCTAGTTGTACTAGAAAGAGTGTTTGATAATCAAGATAAGACAAAAGCTAATCATATTATTTCCCATCCTGATGACTTGGAAGAGATAAATCTTGGAACAAAAGCATCCCCAAAGGAGGTGTATATTGGAAAGAAAATGTCACCGAAGGTGAGAAGGATGCTAATTGACTTATTAAGGAAGTTTAGGCATGTGTTTACATGGTCTTATGATGATCTTAAGGCATACAGGGAGAATCTTTTCCAACATGAGATTCCTTTGTGTGATGATGCCAAGCCATTCAAACAAAAGTAAAGGCCTATTAATCCCACTTTAGCCCCAAAAATTCAAGAAGAATTAATGAAACTAAGGGATGCAGGAATCATCAAGCCAATCAGACATTCATCCTGGGTATCAAACTTGGTACCAGTATGGAAGAAAAATGGAGACATCAGATTATGTGTAGATTTCAGAAATTTGAATGTTTCTTCATTAAAAGACAATTATCCATTACCCAATATGGAAACCATGTTGCAACGGGTGATAGGCTGTGAATTAATGTCTATGATGGATGGTTTTTCTGGTTATAACCAACTTATGGTCAAAGAGTTTGAGAAGTTTAAGATAGCTTTCACCACACCATGGGGAACATATTTTTATGTAAGAATGCCATTTGGTCTAACAAATGTAGGGGCTACTTTTCAGAGAGCCATGGATGTGGCATTCTCATATTTCATTAATTTGTTTTTTTTGATTTACCAAGATGACTTGACAACATATTCTAAAAAGGAAAAGGATCATTGTGAGCATCTGGAGAAGATATTAATTAGAGCTTTGGAGATTGGTATTTCTTTCAATACAAGGAAATGTGCGTTTGGAGTACTAGAAGGAAAATTATTGGGACATATCGTTTCCAAGGATGGAGTAAAAATTGATCCAGAGAGGGTAATTGCAATAGATAAAATTCCACAACCCTGAAATGTCAAAGGAATACAATCTTTCTTTGGACAAATAAACTTCTTAAGGAGGTTTGTGAAATTTTTTGCTGAGACAGTTCACCTGATTTCAAAAATGCTCAAGAAATGAGCCAAGGTTGAATGGGATGAGGAGCCTGTGCAGGATTTCCAAGCCATTAAACAAGCAATAAAGGAAGCTCCCATGTTAAGAATCCCTGATTTTTCCAAACCTTTACAAATTTTTTCATTTTCTTCTTTCCACAGAATTGCAACTATGTTGTTGCAAAAGAATGCAGAAGGTTTCGAACAACCTATAGCCTTTTTCAACAAATATTTACAAGTTGTAGAACTTAAGTATGATATAAATGAAAAACAAGCATATGCACTGGTAAAAGCAGTAAAATATTTTAGGCCTTATTTGATGGGAGCTACTATAATCGCATATGTTCCTAGTGCTGATGTTAAGGACATTTTCACATAGCAGGAAGTGTCATGAAGAAGGTGTAGGTGGATCAATAGGATCTAGGAATTCAATATTGAGGTCCAGATTACTAAATTGGTGAGAGGACAAGGATTAGCCAAGATCATGGCCCAAAGTAATCTGGAAGCAAATTAGATAAATTTGCTAGAAGAGGAAAATAGATCACACATATATGTGATATGGAGCATTCTAAATGGTATAAATATGTGATATATTATTTGGAAAGAATGAAATGCCCTAAAAATTTGAGTGAAAGTGAGAAAAGGACATTGAAGTTACATGCTATCAAGTATGTTATTGTAGATGGAAAGCTCTGGTGGAGAAATGGAGAAGGTGTCATATTGAAGTGTGTTGACCAAGATCAAGCAAAAGAACTTCTGAGTGAGATGCACGGTGGGGTTTGTGGAGGAAATTATATGGATAAAACAACTGCACATAAGATAGTGAGGGTTGGATTTTGGTGGCCTATAGTTTTTAAGGATGCACACCAACTAATGAAGACATGTGATGCTTGTCAACGTTTCTCTGGTAAGTTAAAGTTTTCTGGTAAATTGCCTCTAAAACTAGTTATTGTACAAGCTCCATTCCAACAATGGGGTATTGATTTTGTAGGAGAGATAGCATGTAAATCTAGTGGAGGCCACTGATGGATATTGGTGGCTACTGATTATTTCACCAAGTGGGTGGAAGCAATTCCAACAAAGAAAGCCACTAGTAAAGTGGTAATTGACTTCCTGATGAGCAACATATTGACTAGATTTGGATGTCTAGAAAGGATTGTGTTAGACAATGAAATGTGTTTTAGATATGAGGAATACATAGAATTTTATGAGAAGCATGGCATCCAAATTTACTATTCATCACCATACCACCCACAGGGAAATGGACAAGCAGAATCAAGGAATAAAAGCTTGATGAAGATTATTAAAAGAATCTTGGATTAGAATAAAAAGGCTCAGGATTCTAAGCAGAGATTAGCAGTCTAGGAAGATAGGGTAATTGTGAAGAAGGCAATAGGTTGTGCTCCATTTGACTTGGTTTATGGGATAAATGCCAGGTTGCCCAAATATAACTTAATGGAAATGTATAAGTTTGTCCAGATGTATGATAATGAAATTGATGATGAGATGCAATTGAGAGTGGAAGCTCTTATAGAATTAGATGAAACCAGTAGAGAGACTCAAAAGAGAAATGCAAAGTTGTAGTTGCAAGTAAATAATTTGTATGACAAGAGGGCAACTACGAGGAGTTTCAAAGATGGAGATTTGGTTTTAATGTAGAATGCCAGACTGGAAGATAAAGGAAAACATGGGAAATTTGATGCAATCTAGTTGGGTCCATTTTTTATTAATGGTGAGTGGGGTGAATATTCTTACTTCCTCCAAGATGTGATAGGGGATATTCTTGAACTATAATTTCATGGACAGTTCTTGAAATTATACTTCACTTGAAATTTTCTTTTCCATGAAAAATAGTTTAGATTTGTATATTTTGTACATAGCTTGGGTTGTTTTGTCTGAAAAATCCCTTTTTTGGTTGTCTCTACATCTTGGTCTACTCCACCTAAGATTCTAAATTCTCACTTCATTCCAGTGGAATGAACATCCCCAACTGGAGCCACTGATGGAACTTCAAATTTTTGCTCCTTGTGTTCCATTCCTGCATCTGCCTCATGTTACTAGCCTCTCATGGTGTCAAAAAAATTTCCTTGGGTTGAGGTTTAACTTTATTTTCATGTAAAACCCTTGTGTTTATTTTATGCCTTGGTTGGGGTCTATTTCGCTGTTACTTTTTGAGGGGTTTTAAAATGACTTATGTTCTATTGTTTCATCTAGGCTTGGTCCCTTTGGTCTTAACTTTTATTTCCTCTGCTGGGTTTTATTTTCCTAAGTGCTGGTTGGCCCTGTGTTTCATAGTTTTAAAACAACTTGTGTCATTGTTTACCATCCGCCTAGTGATGTCCCCTTGTCCTCTTAATAAATGTTTTATTTTGCAGAGGGATCAAATTCGCCCTACCATTGATCAATTGCCTTCAGATATCAATGGTTGCCTACCATCGCATGATCAATAATTGTAGGATCTTTATTGATCATGATATCACGGGCGGGCACCATGTGTCTTTTGGAAAACAACACAATGATTTCAAAAATCTCAACAGTGCTCTCTCAAACACCCTTATAGAAATAAGGCTCAATGGCTCACTTACAACTTAAATGCTTCCTTATGGACCTAAACCCTAGAAGTACTTTTGATAGACTCATACAAACTTTTCTTGAACATTTATAAAGCCCCAACCCTCTGTCTTAAGCAAAACTCTCTTTTTGCACCTTGACTAGGCTTCTAGCCCAACTAGGCCTCCAACGGTGAATTATTGAATTTCCACTCAATGTTCCCAAAGGACCCTCCAAAATAATGATTGAACCAGATGTGGTTTGTGATGATACATAACATATTAGATTCTTGATGGCACTTTTTTTGGAGCACACCAATCAAAATCTGTTGTTTCCTCCAATTTAGGGCCTAATTAGCCCTCTTTTTCAAAGCAACCCCTCTCTAAACTCAACCCATGACTATGAAACTTTCAAAAGTCCCTTAAAATTTTCCCAAACCAAGGATTTTCAAGCTTTCATTCTTCTATGACACCCTTAATATGCTCAAACACAAAACCCTCCATAAATTGCCTTAAAACTAGGGTTTTTTAGTTACCCACCTCCCAAACACTTCTAGATCCCTCTCTTTGAATTTTCACCATTAGATCAACATAATACATCAATCCAAACTCAAAAAATTTCCCCTTATTAAGGCAGATCTCCTACTGCTATACCTTAGCCCCCATTTTCATGCACTTTTCCCTTTGACAACTCGGTGTACACCTTGATATTCTTCCTTCCTGCACATTAGTTTGTTAGTTTTGTATTATAAATGTTATAATTGATCCATTTAAAAGGTCACAACATCATTCTACCTTGAAATGGATCAATCATCCATAAAAACCCTCAAAATCAATGAAAATCTGCACTTTCTTGAGGACAGTCAGTTATAAAATACAAAGAATTGATTGTTGTTGCTTATCAGAGCATAAAAAGGCCTTAAAAAATGTAAATAAAGGTTCCTAAATCATCCAACCAGACATATCTTCAATGGCAATCAAGTTTTCATCAAATGAACACAAGAAAAATGCAAGAAATTGCTATTTTTTTCTTTTTCCTGTAGCAGTCCGTACAAAATCCGTACCAACAACCCAACCTCCATAAAAATGAATTATATGGCCTTGAATAACCTTTCTTCAACTTCTCAAACCATTTTGGATTGATTAGTTTACATTAAAGTGATTAAAACATCAAAAAACTACTTTCCCGCCCAATGTTGGATTTTGAAAATTTGAATTCTCCAACTTGAAATTTATTGAACCCCTATCAAATATAAAGCTTCTAAACTATTAAATGGCATTATTCAACCTTATTTGACTGAATTAAAACATAAAAACACCTATCTAGTCTCTTAGGACACCATTGGTCTATTTGTAATGCATTTTAGTCCTATGGTCCTTATCAGGACCCTTAGGACTTTTGACTCCTTTAACATTTTTATCCAATTAAAAAGCCATTATAGGCTTTAGGATGTTATAATTGATGCTCTGAGATGCTTGAAAAGTCTTCATGACCCCTACATCCTCCTGGCTCTTGAAATGTTTCTTGAAGTGCTTGGGTGCTCCTGCACCATCTTAATAAATGTTTTATTTTGCAGAGGGATCAAATTCGCCCTACCGTTGATCAATTGCCTTTAGATATCAACGGTTTCTTACCATCGCATGATCATGAATTGCAGGATCTTTATTGATCATGATATCATGGGTAGGCACCATGTGTCTTTTTTTTTGGTGTGGCCGAAGGAGATAAGTTTGCATGACCGTCGATCAATTATTGTTAGATGTCAATGATTTCCCGCCATCGCATGATCAAAAGTTACAAGGTTCTTACTGATCATGATATCACAGGTGATTGCCACATGTCTCATTTGATGAACCCAAAAGAATAAAGGAAATATTGTCTGGCCTTAATACATTAAATGACGGGTTACTAAAGTGTTCTTGAGATGCACATGTTTTGAATCAACATATATGTTATAATCTGGAAAAAAAAGTTGCTTGACAGTTACTGATAAGGCTAGCAACTATGTTGAAGGAATGAGATCATTGATGCTCAAGATCTATGGTTGCCCGCCATCGCGTGATCCAAAGTTGTCAGATCTTTACTAGATGCGATATCATGGGAAACCGCTACGTGGACTTCCTTGGTAGCGTATGGTATGGTGGACCCCTTATTTACATGTTGGCGATTGTGTTAGCTTGTTTTGAAGGTGGTCGTTCGATTATTTGATCTTACTAAAGGATCGGTGACTAGAATTTAAATCAACATCAAATATGGTTGGAGCCATTCGTGTAGCGTGTGAGTGAGCTTTAATGGCAGATGAGACACTTGTTGGCATGATTTGATCGAAATAAAATCAATGATCTTGCTTTATTTGTACCATGAAGCATCCAAGTATTTCATGAAGTAGTCTCAGAGCCAAAAGTGAAGTTGTGATTCCTAGCAGCTTGAATTTGGGACTTCTACAAACAAAGTTGTGAGTTAATTTTTGTGCCTCACAGTCATTCTGCACTTGAATTTGCGAAAAGATTTGTTGTGCTGGTCATTGAGATTGTTGATAAACATGTTAGGGATATAGTTTAATTATAGTTGTGAGAAATTGTAGTGTTTTGTTCTATAATTTCCTATCTCTGGTTAGTCCTAGCTATTTGAATTGTAATGTTGTAAAGAGGCCCTAGTTTTTCTAAGATGACACCACCCAAGAAACATTCTGGCCAAATTGACTATTTAAAAAGAAACCTGTACGATGATTTCCTGGATTAATTTCCCTTGTCAACAAATGATAGAAAGAAGGGATTGGTTATGATGGGAGGAAAAATCCTAGGGGAAGGGTTAGTATACAATTTCTCCAACATAGCCAATGCTAGGGTTCCTATTATAGGCTTGGAAATGTTCAGATTGTGGTAGGGATAGAGGAATTTTCCTCACCCCTTTTCAAATGGCTGGATGTATGACATGGGGAAGTTGGTGGTTGCAAGATATAAACCTATCACATGTTTAATCAGAGATAATGATGGAGGTGTTCTACTGAGTATTAATAGAGATGAAGTCCAACAGGTTTTTGACTTGACTAAACAGAGTGAATATTTGGTTCCTATTGATCTTTAAGAAATGAAGCAAGAATATGCAAATTTGAAGAATTTTTTCAGAGCTAAGTTGCTTCCACCTCATCTGGCTAGGGCAAGGGGTTCAAGATTTCATATGAGCCCCCAGTGACCAAGAACCTTTCAGATTTTTTTTTTTTGAAAATCATTTCTTGGCCACTTTCTATTCATTGTGTTAGATTTTGGGTTTCAGTCCTAGTGTAGTGATTCCTATTGCATACATGTTCATGAGAGTTCAAATACAACACCCTAAATTCTCTATTAAATATGACTTTGCTTTTTTCTTGGCTAAGGGGATACATGAAGGGTTGTCAAAGTTGCAGAAAAATGATACCGACACTCAATTCTTCTGGTATTCTATGTTGATGCATATGTTCTTATTCAAGAATGCTGAATTTTTCTCTGAAAGGATGGAATTAAGGTAATAGAATGATGGAGAAATATTTCCAGTACAATTATGGGCTACAAATTTATCCTACAATAAGGAAAGCATCAGTTATGTGCAATTTGATAATTTATTTGATTCTAGATTGAGGGCTAGACTAATGGTGAATGTATCCAGGATCCCTAAGGAATTGCATGATTTCCTTAGGCCAAAGGGGAGGAAGCCAGAATTGAAAGTCTTCCATAACTGGGGTGACATTATCCCATACCGAGTCAGCACTGTTTTGAGGGTATATGGTTTTCAAGAAACCCCCCATATACTACCATACGCTGTGCCACCAAGAGTGGGGTTTGCAGAAGTTATGTGGGAAATAGGTTGTATCCATGAGGACAACCTCACTGGAAGGGGTAAGGGAACATTTTTCTTTGATTATACAGTGGTGTCTAAATTTTCCTTTTCAAAAGGAGGTTGGGTGCATTTTGATAAATTCTTTGATGATTACCATTTGTGGTGTGGTCCAAAGTGGCAACATGATCTTGAGGGTATCTTTTCCCTTTTTAGACAAAGAATAAAATTTAGAAAGTTTGTGCATGAATTCAACTTTCCTGAGGATCTAATTAGAAATGAGTTCGACCTAAATAAACAAGAGTTGAACAAAGAAAAATGGATAGCTTATAATAAGCTATTAGATATTGTGCACAAAATGGATCCAAAATATGATCCATTGTTGGAGTTCAGTTCCCACCATAAAAAAAATTATTTTCTTATGGAGAACTTCAAAGAAATTAAGGGCACCTTGAAAACCAAGAAGATAAATTTAGAATTGAGTCTGGGTGTATAGAAACAAGGTGCCAGGCGAATTGAAATAAGGCCACCATACCAGCCTACTGAAAGGTGGCCCATTTACAGGAGGAAAAAGGATAGCTATAGTGATGAAGAAGAAGTTGACAGAAAAGGAAAGAAAATAATGAAGGTGCCTTCAAAACTAGGTCCAAAATTCAAAGTGCCTGGGGAAATAAAAATCATTGATTTAGAATCATCACTAGAAGACAATCCCTCATCACCACCATCTGAGCCAAGCCCTAAAAGACAAAGGATCGATCAACCACAGGAGGATCTGATGGATGAAGTTATTGTTATTGATTAGGACATGCAGGATGGTATGCCTTCCCCTCCTAGGCTAGTTGAATTGGTATTATCTGATTTAGATATGAAAGGAAAAAGTGTACAAGATGCAAGAATGGAAGCATGCAAGGATTTTCTAGATGACAATACATTTGTAAAAACTCCTGTATTCTTGCAATTAGTATGGGGGATGAAATTTGATGAGTATCAAGATAAATGTAAGACGAGAAGGGAACTAAGACCTGACAGGTCAAACCAGGAGAATTATAAGGAAGTAAAAGCAAATTAATGGAAGAATTCAAGAAAATCACTCCTAAAGAAGGAAGACAACTAGTGAGTCAGGCTGGTGTATTGATTCTACCTAAATGGTATATTATAGATGCTGTAGAATTTAATGCTATTTTGAAGTCCAAGAATCCCTTGCAAGACTCTGAAGAAGTCAAGGCAACACTTCAAGACTCTGCTTTCAGTGAAGAGTATGAAACCTTGGCAATTTGAGAATTGGCCCCACAAGGGAGAAAACCAAATGTTACAGATATTAATCCAAATTTCAGAGGAGGATTAATAATAAAAAGAGCTTCAGAGACCTCAACCACCGAGGGTACTAATTTGACTATGAATGTGGCCAAATTGGCCCAAAAGACTGCTAAAAGGGAGGAGGCTGAAAAGAAGAGCCTAATGGAGAAGTATAACCTTCCGATTGAGGAATACATCAAGATGCAACAATAGAATGTTGAGTTGCAGATTGAGGTGGAAAGGTTTATGTAAAAATAGATTGGGGAGACATCAAGTGCTCTGGGAACTAGTACATTACCTTCCACAGTAGGTTTAGTGCCTATTGCTTCTCCAGTTATTTCCACACTAGGGTCTCTTGGTCAGAATGCTGCCCTCACCCCTTCTTTAGAGGAAATTGATGAAGAAACAAAGGGCTCTGTTGAACCTACAAACAAGTAGCTCTTACAAAGAATTGATGAATTACAGACATCATTAAAGTTAAGTGAGGAGGGATCTCTTTCAAAGCACAAGGAGATTGTTACTGCTGTCTTGAGGCATTTAAATGAAAACGTTGATAATAAATTTCTATCTATACATTCTTTATATTCTTTGTTGTTAGAAGCAATAAAGAATATTGATAGGGATTAGGAGGTAGTGATACCATTGATTGAAAATTGGATCCCTAGTGCTAGTGATTTGAATGTCATGTATAAGGCCTCAAGGTTTGATACAAATAATAGGCCCCAATCATTACAGCTTACTCAAGTATTAGTGAAGTCATTGCAGGGTTTTCATAACCTACCAGATGATTTTAGTAGGAAGATTAGGGAGTTGGTGAAGAATTCAATGATTAGGGTAACACATTGTTACCTAGTATAATTGATGAGTAGGGGAAAATCAGGTCACTCCAACAATGACAAGATCAAACAAGTAAGGTCATCAATGATCAAATTAAATTAATTTGTGATGACTTAGATTATGATTTTTTGGTGAGTTGTATGGATAAGATTATTAGTACCAGCTCATTTTTAGAATCTTTTGAAAGAGATGCAAATCAAGTAGCGCTAAAGTACACACCTTATAGCACCAAGGTGAATGAGGTAATTAATTTTGACTGGCCGAATGATGAAGAATACCATAAATGGGTAACTAAATATTTGACTAAGTAAGAATAAAAGAATGGACTACTAACGGGTGGTATATCAAATGTTGTAGTTACAACGGTTTCTGGTTTTTCTTTAATGGCTTTCTCGGCAAAGGTTTCTTGTGGTTTTTGTTGTTGCATCAACTTTTCTTAGCTAACATGATGAATAAGAATATTCTCCAGGGTGATGGCTATTGTAACAATTTTTGGAATATCACTAGGTGTGCTAATTGGCTAGTGACATGTGTACTTTATGGCCCGATGCTTGTTTCCTCCTTCATTTTCTATAAGAAGGATTTCAAGGCCAGAAGTATGGGTTAGCAAGTTAGATAATTTTGGTCGAGTCTTGGTGAAGTTGCAGAGCGAATTGTAAAGTTCGATGTTTTTAGAGAAAAATGCAATTTAGGTTTTGAGTCATTTTGTAACAGGTTTTGAGTTCATGGGGATTTAATGTTGTATAACAGTACTAGCATTTGAGTTGAAATGATAAATTCAAACTCATGTCTCTCCACTGTACATGCATATCTTAACTTTGAATAAAATAACTAAGGGTTGTTTCATTCATCTCACTATTGTGGTGTGTATGATTCTATTTTAGCTTTAATTTAAGGAATTAATTAAAATGCTTGAATGGGATTATAGGCAGATATGTTTTGTATAAGGATTTGATAAGTAGTATTGAATTAAAATACATATTGATGAGATTGTAATGCAACACCATCAAGGATTTCATATGTTATGCATTAAATCTATCATATACCTTTAGATACTTATGAATTTGACTCTTGCAATTGATATATAGCACTAATCTATGTTGTAATTACCCATATGATTCAGTATATGTTTTTCTTCACCTAGAGCTTGCTACAAATTACAAATCAATGACTATCTTATATTGTGGATTGTGTTGTAATTATCTTATGCTCTAGATAGTTGATATTACTGATGAGCAGCCAATTTAATTTAGTATTATCCTATTGTGTTGAGCTACTAAGTGAGATTATCTATTATTGTTAATGTTGTTTATGATAATGGTGCAGAGGTTGTAAACACATTAAGGGATCACCCTCCCAGGTCTTGTAGAGCCCAAAGTGTAGGAGACTTTGTTTAAGTCCTTGTTAGTTGGTCCAAGTCCTTCAAGCTGCCCTTGATTGGAATTGGAAATTCCATAGGTAGATTAAAAGTCAAACCTGGTTACATTGTAAAACATGACCAACAAGAAGAAGAGGTATATGTTGAACAGACAGATGGATTTCAACTAATTGATAAGGAAGACATTGTTTTCTGATTGAAGAAAGCTTTGCATGGACTCAAGCAAGCTCTTAGACCATGGTATGCTATATTGGACAAATACTTACTAAATCTTGAATTCAATAAAGGTACTACTGAGAACTTGTATTTTAAGTTGGATCATGATAAAGAGTTGATTACTGAAGTCTTTGTTGATGACATTATTTTTGGAGGAGATGATGATCTATGTATGAAGTTTGCTAATGAAATGAAAAGTGAATTTGAAATGAGTATGATTAGAGAGATGAATTTCTTTCTGGGATTGTAAGTCACTTAGTTAGAAAATGGGATTTTCATATCTCATTCTAATTATGTGAGAGAGTTGCTAAAGAAGTTTGGCATGGAAAACTCAAAGCTTGTTGGTACACCTATGATAACCAAATGCAATCTAACACAAAATGATGATTCTCCTAAGGAAAATAAAACAAGATATAGGTCAATGATTGGTGGATTTCTCTACTTAACTCAAACCAGATCAGACATCATGAATGCTATGTGTATGGTTGCTAGATATCAAGATTATTTGAAAGAATCTCATGTGATTGGTGTATAGAGAATTTTTAGATACTTGAAATGAACAATTGATTTTTGGCTTTGGTATCCTAAAGATGATGATTTTACTTTGAGTGCCTATGCTAATGTGTATTGGGTAGGAGATATAGATGACAGGAAAAGCATAGGTGGTGGTGCCTTTTTCCTAGGGAAGAAGCTGGTGTCTTGGTTGAGTAAAAGGAAGAATTCCATATCCCTATCTACTGCTGAGGTAGAGTACATTGCTGCTGCAAATAATTGTACTCAAGTGTTGTGGATGAAACAAATGCTAAAAGATATTAGAGTAGTATATGATGAGCCAATTGACATATACTATGACAACTCTAGTGCCATAAACATATCAAAGAATTTGGCGCTACACTCTAAGACGAAGTATATATCAATCAAGTTTCACTTCTTGAAGGAGAAAGTGAGTGAGAAAGAAGTCAGATTGGAGTATGTGCCTACCAAAGAAATTGTAGACATTTTCACCAAGCCATTTCGAAAGGATACTTTTGAGTATCTTAGAGGGATGCTAGGGGTAATTATCCCTCCTGATATAAACTAGAGATGTATTTATTTGCATCAATCCATGCATTTCATGATCATATTTTGATTTAGATTGATGTTTCCATGGCTACTACTTAGGGGGAGTAGTCAGATGTGCAGATATGTGGTTCAGAGCTTGTATGTGGAAAAATAATGCTTATCTTTTCCATTGATTCCAAAGGGGGAGAAGAGTCATGTGAAAAACTATGAATTATTTGGGGAGAAGAGTCTTGTGGAGAAGATCATGTGGAAGAGTTAAGGAGAAGAGTCAGAACCTAAAGGAGGAGTAAGCGTAGTTGTATTGATGGTATTTTTCACATCATGTGTTTCCATCAATGCCAAAGGGGGAGATTGTTGGATGTTGTTGTTGTGTTGCTAATATGTGGTTGTTATTGATGTCAACACTATTAACATTGATGTATTGAAGGTTGTATATGTTAAGGATATTGAGAAAATTATAAAAGAAAGATTTGCAGGTTGATATTGGAATAGTGAAGGTCATGAAGGTGTCTTGCTTAGTACATTGATGATCAGTCATTATGGATTAATTTTTTTATTTATGAGTGTATCTAGTTTATCCACTGGAAGTTTCAAAGGTTCGTGAGAAGATTTGATCATGTTTTGAATAGTTGTGTCCTGAAAGTTTTTCTGTGACTTTAGTTAGTGTTCTTGATTGAAGTTGATAAGATTCTAGTAATTTTAGTTGTTGTGGATGCTTCTCTATTGATTCTTGATGCTTGTGGATATTTCTAGATCATGCTCTATCTTTGTTGCACGTGACCTGTGTTGATCGGTGTGCTTGTGGCCAATGATTTTTTTTTCTTGTGTGTCTTGGTTTTTATGTTCTTGGCTGACATGGTGGTTTTAACGTGTTGTGGATCATTGGAGATTAAAATTTGAATTTTTGGCATGATCGAGGATGTTGTTTTGGGCCACAATATAATATTGTCCGATGGTGTTTGATTCGCATTAAAAATTTACTTGTAAATTTGCGATGACATTGTGTTTATGTTTCGTATTTCACATTTTATTCTGGTCAATGAAGTTGTTGATGCAATTCCATGTTGCGGATATATAAGAATGGTTGTTTGTGTGAAGTTAAGTGTGTGTGGGAAGAGGAAGAGAAAGTTTGCAAATAGTGATCTAATCATTCAATTGTAGAGCAGAGTGTGAAGAAGTTTGAGTGAAGTGTGAAGGTGTGTTTTTGTCCTTAACTATAAATGTAATCAGGCTTTTGTAGAAGCTAATTTCTTAGTTCATACCCTATGGATCTAATCCGAATTTATGTAAGACAGTGTGTTTTCTTTGGGTAGTGAGCCCTCTTGTATTTGAGTAGTGAGCTCTAGGCAGTGTGCCTGAATGCATGTGCATTGCCATTATTCTTCTTTATACTTTTAACAGGGTATAATATTGTGGACTGACATCCACCATGGTTTTTGTCCCCTAACAAGGTTTCCACGTAAAAAAATATTGGTGTTCTCTATGTTTCTGATGTGTTGGTTGTTTGTGGTTTATTGTTCATTCATCAGATCTGAGATTAAAGTTAAGTTTGAAAAGTTTAAATATTATGTGACAATTGATTCAACCCCCCTCTTTGTTGTCTATCCTATTTTTTCCAATAGGAATGGATACCCCTTAGTCCTTTTCTCTACATTGAAGAGGTTACAACTTATTTTCAAGTTGACATAAAAAGTATCTAACAAATATATATATATATATATATATATTATTTGTATTTAATTTTGTATTTATTTTGAGGAATGTATTTCGATAAATTGACATCTAATAAATGGAATATTTTTGTATAGAGCTGGGTCCCTTGTTATATGTTACTTACCTATCAATTAAAAACATTTATCCCATCCATGCATTTATTACACCAACTACATGCACATACTTCTATATACCAATTATCCACATTGATTTGATCCTCTTTATGTTTAGGTTCACTTTTTGTGATCACAAGATCAAGGTCACAAATCTAACCCTTTAAAATTTAAAAATAAAATTAGGGCCAACTAAACACAAATTTGCATAATATGTTGTTATGTACTTTTATTTAAATGCATTCAATGTTTTCATTTCACTCATCCAGGGTAGGTGCAAAAAGATGGGGGCCCAAAAGGTGGGCTTAAGTAGCCACTTTTTTTTCTAAAATCAGAAAAATGACCTTGGACATGAAATTGAGGATTGTTACACTCAAAATTTTGAGATACAACAAAAACAAGGATCATAGTACTCCGAGTCTACTTTCTAAACTACTAATTTATTTTAAAAATGGTTGAGATTAAGGGGTTTCAAGGAGGGATGCACAAAAAATGGTGTTGTTTTTGTTAGAAAAACATAAAATAGCAACTTTTGTGCATACCTAGCATGGTGAACCTTTTTTTAGCATTTTAAAATTGCTTTAGTGAGAAATTAGCTAATAGTGTGTAGTTGATGCATGATTTTTTGATAATTTTTAAATGAATATTTGATTTTTTACTAATTTTCAAAGTGGACACTTCCTAAAAATAGAATTTTGGCCATTCTACCCCTACAAAATTTTGAAACTAATTGATTTTTAATTTTAATTTGTAGAATGGACTCTAGTTTCTAAAATGTAATTTATTTGAAATTTTGAAGAATGGTTAATTTATAATGAAAAAAACACCAAATACTACTTTTTTCGAAAAAAGAGACATACAAACAAAATAAATTATTGATGAAAGGTTTAACATTATCAAAAAGTGAAAACAAGTACATCATTGGATAGCTAAGAGAGGGCCTAACATTACTTAGGTGTTCGATTTGTTCAACATTGAAAGATGTGCAATCCTGATGGTGAGCACAAACTTGATTATGTGAAATATTCTAGAATTTGTAAAAGCATGTCTTTGGTCACTGGGAAGGCCCTCCAAGCCTTGGGTTGGTATTCCAAGGTAAATACCAAGCTAAGGCTTGGGTATTCCCAAATCAAGATATAATTCGAGCACATTATAATGCGCTCACATTATATCTTAGTTTTGACATGGTTTTTTGTGTTTGTACGAGACATGTCTAGTAGGACATATAACATAAGCACAGTATAACATGCTCACATTATGTCTTGATCTATGCTAAATGCTACTCTATTGAATGTATGTTTATATATTTTTATGTTTCTATGTACATGTATGCTTGTATGTCATGTATATATGTTTGTATGCATGCTTATATGTATGTATGTATGCCTATATGTATGCCTATATGTATGTAAGATTGTATCTAAATATGTACATGTTTTCTTATATGTATGTAGGATTGTATGTACATATGTATTATGCTTTTATGTATGTAAGTATGTATGTATTTATGTTTGTCTTTAGAGGGAGGGAGAATTTTAAGAGAGTGAGAGAGAGAGAGTTGTCTAGATAGGGTGGGAGGGAGAGAGGGAGGAGATAAGAGAGAGAGAGAGGGGGAGAGAGGAGAGAAATAGAGTTATGGTAAGGTGCTAGAGTGAGAGACTTGAGAGTGAGAGGTGAGAAGAGAGAGGGAGTGTGAGGTGAGACCTTAGAGAGGGAGGGGTGTGGGAGGGAGTGAATTGAGAGATATAGAGGGGGTTGGAGTGAGAGGGACTTATCTTGGTAGGGTGGGAGGGATAGATAGAGAGGAGGAGAGAGACAAAGTTAATTGGGTAGGCTTCCAGAGGGAGACACATAAGAGAGAGGGGGGTTGGAGGGAAATACCTAAGAGAGAGGGAGAGAGAGGGAGTGGGAGAGAGAGGGAGTGATGGATAGGCAGTGGGACGAAGATAAAGAGTGATATATAGAGGGAGTGGGAGAGAGTGGTAGGTATTGATTGAGCGAGAGGTACATAGAAAGAGGGAGAGGTTAGATAGAGACAATTAGAAAAGGTAGGAGAGAGGGATTGAGAGAGAGGTGATATGTATAGATAGAGAGAAAGGGATAAGGGTTGAGGGTGTAGGGCTGAGGGATTAGGGTGGATGACCTATAGGGTTGATGGTTGAGGGTATTGGGTTGAGGGTATAGGGTTGAGGGATTAGAGTTGATGGTAGAGGGTATTGGGTTGAGGGTAGATGGTATAAGTCTAAAGGGTTTAGGGTTAAATGGTATAGGTTTGAGGGTTTAGGTTTGAGGGTAGATGATTTAGGGTATAGGTTTGAGGGTATATGGTTGAAGGATTAGGTTGAGGGTTCAATGTAAAGGGTATAGGTATAGGGGTTGAGGGTTTAGGGTGTAGGGTTAAGGGTTGATGGTTTAATGTATATGGTAGAGGGTAGAGGGTTTAAGGGTTTAGGGTTTAGGGTTAAGGGTTGAGGGTTTAAGGTTGACGGTATAGGATTGAGGGTATAGGGTTGAGGGTCCAATGTATAGGGTAGAGGGTATAGGGGTAGAGGGTAGAGGGTAGAGGGTAGAGGGTAGAGGGTTTAATGGTTAAGAGATTAAGGGTTGAGGGTTTAGGGATTATGTTAGATAGTTTTCTTGGGTTTAAGGGTTGAGGGTAGAGGGTATTGCGTTGAGGGTAGAGGGTTTAAGGGCTGAGGGTTGAGGGTTTAGGGTTTAGGGTTGAGTGTTTAAGGGTTTAAGGCTTGAGGGTTTATGGTTGATGGATTAAGGTAGAGAGGGAGGGATGGATGGATGGAGATATGGAAAAAGAGGTGAGAGAGAGAGAGAAGGAGATAATAGGAGGGAGAGACAAATATATATGAGGTTTAAGGATCTAATTAATAGGGTATAGGGTTGAGAATTGAGGGTATTGGCCTGTTGAGGACCTATAGGGTTGTTGGTTTAAGGCATTGGGTTGAGGGTACATATGGTTGAAGGATAAGGGTTGAGGGTTAAATGTATAGGGTAGAGGGTATTGGGGTTGAGGGTGTAGGGTTTTAGGGTTGAGGATTGATGGATTAAGGGTTGAGGGTTGAGGATTTAATGTATAGGGTAGAGGGTAGAGGGTAGAGGATAGAGGGTAGAGGGTAGAGGGTTTAAGGTTTTATGGTTAAAGGGTTGAGGTTTGAGGGTTTGAGGTTGATGGTAAAGGATTGAGGGTATAGGGTTGGGGGATTAGGGTTGAGGGTCCAAGGGTAGAGGGTACATGGGTTTATGGATTAGGGTTTAAGGGTTGAGGGTTGAGGGTTGAGGGATTAAGGGTTGACAGTTGACAGATTTGGGTAGAGAGTTTACTTGGGTTTAAGGGTTTATGGATTAGGATTGAGGGATTAGGGTTGAGGGTAAAGGACATTGGGTTAAAGCTAGAGGGTAGAGGGTTTAAGGTTTCAAGGTTTAAGGGTTGATGGTTTAGGGTTTAGTGTTGAGTTTTCAATGGTTTAAGGGTTGAGGGTATATGGTTGAGGGATTAAGATAGAGAGGGAGGGATGGAGGGAGAGATGGAGGGATAAGTGAGATAGAGAGGAGAGAAGAGGAGGGAGGGACAGATATATATGAGGGTTGAGGATCCAATGTATAGGGTAGAGGGTTTATAATTGAAGGTATAGGGTTGAAGACCTATAGGGTTTATGGTTTAGGGTATTGGGTTGAAGGTATAAGGTTGAGAGATGAGGTTCAAAGGTAGAGGGTTGAAGGTTTAAGAGTTTAGGGTTTAAGGGTTTAGGCTTGAGGGTTTATGGTTTAGGGTATAGGTTTTGTTGATGGGTGTTTTTGTACTTCTCAACACAAAAAATGCATAATTGTAATGCCTCTCTTTAAAGGTAAAAATATAAAACTAAGTTTTAGACAATCACCCTAGGGTTTCTTAGGTGTTAGGTCATGACAATGATTGAAATAGTTCGATTGGTTCATGTGATTTCTTGGTAATCATAGGGTGTCCTTTATGGTTTACAAATCATGGGAAGTTTTGTCCACTAATAGAGTTTCAAAGTGTTGGAAGTGAATGAACAATGGATGTCCACTCAAAACAACAAGCTGAAACTCACCTCAATCACCAAGTTTGACATTTTTAAGGTGCTTGGAATCTTACTATAACAAGGATATTAAAAGAAATAGAAAACGTGGAAGGGTTGAGAAAGCTATTCCAAATCTAAGCTATGAAAAACTAATAACAATGGAGGGTGCTACAGTAGACAAACTCCAATTGAAATAAGTTTTCCTTGACTAAGGGAACCTACAACTACACAAAACTAGTGAAATCTTCTAAGGTCTATTGATTTTTAGATTGTTCATTAATCTCATGAACATACAATTGAACTTAATTACAACAATGATAAATACCCTAGAATAGCTTTGCAAAGTTATTCATCATCAAAAAATTGCAAAAATCATAAAATTGGAAGTTCCTCAAATATTTTAACAACATTCACCATTAAAGACATTCAAGAAACTAAAACTAAAACTAACATGGAGGTTGAATCATGCAAGCATAATGAAAAAACTCAAATAAAACACCCAAAATGATGCAATTCTTCCTTATATTGCTGCAAAATTCCTTTTACAACAATTTACCACCACTTACAAATGAGGAGCAAGCCCCTATTTATAGTTTTCCAAAAGTGAAATGAATTGCCATGATTTAATTACAATGAATGGCTTAGATTTGTTATAGCTTAGGGTTTCACCTACCCCCAATATTTCATAATTTAAAATAGGCTATTTTGTCCTCTTCTCTATTTTGTCTTGTAGCATATTTTGTCTTTAGTGACCTTGGCACTATAGTAGTTTTGTCTTCTAGCCGCTTTCTCTGTTGTAGCTGAAAACTGCTAAAAGCTACCCTTTTTCTGATGTGTTTGAAGCATCCTTCATCTAATCTTGTTGTGGATTTGTGTCATTGAAAAGTGGATGTGCTAATCTTAATTCAAGTGAACAACTCCTTAATGATCATAATCATTTTGTGAAATGATAAAATAACTCCCTCCCGTTTCTAACTTTGGTAGACAACCTTTTGATTTATTGGCACTAACTTCTTTGGCATAAACTAAGTACTTGGGTTTACATCCATGTATAAGCTAGTTGTTCCTGACAAGTTAGTCATCATTTGGCAGAAATTCCTCTCCCAACAACCTTTATTATTCCTGATACACCTCATAGAAAGTTGTGAGATCACCCCTTCCTACAAACTTGGATTGTGGAATGTAGGTACCTCTTTTGATCCTTATGATTTCACTTCCTTTCTCTTTTAAATCAAGATTTAAGTTAGAACTCCCCTTAGTATGATGCCATAGGCAAGCCTATTAGCAACAAAATTGTAAGCAAATCTCTTGATAGCCTCCAAGGCCCAACACGACCCAAGAAATCAGGCCTGCTGATATCAAGTGTATTCACTTCATGAAGCCACTCACTAGCTTTGCACGTTGTTCCATACGAAGCATCCTTTTCTCTTTAATGACCTGAATCATAATCCTCTTCCTAGAAATATTTCATAGGTGGGAACCTCATGAGTAATCTCCTCTTGGCAACATCATGCTACAATAAGCTCCTTTAGTAGTGTCCATTTTATAATTAAAGACTTGCATAAAATAATAAATTAAATTAAGCTCACATAGCTCATACAAATAAGCCATTTCTTTGTTGGAAGAATGAAGATGAATAATTATCTCTACAGTTTTGTGTTGTCATTGATGTCACCATGTTGTGATTGCAAGTCTAAGTCTGTGCTTGATTCGATATTTTGGTTCGGTATCTGAATTAGTATTCGAGTTGCACTCTTTGGTACTCTAGTTTGCATTCCTCCATAGTTGATAGTTACTATTTGATGTTTTTGGAAATTGTTTATAGTTACTGAAGGAATGCATGTTCAAAATATTACGTGCTCTGTTTCTCGTATGATGTAATGGCATTATTTTGTTGGTTTCTTTTTGCATTGAAGTCTATTACTGGCTAACTTCTTGGGTTAATTGTGATACGATGAATTAATTTTTCTATGAGGATATATGTGCAACCTATCTTAGGTCTATGCTAACATGATGTAGTTTGGTGGATGTATGAATTGTGTTTTGGAAATATTTTATGAATGCTTGGAGCTGACAGTTAGTATTTTTGGTAAATATGAAATGCATCTAATTAGGTTGACCTAATTGATGCTTGTAGATGAATTGAGTATATGTATTGTACAGGGTTGAAGATTCAAGTGTGTAATCGATGAGGTAGTTTTGAATGCAAAATTAAAGAAGAGAAAAATTGATGAAGTATATTAAGTATTTCTATTGAGCATCACCAGAACGGTATCGACACTTGTTAGGTGCATCATTTTTAGTTCATTTTGGCTGTAAATCCCAATTTTGTTTTATGAATCTTTGTGTAGGTAGTGAGCCTCCCTTGTAAGTAGTGAGCTTTTATTATTGGACAGTGAGTCCTTTTAGGGTAGTGAGCCTTTTATTTTTAGTTTGAAACTGCTTTATATTGTGAGTTAATCCTCACTGTGGTTTTTCCCTCCTTGGGTTTTCCATGTAAATATTTGGTGTTCATTGTGTTGATTTACTTTATGTTATTTATGTTCCATGCTCATACTTAATAACTGAATAGAGTAGTTGTAGGATTGATAAGTGTTAAAGTTTTAAGTTGGAATTTTGTGACAACTTATTCACCCCCCCTCTTAGTTGTCCTGCAAAACTCTGTGAGAATAATTTCAGATCAAGCTCCGATAAGCTTGGAGAATTGCTTGATGAATAGAAATCAAGTAAAGACAAAGTTGGCTTGGGAAATGATGGAGGTGAAAGTTCTAAGGACAATCAAATCACTCAGGACAAAGGGAAGCATAAGAGAAATTAAAGAAATTTTGCAAGGATACCACCTGTAAGATATCCTAATGCACAAAGGTATCCCTCTTTGAACGGTGTTTGCTTTTCCTATAATAAATATTGTCACAAGGCAACAAAATGTAGGAGCATGTAGAACTAGTTTCTTGGTTCCTTCACCGGACAATGTTTTGAATGTAAGAAGGTTGGACATAAAGCTATTGAATGTAAATCTCAGGTGAGAATGATAAGTTAGGTAATGAGGAACAAGTTTAATGAAGGAAAAATGAATCAATCCTTTAATGGCTACTACTATACCTGTAACAAATTTGGACATAGATCAAATCAATGTAGGTCGAGAGATAATGGAGGTTAGAGTAATCATAAAAGGGTTGTTTGTTATAATTGCAATAAACTTGGACATATTTTAAAGCTTTGCAGGAGTAAGAAAGGAAATAAGTCCACTCCGATAGAGAAGAATGATCTGGTAAAGAAGGTTGACAAAGAAGAGATGAAGCGAGATATGAATAAGATATGGAAGAAGAAAGAAGAAGAAAAACCTAAAGCTATTGATGTGTCTATTCCCTCATCTGATAAGGACAATTCCTCTGGGAATTAGACCTATCATTTTCTTAGGGGGAGGATTATCAAAAAATTATAAAACCCCCTAGATAAATGACGTGTCAGATTCTGGCATGAGGGTGAAATGTGAGGAATAAAGAATCAAAGGTTTTGGAAAAAAGAACTGGAAGAAAACATGTTGTCATGATGATTTGCAAACCGAATTAGGGTTTTCTATATTAAGAAGGATGTTTTTAGCAACTTTTTGATATTTTTTGCATTTAATGCATTTTAGGGTAAATTCAATGGTGCATAAGTTGAAATTTGTGAATCTTCTTGAATAATTGAACATTTTAAGAACTTGAAAGGTTCCCTAGAGTGATCTTGAAGCAAGCTTGAAGCAATTCTGAAGGGAATTTGAAGAAATTGTCATGGGTAATCTAGAATCTTTTCTCAATTTGTAAAAGGGGAAGAAGAAAAACAAAGAAGTTTCAATTAATGAATTCAAGAAAGCACAAAAATGGATAGAGAATCGAGTGGTGTCATTCCTCTAAAGCTAAAAGGAGTTGAATTAGAAGAATTTGATCATAGAAATATTAAAGAAATGGAACTAGGGCTAAAGGAAAATGAATTACAGAACATAAAAACCCTAGGTATGGATTTATGGGGAGAATTTCCATGGTTTGCTAATAAAGATTTTACTTTGTTCTTGTTGAATTTTTTGAAGAATGACAACATTGTATTGCACAAACCCTACTTAATCATGAAGGAAGAGATCAAAATGATTACTGGCTTATGTAGTATTGGGGATATTCTTGGAAAGAAAACTATGAAGTACAAAAATGTGGAGGAACTGACTGGAATTAGTAGAGACCCTCGAGCTCTATTGATAAACAATCTCAAGGATTTGGATGTAAGGCATGTTTTGTATGGTGTTTCTTATAAAATCTATTTTAGAAATTGTGAAGGCTTGACATCGGCTATTGCTGTTTATATTGCACATATGATGGTTAAGGAGGACATGAAATTTTATTTGTGTCATTTATTGATTGAGAATTTATTTGAATATGTCTGAATGTCGATGGTTGAGGGTTATCCCTTTTTGTTTGGATCTTTCCTTTTGTGCTTGGTGTTGGCCTCCTACAATGATTCGATAAATAAGTCCTTACAACCATGATTTAGAGATTGGACATTTAACCTAAATATCTATTTCAATCATCATGAAGGTGAATTTAACTTGTCAACCTAGGGATGTGAACTTGAAATGGGTCAGCACAGTATGTGCACTAGGAACTCAAAGTAGCCATTTCATTCTACAACTAAGGAACACACAATACTGAAAGTAAATTGCTTAGAAGGGAATACCATAAATACCAATCATCAATCAACAACTACATCAACTAAAATGCATAATAGGGATGAAATTATGAGCAACAAATAGGGCACTACTCTATCTGCTTTGGCTGCAAGAATGGTCATAGAATGGATTTCTAGTGGCTGCAAGAATAGTCGGTGCCAAATTTCTAACTAATTACTAAACAATAAGTAATAATAAACTAATACTAAATTAAGAAGAAAAATTCTTCACCAAGTGGGCCCCCTTGGATAAGTACCCTCTAAAACTAATTGGAACTTAGATGCTCAAACTCAAAATTTTATTTTATTCACTATAAATCATGAGTACAAAAGAGTAATATATCTATATTACTAAAAAAGTTGAGAATGCAAGTACAATATCAAATCGTGCAACCTCCTGAGGAAGGCACATCGGATCTTTATTTATAATACTAGATAAAAAAGGCAGTCAAATCTATGATTGGGAGGATTCCATTTAGGGAAAACAAAGAAAGTGGAATGATGGCAGTTACATGTGCATGGAATCTGGTCAGACATGCAGGTCCAAACATAGATTTAGAACAACAATAATGCTCATGCATGCTCAATCATTAAAGTCCACTACAAGGTAGTTACATTTGGTTGCATGAGGAATCTTCTGCCGTCGACCTCCTTTGACCTCGAGCAATTCCTTTATAGGACGTTATGGTTCATGCTTAGCTGGTGGTGTCTTCCTCAACTTAGCATCTTTAAATTAAATCTGCATGACAACATCAATATGCACAATAACTGCACATCTATAACCACCTTAAGGAACATTCATTAACCACATACAAAATCAATATAATTATCCACATAATATTCCAATGTCATGAAAACTTGCAGAGATAGGATTTAAGCCCAATGTCTATAGTTTGAGGGAAACATTATGAAAATATCAACATTTAACATCAAAGTCCATAAAAATTCCAAGAAATAAACCATAGATTCTACCTGTTGATGGTGTTTTCTACACAACAACTCAGACAGAATGCAATATTCTATCTCTCTTGAAAGATAATTTTCAACAACGAGTTACTAAAAATCACCCCAAGGTCTCTCGGGTGTCAGGTCATGACGATGCATAAACAACTCAGATAATATGTGAAAATGCTGGTAATCACAATCAGACCTTACTACAAGCAAATTGGGTCTTTCTAACTTATTAGATCTTACAATATGATGATCTCAAATCCTAAATCTAACCAGATTATAAAGAAATAGCAAAAGATAAAGGTGCAAGGATAGGATAAGATCTAAACTATTCTTAAAATGAACAATGGAAATGACAGATATCTGGAATGGACCAATCTCAACTAACCAATTCTTGCTTAACCCACAATGCAATATCACAAGAACGGTGCAATCTTCTAAGGTATATAGATTTTCAAATTATAGGTGTTCATCCACAATCGAACTAAGCACAAGTAGATGTATGGTCCAGGTTGATTGCACCAGTCTACTATAATCAGATAGTTACCGGGAGTATAGACCATAGATTGCTACAAACATTCCAAATATAAAATCATAAACACCATCCACCAAACTAATTCAGTTCTAAACACTAAATCCTAGATCTTCAAGCAATTTGAAAGATGAAACAACAGGAACCATGCAAGATAAACTAACACAAGAGATTTCACTAGGAAAACCACAATGTCTTCAATTGTATTAGATCATCAAAACGCTGCAACAATTCCACTGTTTTTTTACAATATTTGCTTCAAGAACTAAATACTGCAAAATGCTCTAACTCAACTATATGGGTATGTGCAGGATCATCATGGAAAAAATAGGCCCTTAAGTGGCAAAAAATTCAGAAAAATCAGTGTTAGGCAACTTGATGTAAAAAATTGAATAAGTTATCTATATTATTTCAAAAATATGTAAGAATAGAATCTGTAGAAAATTGAATGTAGTTTCTAAACTACTAGGTTTTATTTAAAATAAATAAAATCTATTTGGTGGTGAAATTTCAATGAAGTACACTTAAATTTCGGGAAAAATAAGAAGTAGGTGTTTGTCCTGACCACTCTAACCATAATAAAATGATAATATTTTTTTATAATATTTTATATATAAGTAGAGGACTCATGTCTGGATGTGATGCATATTTTTTTGTAATTTTTTTCTAAGTAAATAATTAATTATGAATTTTTTATTACAACTTTTAAAAAATATAAAAACTCGTATGTCTTACCACCTTAACTTGGTCAAAACTTCATGAAATTTAATATTTCTTTCATTAATCCTATAGTATGTGAAGCATAGAATGTGACGCATGTTTTAGATTCAAAAAAAGTGATACCGTTTGAAAGTTATAGATGTTTTTCAATCAGCCTATCGATTAGGACTTTAGTCATAATTCTAATAGAAAATGAATAGTAATTATTTATTAAATTCAAACTAAAGAATAATTTATATTGGTGGAAAGCTGAGAATCTCCTCTAAAAACCCTTTTCGTTTCATAAATTTTGGGTAAAAAAAGTCATCAGCCACATACCCTACAAATACCCATAATATTGCCACTTTTTGGCCCATCATGATCATGTACATACCCATATCGAACTCTGACTCTTACTCTTCTATCCTCTTATTATTACAATGAGGCAGGAATTCCTTTTATAGAGAACTCATAGAACATGTCGGCCCAGCCAAACATTTACAAAATAAAATTAACCAAAACAAGTCGGCCTCAAGAATTTCAAAATAAGGCAGATATTAAATGCCGATATATCATCAAGGTCGGCCTAGACACATTCCCCAATGTAGCCCGGATCAACATATACCCTATAATAATAGGGAAGCACAAATCTAAAAATGGGCATTAATTACCGCCTCCCTTATCCTTATTTTGATCTTGAACCTTCAAAAATAATTTATTCAACTCGACAGCAGGTGGCAAAGGCAAGATCCTAAGCCGACATTCAATGGAGCCAATCTCCTCTTTTGACTATTTAACGGTTTTATTCCAATCATCCTTGTGTGCTTGGTACTTATCCATCACGGCCAAGTAGGTTGTTGCATCATCCAGCTGGTGTCCTATTATGACATTTTTAGAATCTGGGGCATAGACATCATGCCACCATTCCCTTAATTGTTCCAGGCTCAGGTACTTGGGAGTAATTTTCCTCCTGCCAGTCATAATCTCAAAGAAAGCAATACATCCATCATAAACTCCTGTCAAGTCACCATCTATCAGCTTCTTTCATTTATAAATCTTCTTCATAGCCTTTTGTTGAATTTGCAAAGCTTCGAACCATTCCCAAGGCTCATTAAGTCTGGAGGAAGGAAGAATCCCATCTGCAACCAACTGATCTTTTTCCATATTCCATGATCACTTTGGATTTTTGCAACAAAAGATCGATATCCTCCTTGTCTTGAGATAGCACATGCTCCAACAAGTCTTTGGCTCTGACTGCATCCTTTCCAACCGAAAGGACATCCTTTATTGCATTATCTCCTTTCACTTGCACATCCTTCAACCAATCCATTGCAGCCTGGGTAGAAGCCTTCATCTTTTCAATCTCGGAAATAGTTTCCTTGGGCAAGAAACCAGGAGTAGCAGAGGAAGAGGGGTGGAGAGATTGCAGAGGATTCATTACATCTTCTAGACACTTCTTGAGCCTCTCATTTTCCTCTCTGAGTTCATGCTTGGATTGAGTTTCTTTCCTTAGCCTCCCAATTATTACTGCACTGGACCCTTCATATTCTTCAATGTCCTGTTCCATAGAAGTTGGCCCAAGATTAATGGTCTGCACATTGTAATCCTTTCCAGTGACCTCTTCTTTAGTTTTACTCGTAGCAGGGGTGGCAATGTGAATGACCATGTTACTTACTTCATCTCTTTCTATCCTTGAAACTACCTTGGCCATCTTCTTTTTCTTGCCTTTACCAATCTTAGTTAACATCTCATCCCAATCCAGAGGGGTGTCCTCAATGACTTGTTCCTTCTTTGTGATCTCCTTTTCCAACCAATCTGGGACAGCAGGATCCACCTGGATTTCTATTTTGATCTCTTCATGTTGTTCTAGTGTTTCATCTTTTCCTTTCTCAGGAGATTTCTCATCTTGATCACCTGATTCGGGCTCCTCTTCCTGCACAGGAAATGGGGTTCTGACAAGGATATCCTCCTTTTCAGGTGATCCGTTGCCTTTGCTGCTCTCCGAAGAATCCTCATATTGCACTAGTGGAGAAGGGTATCTTTCTACCTCTTCAACCTCAAGCTCAGCTACCGCACCAAAGAGTTCTCCTTCCTTGAAAGGTTCTGCCTCTCCACTAGTCTTATGCTCCTCAGGAGTCTCTTGCTCAGGTACACTTGGCGAAGGAGAAGTAGCCTTAGGTTGCTCCACAACTGGTGCCTTCGGAAGACGGTCCATCTTTTGCATAGTCTCCTTAGGAGATGGAGTCCTTGATCTCCTCGAATAAACTTTAGTCTTTTCTCCTGAACTTTCTACTTCAACAACCGGAGTCTCATCTTTGGAAGTTTCTTGGCCTTTCCTCCTTGAAACCCTAGTTGTCCTTGTCTTCTTAGGCTACGGAGGAGCATCTTCTTCTGCTTTTTCAAATTCCTCCTCTTCAGAGGACTTGCCTATTTTCAAAGCTCGGCTTCTTTTCTTTCCTTTTGGTTTTCTTTTTGGTTCTAGCTCACTTTCTTGAGGACCTTTGATTTTAATTTTGAAGGGTGAGCTCCCTTTAGCTTTCCCTTTGGGGTCATCTTCCCCGGATTCTTCTGAAGTGGACATAGGATTGATTTTTCCCATTAAATTAAAGGTACATGGCACCTTCTCACTTTCCAACTCCCAAACCTTATGCTTCAACCATGAAGTAGTAAATCTCATGACATGGGCCATTAGGTCTTCTAACTCAGTTACCTCATCATCATTCCAGTTTATCTCCCCAATTGATCTGTCCTTAATGGACTCATATGCATGGTCTTGCACCAGATTCCCATCATCTTCTAACTAGTTGGGGATCAACTTGACATTGTATTGCCTAATCACATCAACCAGAAGCCTAGAGTACCTTTTCTTTCTTGCCTCAAAATCATCTTTGATATTTGCCCAGTAGTCTTCTAGGTCATCCTTATGACGATATTATTTGGTGGCCTTCTTCTGTGCTTCCCCAGTGATATCAAAGTTTGTCCTCTTAGAGTGGAAGGAGAAACCATGAGCTTCCAATTCATCCCCTGTTGCATGCGCCGATTGGATGGAAGGGCACACCTCTGCTATACCAATTCTGAGAGGGAAATCCCCACCAAAACCTGTTCTATGCTTTGCCTTTTTGAGAATTGCATAAAATTCACATATCTGTCTCACAACCTCCAATAACACAATATGGTCAGTAGGGTACCTGGGCAACCTGTATGGAGCGGCTTGACATCCATCAATTCTGATGTAAGAGAAGGTGGGAAACTGAATGAACCAAGCTCCATATTTCTTTATCAACTCCTTCGCTCCGTCAGACAATCTCACATGCTACGCATTTTGAAGCAGCCTAGTGATATACATTGTAAAAGCATCATTTTCCCTTCTGTAATCCCGGTGTCCTAGGTGCAATTCTGAGTATATGTCATAAATTACATCTTGTCCAAATGTTCCCTTTGGATTCAAACCCTTGTATGGGTAGAATCTAGCTAACACATACATCACATAGGAAGACATGGTGAACTTCTTTGTTTCTAGGACATCTCTTAATTGCTTATCAATCACAGCACTGATAAGTCTTGCCCAATGGTAATTAGTACCCTGCTCAATTTTGCTGATCACATGGACCATCCAGTTTTCCAACACCCTAGCACTCTTCAAACCTGCTACTCTGCTCTAAAATGTGATGGATCATATATGTTTGACCTGAATTTAACCTTGTTTAATTGCTTAGGTAGTTTGGAAAAATGGGACTTTGGTTTCTCCAACCAGGAATTAATCATTTGTTGGGCTTTAGTGGGCTCATTCTCATAGTAGGTTTTAGCCAGATCCATGTTCAAGGCACACACAGATGGAAAATCCAGCATGTCGAAAGCTTGGGCAATAGAAATGGGATTGAAATTTTCCAAGACTCTCCCCTCGGTGCTAACAACCCTTTGTGTGTCGAAGTCATACTTCCGGACACACTCCAGTATTAACTCATAGCACTGGATTGCAGGAGGGAACCCTGCCACATGAACTAGTCTGGACTTCATCATTCCTTGTCTCAGGACCGATAGATCCTTCTAATTTTTTCTTTCTTTGAATTCCTCGTATCTCCATGCTCCAACATTGGTGTTAGAAACCTCAAACCACACAGAAGATACTTTGCTATCAGGCAGTTGACTCTTGGTATCTAACCTTAATCTTTCTGCCTCTGTGATGGAAGATCTCTCCGTATCACCTTTGGACTTTCCCATGGCAGCCTTGCTTGATTCAGCCTGTATTAACAAAAGAACGTCATGAGCACCCAATTATCATACATATTCCAATTAGAAGGTTAGCATAAAATCACATAAAGCAATTAAGAACTATCAATAATCGTCAATCTTTAAAAATCTAGAAAAATAAAGCCATCCGGGAAAATAAGGTAAACCAGGAAAATTCAGTCAGGGTAGAATTTGGAGAAATCTGACCCAGACGGATTCCTACTGCCAAGACACCACTCATCAAATAGATGGTTAGTACGAACAAAAGGCTATGAGATTACCATGAAATTCATCCATTAGCAACAAGAAATCATCATTTAGCACTTTACCCCATTAGCCCTAGCTTCGAGAATCGAAAAGAATGAAATCGGGCAGGAAAACCAGAAAAATCCGGACAGGTCAGATTTTCGTGGACAGTTCAAATACTCCAGAATTTTCCATGCTCTGTGGACTCGACAGATATCGGGAAAATCCGGGTGCACAGGAATTCCGCGGACACCTCGGAAACCCGATGATTACTACCGCGCAGACAATGAATCAGATGATCACTTCAAACCTCCCTATTTGTATTCTAATGGTCCCAAAATCGACGCCAATAAGCAAAATTTTAGATACACATGGATTAAAATCCCCAAAGTTCTCAAACGACTAATCTTCATGGCGAAACAATGATGCCTTAATTTTGACGACTAGAATTCTGCCATGAAAACCCAGGGTAAGCTCGAAGTTTGAAATATTATCCTCAAAAGACCAGTCTAAAGCACATCGGGGCTTCTCAAGGCATGAGAAAATTTAATCTAAGCACCAGATATGAAAATCATGACAGATTAACCGTTCTTAGCAGTTTCGAGTAAAAAAACCCAAAACCTGAAACTCACAAAATATAGCAAATTACACACCTAGGGGCAAAATCCTACCCCGAATGCCCATCAACACTGACTATCTGACATTCATTGGGTAAAAAAAGGCGTGCACAGTGCGGGTGATGAAGATTCACAAAAAAAATGGGTCAAACCCTAATTCGTCAAATACGTAACTATAAAACAAGTAAGGGTCGACCTGGGGAACTACCAATCGACTTCGAAAGATTCAACCATGATGCGAACAAAAAGGAAGGGCTAGCAACGACTTACCATAGATCAGTCCGAATGAAGCTCGAACTCGAGGAGGCAAGTGAGAGAAAAAAAAAAAAGTGCCCTAGCAATGAAAAATCCAACCAACGTTCAAGCAATCCACACACAAATAGCTCAAATTTAGCAATGAAAACCTCAAATGAAGAATCTCGAACTCCAGAGCAAGCAAAAAGTGAAAAATGAGATCAAAATGATGTCCAAAAGGCTTTAAATTCCCTCGCATTTGCATCTGAGCAAAGGTACTTCGAGCATTAATGAATGATAAGACACGTCAAGGAAATCCAAAAACCCGAGCCTGGGACGGAAATTTGGAAAAACCAAGTTAGACAAAAAATCTGGATGAACACGAATTCTGCGGATACAGTTGAAACCGAGATTTTAACGAAGTTCGAGATTTTAACGCAGTCCGGGAAAGTCCGCCAGAACTGGAAAATCCCAGAGTCAAGCAGAAACCTAGATTCAAAAAATTAAGCAATAAACGGACAATGAACCAGGACCCAGAAAATCTGCCTGAGCTGGAAAATCCTGGATTCAGGTCAAAACTCAGATTTTCATTAAAAACCAATTTTAAACAATTCAAGCCTCAAGGAAAGAGCAAAGCCAACAAGACCAACATCTCAAGACCTCGAAAATACAAGTCCAATAAAACCAAAGGTCAAAAGACATCCCGAAAAGAGGGTCCCTACTCTAAGTGGGGCGTGTGTGCAAAACTACACAACAAATGGTGACTCTGCTGGGGAAATTCTCCTGAGCATTTTGATGAAAAACTGGAATCAAGAACCCAGAACTTATGGTTTCAACTCATCCGTCCTGCCACCACCTGTGGTTAAAACAAGAGAAACCTTAGTCATCTAAAATTTCCTACACCAGGGTCGAAGTGTGTGCATATGTATTCATTATCTTCCTTCAGCTGCACCAGGAACCAAACTTAGTCTGAACAAGCTACGCAAAGATTCATACTCTAAAAGTAACCTGGATAGAGCCTCGCTGCCAGTCAGGTGTCCATAGCCCCGATGAGGTTATCACTGTGATCCTCTTGAACATAGCTCTACTGCTAGCCAGGCGTCCATAGCCCCAGTAGAGATATCCAGATTCCCCTGATGGGTTGAATTCAAGCTTTCTCCTCTTTTTTTATTTTTTATTTTTTGCTACTTGTCTTTTTACTACTTTCACTTCAACCTGTGAACAATGAAGTTCACACTCAGGGATGAGAACCACAGTGGCACTAGAGCAGAAAAAAGAATTTTTCACTTGTTCAAACTTCATAAGGACCTTATGCAACATCAGGTGTCTTTAATATTTGAACATATAATACCCTAATGTATTCCTATTCAATCTGACTAGAAAACCCCCTTGCCTCAGCACAAGGGTGAGTGACATTTGGTAGATAATTCATCCCGCAATGTTCTAGAAATAATGATTAAAGTTTGCAAGGGAAATACCAAGGACATCACACCTACTTTGCCACCACTGCCATACAAATGCAACCAGGGATCCCCAAAAGAGAAGGAACCAAAAGCCAGAGCAACGCAAGCCAAACAAACAAACCAAACCAAACCAAAACAAACAAACCCAAAGGAAACCTACTCTAGCCAAGGAAAAACAATAAAAAGTGACCTAAACTAACTATATACAAAGCAGGGAGCTGAAAATAGCTCAAGACTGGAAATAATGTTTCAAATACTGCCCATTGATAGGCAGTGGAATATCATCTCCTGTGAGAGTCTTCAAACGGAAGACATTATCTCCAAGTATCTCAACAATCTAATATGGGCCAAGCCACAGTTTATCGAACTTCCCATGGTTCGCTTTTCGATCATGCGGTTTATCCCAGTATAGGACAAGGTCAAAAATTCTAAAGGCTTTGACTTTAGCCCTCCTATCAAACCACCTTTTAACTACCCCCTGATGTTTGGAAAAATTCTCAAGGGCATTGTCTCATTTCTCCTCAAGGTGCAATAGTTCTGTCAACCTAGCCTCCCTTCTGTCGCCCTCATCATAAAACTCATTTATAAACTGCAAGGTTGGGATCTTGAGTTGAATAGGGAATACTGGCTCCAGACCATTTACTAAGTGATAAGGAGATGTTTCAATGGATGACTTAAGTCTTGTACGATTTTCCCATAGGGCAAACCAAAGCTGGGTGTGCTAGTCTTTTGGGTTCCCCTCTAACAACTTATGGATGATAGTTAATAAGTTCTTATTAGAGGACTCTGCTAAGCCATTACGCTGGGAATAATAATTGGATGCAAACTTCACAATAATGCTATCATCAAAAGCCCAATTTGAAAATTATAAAGATGCGAAAGCATGACCATTATCACAGACAACAACAATAGGGCACCCAAATCGATTAAGAATAGCAGATTCTAGAAAATCAATCACTACTTCAGATGTACATTTCCTACAAGTAAAAGCTTTAGTCCATCTTGTGAAATAATCAGTAATAGTTAGAATGTACCTATGTCCCACAGAAGATGGTGGGTTGATAGGGCCTATGAAATCCATACCCCACTGAGCGAAAGGTCTTACCTCAGTGACCGATTGGAGTGGAAGTGCTGCATACCTTTCCTTCGTTGCTGCAGTCTGGCAGGTGTGATAGGTCCGTACATGATGGTGAACATCTTTGAACAGTGTGGGCCAGTAATATCCTACCTTCAAAATCTGATTTGCTGTGGCAATCACAAAACCATGGCCAATGCCATATTTTTCATGAAATTCGTTCATCACTCTTTCAGCTTCCTGTTTCCCGAGACACCGTAAATAAATGCCTTCATGATTTTTCTTGTACAGAACAACTCCCTTTAACATGAAACCATCACTCTTTAATCATAGAGCCCTCATTTGCACAACATTAAGATGGCCTGGAGATCGTTGGTTCAGCAAGTAATAAACTATGTCATCATACCAACCATCTGGGGAAACCTCCTCGACATTATAATTCTGAACAGTCAGTTCAGGACCTATTTTAGCCATAGTCTGAGTAAGTCCTTGTCCTCTTACCAACTTCATGGGTTGGATCTCAATATCGTACTCTTGTAGCTTTGTCACCCACTTAGCTCTACGCTCACCTAATTCATTTTGCATCAAAAGTAATTTGACTGTAGGATCTGGGACAACTGCATAAACCTTATTGTTGAGGATATAATGTCTGAACTTCTTTACTGCTCTAACTAGAGCATATGCCTGCTTTTCCACACTCAGATATTTCAACTCAACATCTTTTAATGGTGCACTCATAAAAGCAATAGGATGCTCGTTTCCCTCATCAGACTTTTGAGTTAACATTCTAACACATGAATGGTCTGAAGCAAATGAATAGATGAAAAAGGGTTTACTGTAATTAGGACTTACCAATACAGGGGCATCAACAATGGCTCTTTTGATCTCTGCAAATGCTTCCTTGGCTTCCGTAGTCCATTCAATCTTAGCATCCTGATTCAACATTGCATTCAGTGGCTTAACAATTTCAGCGAATCTAGTGATGAATTTTCTGACGAAGTTGATCTTGCCAAAGAAAGACTTCATCTCCTTTTTACTAGTAGGTGGCTGAATCTTCAGTATGGCTTCTACTCTTTCTGGATCAATAGCAATTCCCTTTTCTGATATCACATGTCCCAGTAGCTTTCCCTCTGTCACTCTGAAAATATATTTTTTAGGATTCAGGGATATGCCAAATTCCCTGCACCTTTGAAATACTTTGCGCAAATTAGAGACGTGGTATCCTCTATTTTTGAAAAAGACAGTCAGATCATCCATATAAATTATGATGCATTTTCCTATGATATCCTTAAAAGCAATATCCATAGCATTTTGAAATGTGGCCCGTACATTAATGAGTCTAAAAGGAATTCTCCTGTAGGCAAAGGTACCCCATTTAGTTGTGAAAGTGGTCTTATGCCTATCCTCGTACTAGACCATCACTTGATTGTACCCCAAATAATTGTCTATAAAGGACATCATCTGAGATCCATTAACCACTTGAAGTACTTCATCCAACGAAGGAACTGTATAGTTGTCCTTTTCTGATGACTTATTTAAATTCCTAAAATCAACACAGAGCCTAATCTCTGCATTCTTTTTCCTTATAGGAACCAGGTTTTCTACCCATGTTGAATGCCTAACAGGAAATATATTTCTGGCAGACAGTAACTTCTGGACTTCTTTCTATATAAGTGGTTCTAGTAACATGTTGATAGGTCTCTATCTTTGCCTAAAAGGTTTAGCACCTGGCTTCACCCGTATCCTCTACATCTTCACTTCTTGAAGTTGAGGCCATTCCCATTCAACAACCCTAGCCCATCGTTAACCAACCATAACCACCTCCCCCACTTTTTCCAATGGCCTTCCTTGCTAATAATCCATCTCCCTTATTTTTCCATGCCTATAATGTTATGCCCAAAAACCCTAAGCACTTTTGTTCAAAATTCCATGTTAATGACCCAAATAGGACTGCGGAAGAACGCATAAGGATTTTCCAAACCTGTCTCAAAGACAGAGGGATTGTTCATGAGGATGTTGCCTGTAGGTTGTTTCCTTATTCACTAAGAGAAGAGACCTTTTACTGGTACAATCACCTCCCTTCTGGTTCAATTCTTAATTGGAATGATCTTGAGACTATCTTTTTACATAAGTTTAGAATACCCATTAGTGCCAATGAATTATATCTGTAATTTACCAAAGTAAAGAGAGAGGTTAATGAACCAATATCTAGTTTCAATAATAGGTTCCACCGTGCATACACCAGACTTCAAGATCCTTATGTTTTAGATAATAATACAGCACTGGGAGTCTATTATGAAGCCTTGGATAGCCTTACAACAACCTTTCTGAAGTGGAGACCCAATCCTCCAACTACCCTAACTGATGCTTATACAGAAGCTGTCAAGCTTAGCATAAATTTGAGACAACACTTGACTGGACCATTGCCTTCTTTAGGACTAGTTGCACATCCCAATCAGGTCCAGGCAATGAATCATGCGCTTACTAATCATACTCCAATCATGAATCCATTACCTCAGCTACCTTTGGTACCCCACCCTAGTCCTCCCATGAGCCAGGTCTCCCCCATGATGAATTTTCCCCAGTAGCAGGTTAATCAGCCTATGTATCAGCCACAACCAAATAATTTCCCTGCTTATCTACAGAATTCTGAGGTGTTGCATCAGTCTATGGGATCTGCTACAATGCCTGTCCCTCCTTAGAGTAATCCAAACTAGATCCCTTATCGAGATCCAAATAGGGAGAGGATTGATGAAATGACTGAACAAATAAAGAAGTTAAATCTAAAGGTGTCCTACCTAAGGAATCAAAACAGCCAATTACAAGCTGCTCAAAAGAGTATACAGTCCAATCAAAACAGAGAATTTCCACAAGGGTAGAATTTCGATAGAAGATAGCGTAATGAAAGAGGATTCTATAATGATAAGGGATATAATCAAAATAAGGGTTACAACAATGACAGAGGAATCAATAATGATAGGAGATAGAATTTCGATAGAGGACAAGGTGGTGGACCAAGATTTGATAAGAGGCAATCATAGGGACAGAGCAAGACTTGGAATACAGGACCTAATAATGGAGGAGTCCCCACCCCATTAGATCAACCAGTTAATCAAATTGTCAACCAATCCGCAAATCAACCAGTTAGTCAAGATAAGCCTCCTAATGGTGTATATTTGGCTGAAGCTGCCCTATCAGGATGGTGTGGGCTCCATAATACAAGCCAACATTCAAAGTTAGAATGTCCAGAATTCCAAATTGCTACCTCCATTTTCCAGTATGAGGTAGAAAATAATGCAAATAGACAGGAGATTGTTCCCTCCACACCTTATGACTCTCCTGTGTTAGTGTTAAATCATGCTCCCTTCCCAGCAAGTAAGGAAAATGTACCAGAAGAAGAATCTGATTCCCACGGAGACAAAACAGATCAAATCTGTAATGGAGATGAGGTTGCTTGATTATTCAATGAAGAAGCAATGAATGATAATGGCCCCCTTGATTAGGAAGAAACTCATGTTGAAGAAGTACAAATGTTCCAGAGGCAGGGTAAAGGATATGATTTAAGAGATATGCCTCATAGACATCCATAGGCTGGGGGACCTTTCACCACCTCTATTCCCCCTAATAACTTCAATACCCCTCCAAATCCTAATGCTAGTAATAATCTGTCTTATCCACATGTTTCCAGGCAGTACCTTTTGAAGAAAAGACAAGCTCAAACTAACCTACAAAAGGAAAAGGCTGTTCAAGCAAGCAAAGACTAGGTAGAGGAACTTCCCAGGGAAGTCTCCACTGATATGAGCAAGGAGCAAATGGCTTCGTATGTCGCTAAGGAGTTCAAGAAATTAAAGGTAAATCTTTCAGCATTCAGGTTAGTAAGGTTCCCTGCAATTAGGAAGGAAGTCTTAGGTACTTATGATCCACATCCAATGCCTTTGGATAAAATTTCTAGTGAGGATATCAACAACGTTTCTAGTTCTCAGCCTATGAAGACACAAAACCAGGCCCATGGTCGGACTAATTTTCCCCCTGGAGATAAAGGAAAGGAGAAGGACAAAACCCAAGTGGCTCAAGTAGATACTCAGCCAACTTTGTTTCAAGGGAAGATAGAAACCCCACCATTTCTGATTTTTGTGCGCATATTCGGTAAGAATCTACATAATTGTTTACTAGATTCTGGTGCTTCCACCAATGTGATGCCATTTGGAGTTTGTAGAGATTTAGGGATTACACCTACTGATTTTTAGAAGAAAGTAACTCAATTGGATAGAACTGAAGTAAATGTGGTGGGAGAATTAAACATGATTCACATGCAGATAGCTTCTGACCCAAGGATTCAACAGGTTATCAATATTCAAGTAGTTGATATCCCTGATGCATATGGTTTGATTCTGGGAAGAGATTTTACTAAGGCCTTGAATGGATATATGTCTACTGATCACTCTCACATGTGGCTTCCTTGGAAAGGGGTGCCAAATCAGATCAGAATTGAGAGAGAACCGAGGATGAAATACATGATTACGGAATACCAAAATACTTCAACTGAAGTTCTAGTATCATAAATAGGGATGGGAAATTATATGCTGTCAACTCAGTATGAGGAGTCAGACTCAGAATAGGTATTGATGCTACATACGATGCCTATTGATGCAGAGATAGGATCCAGCCATGTTGCTATTTTGAGAGAATCAGTCGAGGGAAAAGAAGAATATGAAGATAATCAGATCAGCCTATTAGACAGTTTCTAGGAATTTATCAAACAGTGTGTTGAAAATAAAATTCATCTAGGCAAAAAGACAAACTTTGAAGAGTTACTCTTACCTAATTGGTGTAGAGTTCATAATGCTTCTCATTCAGAATTGGAGTGTTGTTTATGCCAAACAGCAGTAGAACAAGCACAAAGATGTCTAAATCCAACACTGACAAAGGTGCAAAGATCTCAAGAAGGATGTAAAAATGAGAAACTTATGCTGTCTGAGGAATCATCCAGCACTGATAAGCTGAAGAGTGTGATAAAGAGGACTACCACTGCTAAATGTTGGACTCTTAGATTTGACGGATCCAAATCCAAACATGGAGCTGGGGCAGGGTTTGAACTGATCAGTCCAAAAGGTAAAAACTTCTTTGCAGCCCATAGACTTCAATTTCATTGTACAAATAATGTAGCAGAGTATGAAGCATTAATTCATGGACTTCTTATGGCACTTAAGAAAAGGGTTAAAATTCTACAAGTTTTTGGTGATTCTGAGTTAGTAATCAAGCAAGTAAAGAAACAATATTCATGCCACGATCGGAGAATGACTAATTATAGGCATAGAGTATGAGACCTCATTGAAGGATTTGACGCCTTCAATATTCAACTGATACCATGACAGAAGAATCAAATTGAAGATTCTTTGGCTCAGGTAGCAAGCACCCTACAGCCTTTATCTTTATCCGGTTTGAAGAAATTCACTGTAGAATTGACTCCTATGCCATCAGTTCCGGACAATGTTACTAACTTTCAGGTATTTGAAGATGACAAGCATATTCTGGATTTTATCATAAATACAGAAATTTTTGCTTCCCAAATCATCGATGAAGCAGAACCCCAGGAAGCAGAACTAGATTTAGGAGTGATGAATCTAAAGTCTAATACTATTCTAAGAGGGATGGTACAGTTGGAGTAAATCTTTGATATGGATAAGATCAGAGATCAGGAGCAAGAGTCAGAGTTTGATATAGTTGAGTTAGAACATTTTGCAGTGTTTAGTTCTTGAAGCAAATATTGTAAAAGAACAGTGGAATTGTTGCAACATTTTGATGATCTAATACAATTGAAGACATTGTGGTTTTTTGGTGAAATCTCTTGTGTTAGTTTATCTTGCATGGTTCCTGTTGTTTCATCTTTCAAATTTCTTGAAGATCTAGGATTTAGTGTTTAGAACTGAATTAGTTTGGTGGATGGTGTTTATGATTTTATATTTGGAATGTTTGTAGCAATCTCTAGTCTATACTCCCGGTAACTATCTGATTGTAGTAGGCTGGTGAAGTCAACCTGGACCATACATCTACTTGTGCTTAAGTTTGATTTTGGATGAACATCAATAATTTGAAAATCCATATACCATAGAAGATTGCACCGTTCTTGTGATATTGCATTGTGGGTTAAGCAATAATTGGTTACTTGAGATTGGTCCATTCCAGATATCTATCATTTGCATTGTTCATTTTAAGAATAGTTTAGATCTTATCATATCCTTGCACCTTTATCTTTTGCTATTTCTTTATCATCTGGTTAGATTTAGGATTTGAGATCATCATATTGTAAGACCTGATAAGTTAGAAAGACCCAGTTTGCTTGTAGTAAGGTCTGATTGTGATTACCAACATTTTTCACATATTATCTGAGTTGTTTATGCATCATCATGACCTGACACCCGAGAGACCTTGGGGTGATTTTCAGTAATTTATTGTTGAAGATTATCTTTTAAGAGAGATAGAATATCATTTTATGTCTGAGTTGTTGTTGTGTAGAAAACACCATCAACACTACCCAAAATTGGACCAAAAACTAGGTGCATCACTCCACCCAGCCTAAGATTTTGTTGGTCCTCTAGCAAGGGAAGGGTTGCTCTACTTGGTCAAGGCTCTAAAATTTGCAACTGATAGTTGTCCAACATCAGTGGTTGTTGTTCGTGAATCAAGATCCCAATAGAATCCTCCTAATCTATCAAATCTATTCCATCTTTGTTTTGCTACAACAATGTCATATTAGTAGAATCTAAAGTTTGGCATGGGCCACATGAGGATGGGTGGCTAGAAAATCAGGGGAAGCCATGATCTCCCATGTGTTCTCCCAATACAAATATACCTATCAATCCTTTTTAGTGCTGCAACATAATTGTGGATGGAATGAGGCTCAACCTATTTCAGCTCATTAGTTAGGCTATTCCATCTTTGTGATAGACATCTTCTCATAATTTCCTCCTTTGCTGCTGTCTTTACCTCATACTCACTATAAACTGCCTCAATCCAAGGTATAATCTTGTTTCCATAACTAGGTATGAGAAGCATTATTTTCCATTCTCTATAAATATCCCTTGGGCTTCTTGATTCATCCCTAACGGGCAGAGGGATGTTAGACTCCAATTGCTTATAAGCTCCATGTTGTTGACCCCAACTAATATCATTTGTACCCAAGACATAAATTCCCTTAATTGAACATCCCCAATATACAATAGTGGATTCCAATCATGGTCTTGAGTTACAACATAATTATGCAAATAAAACTCACATAGCAAATTCTTCATTTTAGGTGAGGCAATCTTATAAGCATTGAAAAATTCAATAGGGGTGTCAATAGAAGGATTCAAACCTGAGGCAATTCTTGAAAACTTGAAAGAGACATATTTCTCTTTCAAGAGTAGATCATAGACTCTTGGAGGGGTTCTACATTCCAAAATCTATGGTGCCAAGGTTTCCATATCATCCACCCTTTGCTTCAGGGTGACAATTTTTGCATCCTTATCTTCAATCTCCTCATCCCTCTTTTGAATTTTCTTCAATTTCAATTTTTCCTTTTTCTATTCTTCCTCTGTCCTTTGTCTTTCTTTCCATAAATTCAAAATTTCCATATTTACTATAAAATCAGGAGGATTATGAATTCCTACCAGTCTTTTTGTCGATGATGGATCCTTGAATGGAACTATCTGCATGGACTTAGGTTGTCCAATTATCTTTGGCCATAAGGGTACTGTCTCTTCTTCCACTTCTTGCTGCAGGGGCCCTCATTCTTGTTTTTTCTATTGCTGTAGGAACTCTTGCTCTGGTTCTAGCTATTGTTGTATAACTTCTTGCTGCTGGACTTCCTGCAAGTGTATCCAAAACTTGATCAATGAAGGGTAAGGGAAAGTGGTCCTTCTTGGTGGCAACATTAAGTTCCCTATAATCAACACAAACTTGTCATTTCCCTCCTTTCTTAGGAACAATTACTAATGGAGACACCCACTGACTATTTGAAATAGAGTAGATAAATCCTGCATGTAGTAATTTTTATTGTTCTCCTTTCACAAATTCTCTTAGTCTAGGGTAATTCTTCTTTGTGGTTGTCTTACTAGGGTGCAATCATATCTGATGTAAATTCCATGTGTACAAATTTTAGGGTCCAATCCCTTTGTATCTTGATAACCCCATGCAAATGCATGTTGATGGGTCCTTAATAGGTTTTCCAATAACAATTGTTGTTCTTCATTTAATTTACTATTAACATTCAAATATTTTTCTTCTGGCACCTATACTTGTGTAGTTAACTCTATCATAGCTACTTCATTAACACATGGTACCTTTAGTTCATATGGAAGCAACGTATGGGACATACCTATTGTTTTAGGAAATATTTCTATAGGAATAGTGGTTGCAAGAAGAGTGGTTGTAGGAAGAATGTTTGTAGGAATAGTGGCTGTAGGAAGAGCAGGAAAAATTGTTTTGACTAGAGTAGTAGAATGAGATGATGCTTCCTCCATTTCACAATGGTTCTAAATGATGTTAGCTAATACTTCATCCTCATGTTGGAGCTGCATAAAAGAGCTTCTTCCTAGCAACATAAGATTCAACACACAATTAACTTCCTTGTCCTCTTCACCAACATGTGGCCATATGGGATTATCTTTATCATGAGATGGTTGAGCGGGTGGATAAAGAACAAAATTTTTAGTGCTCCTCCCATCTGAAATGGTTAAGTCACCTGACTGACATCCAATGTATGCATTTGTAGTTTATAACCAAGTCCTTCCAAGAATAATGGGATACCCACGTAGTGTAGCTTTAGGAGAAAGAATCATAAAGTCTGATGGGTATTCCCAAGAGTCTAGAACTACCACAAGATCCTCCACTACACCATCAAGCTTAACAATAGAGCTATTAGCAAGCTACAGGATAGTAGGAGTAGATCTCATGCTTGCAATGTTTAGTTTCTATAGGATGTCTTTGGTCATTTCATTTATTGCTGCCCCTAAATCAATCAGAGAATTCTTTACTTGGACTCCATTTATAAAAATTGTTACCATAGGACTACATGGGTCATTAAACTTGGAGATAGTCACTTTTCCTAGCATGATGTTAGCTAGTTGTCCCACTAGATAGACTGTAGTTGAGTCCTTTTTCCTACCTAGCTTCTTGAGACATGCCTCCTTGATTTCCTTGTCGTAGATTGAAACATCCTTTATGGACTGAAATAGAGGTATCTAGACACATAAATGCTTCAACTGATCCAAGATATAAAAATTTGGATCCTCCCTTTCTTCCTTCTTCGAAACTTCCAATCTTCGAGGAAATAATGGTTCTTGTTCAGTCTTCTTGACTTGGACTAGTTCAAGACTTTTAGGTACACTTGGCTAAATGGGATCATTCAAAATTTCCTCCTCTTCCACAGGAAGCTTAGTGATAATGGGCTTGGAAGAGGTTGGTAGAGTAGTTCCTGATGTAACTTACAATCACAACATCTGTAGGGAATTGATTTGAATCAATAGAGTATGTAGGTTGTTATTGTGGTTTGTTATTTGGATTGGGTGTGGGATGAGTTGGTAGCTGAGTAGGTTTAGGTGCATTTGAGCTTGGATTAGTAGGTGGAAGCATTATAGTAGGCTATTGGGGTTGAGAAGTTGGATACATGTAACTAGTTGTCTGAGTAGGCCATTGTTGTCCTCCTCTACATTGATTTATTTGCTATCAATTTCTTGGAGGTGGCTGCCAATGCCCTTGAAATTGTTGCCAATTCCCCTGAGGTTGCTCCCATTGGAGTGGAGAACTTTGATGACCAGGCCAAGCATTTGGAGGGTTACTCTAAGTTTTTGGTGGATATCCTCCATTACTAGATGGATATGGGGGCTGCCATTGGTTACTAGATGAATAGGAATTAAGATATGGCCCAACATAGGATAGTAGATCTGGTGGCATACCTTGTCTTGGAGTGCAAGGATTCCTTTGTGAAACATAGTAGACTTGGTCTTCTTCAATCTAGATTGGTTTGAACTCAGGTGGAATCTGCTTTCTTTCAATATTAACTACTGTCTTGCATCTGTAGTCCTTCTTTTGTCTGCAGTGGGGGCAATACTCTATCAACATTACCTTTTCCTTCTCTTTCTTCTTCTTGGCATGAAGTGTATCTAGCTGAGTAGATAGATTATTTATAATGTCTTTCTTGAATTCTACCAACAAATGAGTAATCTCCATTCTTGAAACTCCACTGGTAGTTGACTTACCCATGGAAGATTGGTAAGCTCTCCCCTTCTTTGAAGCTGCCCTAGAGTAGTTCTGGCATATTTTCTTGATATCTTCCCAAGGAGCTTGGGAGATATCTCCTCCTCCCATGAGGTCCAAGGCATTAGTGCAACTATCATTGATTCCTCTCAAGAAAAGAAACTTTTGTCAGTCTTCATCAAGTGTATGGTATGGATATTTTTGTAAGAAAAATATAAACCTTGTAATGTAATCTTCAAGGCTCTCATCTTCCTTTTGTTGCATCCTAAAAATGTCACATCCTCTTATGTCGCTGCCCCTACAATATTCCTTGTATTTCTCAAGGAATTTTATGTTCATGTCTTCCAAAGTTTCCATAGTATCTCTACCTAGGTTCATGAACCATCTTAATGCAACCTCTTTCAGAGTGGTAGGAAATATTTGAAGCCTATGGGCATCAGTAGTATAATAATAACTCCTACAGAGTATGTCAAACTCAAATAGAAAAGTATCAAGATCTTTTGTGACAAGTCCATAAAACTTGGGGAGTACTAAGGTAGGAATGTTCTTGATGTTTTCAACTTCATTCTGATGGGAAATGGGGAAAGGAAAAGTTGGTTGGTTAGGTCTATTCCTATTTGCATCACCCATGCCTTCTTGATGTAGTTCCAAAGTAAAGGGGTTATCAAGCTGATTTTGATCTTTAGAGGAGACTTCAGAGCTAGTTAGATCATGATATGCATCAACAAAGGGGTGTTGATCTTCTTCTTCTTCTCTTGGTAGCTTCTCATATTCAACTAGCTGGAATGGATTAGGATTTTTAGGAAGGAATCTCCCATAAGCATCCCTTCTCCTTCCTCTATGCATGTGGCATCACTCACTATCAATTAGCTCACACAAAGAATTGGTAAAGAATAAGGGGGGTCATTAATTCCTAAATGAGGATATACTAAGAACAACTTCCATAAACACTACAACAAGAAAAGCTATCAATGACTCCAAAATACTTCGTAGTTTGACACCATCCCCAACAAAGGTGCCAAAAATGTTGGCCTCCTACAATGATCTGATAACTAATCCCTTATAACCATGATTCAGAGATTAGACATCTAACCTGAATAGCTATTTCAATCATCATGAAGGTACATTTAACTTGTCAACCTAGGGATGTGAACTTGAAATGGGTTAGCATAGTATGTGCATTAGGAACTCAAAGTAGCAATTTCATTCTACAACTGAGGAACACACAATGCTAAAAGTAAATTTCTTAGAAGGGAATACCATAAATACAAATCATCAATCAACAACTACATCAACTAAAATGCATAATAAGGATGAAAATATGAGCAAAAATTAGGGCACTAGTCTATCTGCTTTGGCTGCAAGAATGGTCACAGAATGGAATTCTAGTGGTTGCAGGAATAGTCGGTGCCAAATTTCTAACTAATTACTAAATAATAAGCAATACTAAACTAATAATAAACTAAGAAGATATATTACTCACCAAGTGGGCCCCCTTGGATAAGTATCCTCTAAAACTAATGAGAACTTAGATGCTTGAACTCAAAACTTTATTTTAGTCACTATAAATCATGAGTACAAAAGAGTAATGCATCTATAATACTTGAAACTTGAGAATGCAAGTACAATATAAAATCATGCAACCTCCTGAGGAAGGAGCATTAGATCTTTATTTATACTACTATCTAAATAAGATAGTCAACTCCATGACTGGGAGGATGCCATTTAGGGAAAATAAAGAAAGTAGAATGATGGTGGTTACACGTGCAAGGAATCTGGTAAGACATGTAGGTCCAAACATAGATTTAGCACAATAGTAATGCACACACATGCTCAATCATTAAAGTACACTATAAGGTGGTTACATTTGGTTGCATGAGGAATCTTTTGTCGTTGACCTCCTTTGACCTTGAGCGATTCATTTGCTAGACCTTATGGTTCATGTCCAGTTGGCGGTGTCTTCCTCAACTTAGCATCTTTAAATTAAATTTGCTTGGCAACATCAATAAGCACAATAACTACACATCTATAACCACATTAAGAAACATTCATTAACCACATGCAAATTCAATATAAATAGGCCACATAATATGCCAATGTCATTAAAACTTGCAGAGATAGGATTTAAGCCCAATGTCTATGGTTTGAGTGAAACATTATGAAAATATAAACATTTAACATCAAAGTCCATGAAAAATTCTAGTAAATAAACTATAGATTCTACCCAAAATTGGATTAAAAACTAGGCTCATCACTTTGTGTTTTAATTTTTGAGTTCCCTATCGGGAAAGGATAATGTTGTGTGGGAATCCAGTATTCCTATTGGGAAACAATTACTTGGAAGTGTTGGAAAATAATGTAAGTGTGTGAAAATCATATTTCACATCCTTAAGAACAACTCTATGCTTTGATATGTCAACAATGAGTCAGTTTGAAGTGGGTTCATCCTCTGTAAAAGAGAATTGGGAGATGTTATTGGTGATTCCCCTTTGGAATCGAAGAAAAGAAAAGTTATAACTGAAGAAATAATTGTATTTTTGGAAGAGAAGGAAAAAGAATCTCTAGCTAGATCTGAATCCTCTAATCTAGATGACATTCAGTCAATGTTGGTTAAAGGAAAAATGAAGAAGATTGGTGAGATATGGAATGCAGCCTCTCCTATTAATAGACTGAAAATTGATGATGCTCTAGTAGATTATCTACTTCGAAAAGGTATTGATGTATCAATTGTCTCTAACTCCCTACCAAAAAAATTAGTTGAGATTTTTGAAGAAAGAATGTTGCTTGAAGGTCTGGAAGGACACAAGTTTGAAGCCTTTGTTGAAAACAAATGTAATAAAGTGAAGTAGAGACTGTCTGAACTTATATTGGAAACAAAGAAATGCATTAAATAAATATCAAATATTTACAAATATTCTTAGGTGGTTTGCTATGGTAGATAATTTGAAAAGTAGAATTGAAGCAATTGAATATGAAGTGAACAAATATTGGAAATAACTCTAATATATTTGAAGACAAAGAAGGGAAACAAAGGTTGAGAGTTGGCAAACTGCAAGATGAACTAATTGTTGTACAAAGATAAAGAGATGATGTGGTGAAATCCTTCTAGCTCCTTAAGGAGATTGCTAAGGTCCAGTTAGACCATCTTTTCAGAATAAATGTTGATGCAGAAGAGTGTGAAAAACAATTTTCATATTGGCCATCTTCTTTTACTCTGTTGGGCCTATTGGAAAGCATCTATACAAGAGCTACATTTAACTAGAAGAAGTTGTGTCCAATTCTCAAAGAAAGGTACAAGAAGGTGTTTGAGGTGAAAAGTGTCATTTTTACTTGAATCCTTAATGCTCAATTTCTGTTGTTTTTTTTCTTTGGCGAAGAAGAAAAGGAAGAGGAAAAGGAATTTGAATAGAGTGAAGTTAAGCGAATTGTTGTTTGAAATTTTTTGGATGGATGTAAGCTTTTGAAGAATTGAAATCTTTTTGTAAATTATGATGTCACCATGTTTACATCCTTTTTGGCTGCCCTTTGCCATTGATGTCAAAGAGGGAAATGTTGGAGAGTTTTGGGAGAGATTGGAGGAATTTTTTTGAAAATTTTGGCACATTTTTCCATCAATGAAAAAGGGGGAGATTGTTGGAAGAATGGAGAAGAATAATTATCTCTATAGTTTTGTGTTGTCATTGATTTCACCATGTTGTGATTACAAGTCTAAGTCAGTGCTTGATCTAGTATTTTGTTCTAGTATCTAAACTAGTATTCGAGTTGCACTCTCCAATATTCTAGTCTGTATTCCTCTACAGTTGAAAGTTACTATTTGTGGTTTTGGGAAATTGTTTATTGTTACTGAAGGCATGGATGTTCAGAATATTATGTGCTTTGGTGATAGTACGATGTAATGGCATTATTCTTTTGGTTTCTTTTTAAATTGAAGTATATTACTAGCTGACTTCTTGTGTTAATTGTAATACGGTGAATTAATTTTTCTATGGGGATATATCTATCTTAGTTCTATGCTGACATGATGTAGCATGGTGGATGTATGAATTACTTTTTGGAAATATTTTGTGAATGCTTGGAGCCAATAGTTAGCATTTTTGTTAAATATGAAATGTATCTAATTAGGCCGACCTAATTGATGCTTGCAGATGAATCAAGTATATTTATTGGACAAGGTTGAAGATTAAAGTGTGTAATCGATGAGGCCATTGTGAATGCAAAGTTGAAGAAGAGAAAAAATGATGAAGTGTTTTAAGTCTATCTATTGAGCATCACTAGAACTGTATCAACACTTGTTAGGTGCGTCATTCTCAGTTCATTTGGGCTATAAAACCCAATTTTGTTTTGTGAATATTTTTGTGGGTAGTGAGGTTTTCTTTCTAGATAGTGAGTTATTCCTTGGTAGTGAGCCTTTTATTTTTAGTTTGAAACTACTTTATATTGTGAGTTAATCCTCACCGTGGCTTTTCCCTTGGTTTTTCCAAGTAAAAATATGGTGTTCATTATGTTGATTTAATTTATGTTATTTATGTTTCATGATCATACTTAATAACATAATAGAGTGGTTGCAAAATTGATAAGTGTTAAAGTTTTAAGTTAGAATTTTGTGATAACTAATTCACCCCCCCTCTTAGTTGTCTAGCACTTGTTTAATATTCTTATAAAAATATGAAACCTTTTAAATTCTTCATAATGGTTATTCAATCCACCTTGAATATTATCCTCACCAATCCCCAAAATTAGAGAAGAACAATAAATTTGACCATACAATTCTCACTTTCGTGGTATTTGTTCAATCGTGGCTTAAATAATTCTTAGACTTTTGAACTCCCCTATTGTTGCATATTTAAATGACCTTGCACACTTATCTGGTTTATCAAATATCCCCCCTTTCATACTTGATATTTTTGCCTAATTATATGGGGCTCATTCCTCTTTTGAGTTCAAATGTAAATCTCATCCTTAAGGTATTCCGTCTATGCATCTCCCATCAAGATTACATAAATATTAAGTGATGAGGAGAATATAAAGGACAAACGACTTGAGGGGAAGCGTGAAAATTGATACTTGTGGAGATTGCGAGGTCTTGTAGCACATAGAAACAAGGGTTGCAGGATCCAAGGTGTGGGAGGGTGCAGAGCAAATGTCATTAAAGAATGGTCTTCACGGGATGAAAGCCAGCACAAGAAGTCTTGATTCCCATAATACCTTCTCCCCCTTTGCCTCAACAGTTACTCATAGTATAGGTACAAGAATCATATTTCAAGAATTTGTATTCTCCCTCTAAAATGATCAATCCCTCCTCTGTTGACACAACATATAGGTAAAACTCATGGTTCTCTTAAAGAGATAGCCGAGTAAGATAGCTCGTATACTTCCATCATTCACCCCATTGTCGATATCTATGAGAGTTCATGTTCAATTCATGATCCTCCTAGGATTCGGTGGTGTTGCTCATTACTAAGGTAGTAGTACCAACCTATGCATAGGGTGCATGAAGACGCATAACATTGGGCTGCCACCAAAGTCTCCTTTCAATGATCATTTTCCTATCTTTAATGTAAAACCCCCTGATGGAGCTTGTGAGATTCTAAGGGATTTCAACTCAATTCTCCTGAGCCTAGCTTCTATTCTAAACCCTTGTCCCTAAGTGGGTAGGGTTTTTAACTAGAAAATGTGCCAACATTATATTTTCATGTTGAATTGTTTAGTCAGTCATCAGTTTCTTAAGTAATCCTTCGATCCATCCATCTCATTTGCTTACTAGCCCTATATGCTTGAGTAACTGGTTACACTTTTCCCACCGTGTCAAATATTTATTAAGGTTGGATTTAAAATTTTAAGTCACTAACCTCACGGTCTTGTCACCATTGGCTAAGCCAAGTCTTGTCCATTTAATGCTAACATCATGTATTGTGCAACTTTCAAGATTTGGAGATCACGGATCAGATCTAGACCGTACCCCGCTAGCTCGTGAGAGTTAAGTGCACACCAGATAAATGCAGTGAGGTTAGCAAGAAGATAACACATTTCCTAGGTACAACACATGACCCACTCCCCACTATTGATCCCATGTTCTGGCATCTTCAACAAGTGGTCAAGATCAACCAGACAGAGGAATCCTCACCATTCCCTATTGGCTCACTGAATGAAGGTGAATGATGATTAAACCCAATGAGATCAGAAAGGTCTCGACACCTATTCCTCACTCACTCAAATGGTGGAGCCCACACATAGCAATGGTGTCATCTGACATGGATAGGAATGATTGGTTGAAAACAATTTAGTGAAGCACCACTGGAAATCAAAGGAGGTCAAACACAAGCTGGCTGTTCGATCATTGATCAAGATGCAAGATCAATGGATCCCATTCAAAGTTGGAAAATGACACCTAATGGTTGTTTCTACTCTACACGACTAGCATACATTAATGCCTAACACTCCGCAGAGTGATCGAGTTGATCTCAACTCATGTGGATATGTGAATGCTAAAGAATAATTAACATATTTCCATGCAAATGGGAATTAAATGGCAGTGGTACACCTTCCAATGGGATGCTAGAACTATGCATGTGTGATAAACACTAAATGTGAATGATATTGTTTCATTTGATAAATACATCAGAGGAGGTTGTTATTTGCATCATTATTATTCAATAGTTAAGCATTTTCTTGTGTGAGAAGAGAAAGATGAGTGAACCAATGAGAAGGTCAGTTCATTTGAATTCATAAGGGTCCAGCCTTGGATCACAGGAAGCTGCTCCTACTATGGAAGTAGGTACTTCTTCTAAGCCTGGATTGGCACCATGAAGATGTAGTCGTCGACTATAATTCTAGGGTGGTGTTGCCGAAGAAGTGAGCAACAAAGGAAAAAATCTAGTGTAATCTCTAACTGGGTTGAAGTGGAAAGTGAGATATGGGTGTGGCTCCTATGGACACCAGTACTCTGCTATCAACATTATGAGCACCTCCTCTAGGAATAGTGATTCAGATATTGATTTTTCCTATGCTTGGTACTTGGAACAAATGAATGTGGGCTTGCCCTCAGATGAGGAGGTGATCTCTGTGTTGCCACTAGCAGTCAAAACCCCAAGTGGGCATACATGGAGCATATCTGGGAAAGAAAAGAAGGAAGAGGAAGCTGAGGTTTCTTCTCTTCCTCTTGTAGCAACAAGGAGTGGTTGGGCATGTACCGTGGACATCACTTTGGTTGTGGTGGTGTGAGTGGTAATTGAATTTGCTGGCGTTTATGAATTTCACTGTGGTGGCTTTTTGTTTTGCATTTGTGGAAAAATGGTTGATGATTAGACATTGATTGTGCATCTCCATCGAATTTTGGATGTCTGGTTCATGAGGCTCAGATGGAGTCATGAGAATTTTTCACGGTACTTTGCATTCTCTTCCCTAGCAATAGTTATATTTTAGGCTCTTTCTTGTTATACTAGTTTTTGCAATTGCAGCATGTGGGTTTTGAAATTCAAATCAAATTCAGCTAAAATTTTGATGAAATGATCATTTTACAATGTAATTCCATTCGGGTCCGAAGCTTGTTGCTCCCTATTGGTATAAAGGGAATTCAAGACTCAAATGCAAAAGAGAGGAGAAGAGAAAAGAGATAGAAAAGAAAATAAAAGGATAGATAATAGAGATGTATCAGGCTAGGCCTAGGCTAGTCCATGTATGATATAGTGATAGGAATGGAGTAGCATGCCTATTTTGAGCTATTTTGGATAAATCTATACATATTATCTTAAAGTTGTTATGCAAAATTGATCCATGAATATAAATGCAATTTTAGCTATGATGCATTTTCTCTCCTAGTGTGGGTTTGAGTAAATTTTGGATGGAATTGTCAATAACATTTTCATTCTTCTTTTGAACTTAAATTCAGATGTATATCTTAGTTTTGTGCCTTGATTCAAGTAATCAATTAAATGCTCAATTAGAGTTATAGATTTACAATTATTTTCTTGGGATGTGGTAAGAAATTGTGCATCACAAATTTTGTGTCTCATAATGCAAAGTTGTTATGCAGATAATCCTTTCCATTAGGATTTGAGATCATTTCTGTATTACTGGTGTAGACATCGAAAATATACAGATTGATATCGCACACTTGATCTTGATTGAATAACATCGCTTCATCCTGAATTATCCCTCTATCTAACCATTTAATCAAATAGCCTTATTTGATTAAAGTCATCATAATTCCCATTTTAATTAAATAAATCCCTAGATTTAATTAAATCATCATCTCTATGTAATTAGCTAGGTCATTTCATCTTCCTATCTTTGTTTAATTAAATAATCCATATTATTTGATTAAATCTCTAAATTTCATCTAATTAAATTAAATAAATCAACCATTTATCTAATTTAATCTAACATCACCCCCTTTGGTTAAATAAATCAAAAATATTTATTTAACTAAGTCTAAATCATTCTCTTCTCATTTTGAATTATTTAAATCATAAAATCCAAGTCAAAATGGTCAAATCAACGAACATCATTTAAATTAATCAAATCTTGACTAATTTAATCCTAATCACTCAAATCCTCTATATTTTGTAACTTGCACATGAAAATCAATTTAATTGATTTATAAATCATCTATTTTCATTCAAAAAAGGCATCAAAGATGGAATATTTCTCAAATTTGAAATCTCCCCCCAAAAGGACTTGTCCCTTCCAACAAAGCATCTAAAATCTCTTACATGTCCTTTTCTTGAGCCATCTAAATTTGCTTCACCTTTCCCCTCATCCTTCAAGCCATATTTTGAATTTGAATCTCCCCCCTCTTTGCACATTCTTCAAAACTTGCACATCCTCCATCCATTCACATGATGACATGTGGTTTCTTCTCATTTGTTGAAGATTAGTCCCACATTGCTCTATTTTGATCATCTCCTCAACTTAGCATTCTATAAACAAGAGGCTCATCCTTCATTTCTATCATCCATAATTTGAGTAAACTTACCATGCTCAAATATTTAGTAATCTCCATCCATATTTACAAATTTGTAGCTAGGTTATGTAGATTTTGGTCTTGAAGCACTCACCATCCTTCATCAAAGTGGATCATTCATCAACATTCATCAAGCTTGCATCATTGGAATTGGGAAAGGGCTAATTTTCACATCAAATTGGCACCAACTCCCTCAAGAGATTGAGAGTTTGTTTGGTTTTAGAATAGGATTTGATATTTTGTTTCAAGTTTAATGTTTTCTTCATTTTGTTCCCCTTCTTTTACATTCAAATGAATTTCTTGAGGAATCATGATTTTAACCTTACATTTAATCTAATAAATTGATTGTTTCTTGTGTTTTGAAGGTGTTAGAATCTTGGTTCACAACTGGTATTGTGTATATGACTCCATAGCCCAATTCAATAAGACACTAATTTGTTTCCTTTAGAGATTTTCTTAAGGGGCTAATCAGATTATTCTAAGGTGACTGACCTAGATTCATAATTTGAATTTGTTTTAAAATTTCAAAATATCTTTACATAAATCTTATATTCATTTGTCATACGTGAGGGAATTTGCTGAAATGGTAGAAAATTAATTAGAAACTAGCCAATTTCATAGTATACTTTGCATATTTACCTTTCAGTTAAAATGATCTATGAAAGAGATGTGTTCCATCAAGTAAATTTTAAATGAACACCAATAGGGATACCCTCCTTGGTCCCACAGAGCCTAAAGTGCAGAAGATCTCAGTCTTTGACTAGATTTTGTTAGTTGGCCAGTCACTTTCAAGAGTTTTGAATATAGGAAATGGAAATTCCTTAGAAGTTCCTTTAGATGCATTGAAATAAAAACCAATAGAATGGCGACTCTGCTAGGGATGCACTCAAATGTCTAGTTGTAGATTGTCTTATCAAAGAGTCATTCCACTCTTGATATAGTTCTCATTGAAGAGTTTAGAAATAGAGTCATATTGTTTGTATTGAGTCATAACTTTTGACATTCATATGTGGGTGGATCTGGACATCTTTGTTTAGATAATTGAAAAATCCCTTGAACCTGGAGAAGATCTATTGTAGCAAAGATTGAAGGATGAGAGTGTGACTCCATTGTTGAAGAAAAACCTGAACGAGATTTTAGTTTAAAACAAATTTCATAACTTTGAAATTCATTCCTCTATAAAGCAGATGGCAACTCTGTCCAAAGAACTAGTTGAATTGTAAAGAAGCTTTCAAAGATTTGTTGAACTAGCAATCAAGAAGAAGGTTGATAGCTGCTACAAAATCTCTAGGTATTCTTATCACTCTGAGATAAGTGTTATTTTGTTTGAATGAAACTTGTAAGAAAGAAAATCAAGGCTTAGGAGCATAAATGATTCCCTACTAGATGGATTCACATTAGGAAAGGGAATAGTATTAATTCTTTTAATACTTCTTGTCTACAAAATTTGTGATTATCCATCAAGTATGTCATTTTGTTGAGCATTTCCTTTTGAAGAACTTATTTGTAAAGAATCAAGTTAAAGTATCTAGGGTGGAGAATCCATGTCATTCCCTCATAGGTATTTTGTTATTGAAAGGTATATGCCATTAGTTTTCAGCAGTATTGAAGGTTTCCCTAACCTAATTCCTAAGAATGTTAGGAAATATCTACCCAAGTTCACAGGGTAGGGTTTTGAATCAACCTCTAAGCAACTGCAAATGTTCATGGATGTTATGGGGGATTTTGAGGTGAATTATGAAGATATTGTCATGAAAATTTTTGTTCAAACTTTGAAGGATGATGCCAGAGATTGGTACTCATATTTTCTAGCAAGTTCCATTACCTCATGGAGTCAATTTATGACAATTTTTATGGACCAATTTGGTGAAAGGGTAAATCCAAGTGTGGTAAGTAAATCCTTTATGGAGATCCATATAAATCAAGGGGAATTGGTCCTCGCTTTCAATGTCCAATTTGAAAAGGAAATTAGAGAAATCCCAAAATGCATAAGGCCAAAATATGTAGAATTTTTGGTGGTATATTTAGGAGCATTTGATAAGAAGATGAGTTTCTTATTAAGAGATAAGGAACCCACAACTTTACATAAAGCCTATCACATTTCCATTAACATTGAAAACAATTTAAGATACTCAATAATGAGAGGGCCTACAATTTCTAGTAGTAGTTCTAGCACCACCCCCAATTTTGAATCAAGTAGATAAAAGGGAAAAAAGATTTGTCATAAAATGGACACTGTATATGTTGTATCTAATTTACTCCCAAGACATGTAGAATACAAATATGCAGAGGCTTCACATTAGCCAAAGAAAGGAAAATTTGATGTAATCCTCTCTATCAAGAAATTGTATGAGATAAGGAGACATGCAGATGAGTCACCATATGAATTATTTTCAAGATCCTTGGATATAATGATGGAGATTCCTGGGAGTCTTAAACCCAGTGATCAAATGTGCATTAATTTTTTTTGTGAAGCATATATGTTAGGATCTAGTAAATGGTCTAAGGATCTAAAACCTTGTAGCCTAGACCAAGTAGTAGATTGTATCAATATTGTGGAAAGAATGGAACATGGTCATGTGCCTTCATTTGGTACTCAGGAAGGTAATAGTTGTCATGTTGCAAATGGTCAAGGGATAAGGTCATCAAATCAAGGACAAACATCAGAACTAGAACAAGTGATTGTTGAATGTTTTCATTTGCTTGACGATCTAGAAATAGATGTAGATGATAATGATGAAGATGAAGACATAGAATATGAGAATAAAGAAGCGACTCCTAATTATCTTCCTTGGGATGTCATAAACTATGAGAAAACACAAGAAGTGCCAGATACAACTTCTCAAATTGATACAATTAATAGTCATCAAGCTTCTATTAATCAAAGGAATGTACTTGATTCCAATGCCATGATACACATGAGAGGTCAAGTTAATGAAATTGAACTTGAGGAATCTACCATTGAATATGACTTCATATGAAGTGGAGATGGAATCCCTTGCCTCTAGTAGGGGATATGTTAATAGCCTTGCAAATGTGAATTTCCTAGGCATTGAGCAGTTTTCATCATGTGAAGAATGTTCTAATTATAGATCAATTGTTGTAGATATAAATGATGAGTATAATTATGAAATTTTTTCTCTATGTTCTTCAAATGACTATATTGATTTTCAGTACACTAGTTCCTTGAATTGCTTATATCCTAATTTTAAAGATTATCAAATACATCCAGCTAATGCATGGAAAAATATTTTATTTGATGAAGATGTTTGGGAGGATGAAGTTACAAATGATAGTCCTTATTGGGGTAGGATTCATCCTCTTTTTGAGGATATTACTAACAAGGATCAGGTAAATTCTATGAATTGTGATCAAAACAATGTTGAGGTGGGTAGTACTATCCATTAATATGCGATTGATATGCCTAGTGCTAACCTATATAAGAGGTGTGGAAATATAAATACCCATGAGGAAGCCCTTGAATATGATTTTAGTTCTAGATGTAATGAGGAACCTTTTAGAGATGAATATACTTGCATTGATTCCCCTATGGAGAAGAACTACATATTAGAAGGAACAGTTGGAAAGTCAAACATTCAAGATCTACTAGATGGTTGCAAAAATACCCTCACAGCATTGCCTTATGTTGAGAAGATAGAATTACATTGTGACTCTATTGAGTATGCTGATATTTCGGTACCCTCTCATTCAAGTGCAAGGAAATCCAGAGATATTGGTGATTGTGAGGATCATATGAGGCAATATGAAGCTGCAGTGGAGATTTTTGAAAATACTCCATATCTAATAGATTTAATTATGGAACTTCTCTCACCATATGGGGTTAACATTTATGGAGGGCAAGTTGATAATAGACCTGGCTATTTTTTCTTTCTTGAATGCAGTGAGGAATGGCTTAGTCAAAGCTAGAGTACCTATGAGGCCTTCAAATTTGATGAAAAAATTCCTAAGGATCATGTACCTCATGGTGATGTGGAATATGAAAGTTTTAATTTCTTGATTTAGTTTGTGGAACCTTTAATAGAAAGGGAAAAAGCTAGCAATGTTGCTCTAGATGATATTAGTAGTGTTGTTCAATGTAATACTAATGGTCTAGTGTCACATACTGATCATATGCATTCATTATAGGGAAAACATGCTAAAGTTTTTGATAGAGGGATATTTGTTCCTAAAATGTTGGAACCTGAGGGCTCTAATTTGTAAAATTATTTTCTATACATTATGTAAGTATTGTAAATATTTTCGTCTGGTGTGTTTGTTTTTTGTTGGGTCTGCTTGCCTTGTCTAGGTAAGTCCTTTGGGTTTTGGTATTGTGCCTTGGTCTGCTTCAACCATAGATTCTTTTCTTGCAATAACTGCTAAGGGTATGCATCTCCGAGCATGAGCCACTGATGCAGCTTGTGAAATTCTGAGGGATTTTAGCTCAATTCTCATGAGCCTAGCTTCTATTATAAACCCTTGTCCCCAACTGGGTAGGGTTTTTAGCCATAAAATATGCCAACATTATATTTTCATGTTGACTTGTTCAATCGGTCATCGGTTTCTTAAGTAATCCTTCAAGCCATCTGGCTTGTTTGATTACCGACCCTATTTTCTTGAGTACCTAGTTACCCTTTTCCCACTATGTCAAATCTTTGTTAAGGTTGGGTTTCAAATTTTAAATCTGGTGACTTAATAACTAAGTCACTAACCCTGTGGTCATGTTACCATTGGCTGAGACAAGTCTTGTCCATTTAACGCTAACGTCATGTATTGTGTAGCTTTCAATATTTGGAGATCAAGGATCATATTTGGACCATAGCTCGCCAGCCTGTGGGAGTTAAGTGTGTTGGTTCTTTTTAAAACAAAATGTAACGAGGTTTGTCTTCTAATCTACCTATAGAAATTCCAATTCCAATCAAGGGTAGCTCGAAGTACCTAGACCAATTGATGAGGACTTGAACAAAACCTCCTACACTTCGGGCTTTGCAAGACCTGAGAGGGGGGTCCCTTAATGTGTTTACAACCTCTACACCATTATCATAAACAACATTAACATATAACAGATGATCTCACTTAATAGCTCAACACAATAGGATAATACTGAATTAAATTGGTTGTTCATTAGTAGTATCAACTATTTGGAGCATGGGATAATTACAACACAATCCACAATATAAGATAGTCATTGATTTTCAATATGTAGCAAGCTCTAGGCAAAGAAAAACAAATACTGAATCATACGGGTAACTATAGCTTAGATCAGTGCCATATATCTATTGCAGGAGTCAAATTCATAAGTATCTAAAGATATATGCCAGATTTAATGTATAACATATGAAATCCTTGACAAGATTGCATTAAAAATCTCATTAATATGTATTCTAACTCAATACTACTTATCAAATCCTTATATAGAACATATACGCCTATAATTCCATTCAAGCATTTTAACTAATTCCTTGAATTAAAGCTAAAATAGAATCATAAACACCACAACAGTGAAATGAATGAAACAACCCTTAGTTATTTTATTTAAATTTCAGATGTGCATGTATAGTGGAGAGACATGAGTTTGAATTTATCACTTCAACTCAAATGCTAGTACTGTTATATAACATTAAATCCCCATGAACTCAAAAGTTGTTATAGAATGACTCAAAACCTAAATTGCATTTTTCTCTAAAACCATCGATCTTTACAATTCGCGCTGCAACTTCACCTAGACTCGACCAAAATTATCTAACTTGCTAACTCATACTTCTAGCCTTGAAATCCTTCTTATAGAAAATGAAGGAGCAAAAAAGCATCAGGCCAGAAAGTACACATGTCACCAGCCAATTGGAGCACTTGATGATATTCCAAAACTCGTTACAACAACAGTCACCTTGGAGAATATTCTTGTTCATCATGTTAGCTGAGAAAAGTTGATGCAATAACAAAAAACCACAAGAAACCCACACCGAGAATGTCATCAATGCAAAACTAGAACCGTTGTAATCGCAACATCTGATTCACCACCCATCAGCAACTCATTCCTTTTACTCTTCCTTAGTCAAATACTTAGTTACCCATTTCTGGTATTCTTCATCAGTCGACCAGTCAAAATTAATCACCTCATTCACCTTTGTACTATAAGGAATGTATTTTACCACTACCTAATTTGCATTTCTTTCAAAAGATTCTAAAAATGAGCTAGTACTAATAATCTTATCCATAAAACTCACCAAAAAATCATAATCTGAGTCATCACAAATTAATTTAATTTTATCATTGATGACCTTACTTGTTTGATCCTGCCATTATTGGAGTGACCCGATTTTCCTCCGCTCATCAATTATATCAGGTAACAATGTGTTACCCCAATCATTGAAATTCTTCACTAACTCCCTAATCTTCCTACTCAAATCATCTGGCAGGGTCTGAAAACCTTGCAATGACTTAACTAATACTTGAGTATGTTTTAATGATTTGGGCCTATTATTTATATCAAACCTTGAAGCCTTATACATGACATCCAAATAATTTGTCCTAGGGACCCAATTTTCAATTAATGGTATCACTACCCCCTGATCCCTATCAATATTAGTTATTGCATCTAACAAGAAATAATATAAAGAATGTATAGATAGAAATTTACTGTCAACCCTTTCATTTAAATGCCTCAAGACAGTAGTAACAATATCCTATTCCTTTGAAAGAAATCCCTCCTCTCTTACCTTTACTGATGTATGTAATTCATCAATTTTTTGCATAAGCTGCATTTTTGTAGGATCAACAGAGCACTCTATTTCTTCATCAATTTGTTCTAAAGGAAGGGTGAGGGTAGGATTTTGACTAGGAGAACCTAGTGTGGAAATAATTGGAGAAGCAAGAGGCACTGACCCTACTGTGGATGGTAATGTACTAGTCCCTAGAGAACTTGATGTCTCCCCAATATATCTATAACTAAACCTTTCCACCTCAGTTTGTAGCTCAACGTTCCTCTATTAAATCTTGTATTCTTCAATCAAAAGGTTATACTTCTCTATTAGGCTCCTCTTTTCAGCCTCCTCCCTTTCAAGAGTCTTTTGGGCCAATTTGGCCACATTCACAGTCAAATTAGTGGTCTCGGTGGTTGAGGTCTCTGAAGCTCTCTTTATTATTAATCATCTAAAATTTGGATTAATATCAGAAACATCTGGTTTTCTCCCTTGTGGGGCCAATGCCCAAATTTCCAAAGTTTCATATTCCTCACTGAAGGCAGAGTTTTGCAATTCTACCTTGACTTCTTCTTCAGAGTCTTGAAAGGGATTCTAGGAATTCATAATAGCATTAAAGGCTACTACATCTACAATGTCCTATTTAGGCAGAATCAATACACCAACCTGACTCGCAAGTTTTCTTCCTTCTTCAGGAGTGATGTTCTTGAATTCTTCCATTAATTCAGCTTTTACCTCCTTATCATTCTCCTAGTTTGACCTATCAGGCCTTAGTTCTCTTCTTTGCCTACATTTATCTTGATATTCTTCAAATTTCATCCTCCATACCAATTGCAAGAATATAGGAGTTTTTACAAATGTATTGTCATCAAAAAACTCCTTGCATGCTTCCATTCTTGCATCTTGTTCACTTTCTCCTTTCATATCTAAATGGGATAAAACCAATTTAGTTGGCCTAGAAGGGGAAGGCATACCACCCTGCATGTCCTAATTAGTAAAAATAATTTCATCCATCAAATTCTCCTATGGTTGATCAATTCTTTGCCTCTTATGGCTTGTCTCAGATGGTGGTGATGAGGGACTATCTTCTAGTGATGATTCTAAATCAATGATTTTGATTGCCCCAGGCACTTTGAATTTTGGACCTAGTTGTGAAGGCAACTTCATTATTTTCTTCCCCTTTTTGTCTACTTCTTCCTCATCATTGTTGCTATCATTTTTCCTCTAATAAATGGGACACCTTTTAGTAGGCTGATATGCTGGTCTTGTTTCAATTGCCCTGGCACCTTGTTCTTGTACACCCAGACTCAACTCTAAGTTTACCTTTTTGGTTCTTAAAGTTCCCATAATCTCTTTGAAGTTCCCCATCAGAAAATCAATTTTCTTATGGTGGGGGCTGAACTCCAACAATGGATCATATTTCAGAGCCATTTTATGCACAACATCTAGTAGCTTACTATAAGCTATCCATTTCTCCTTGTTCAACTCTTTCTTATTTAGGTCGAACTCATTTCTAATTAGGTCCTCAGGGAAGTTGAACTCATGCACAAACTTGCCAACTTTTATTCTATGTCTGAAAAGATCAAAGAAACCCTTAGGATCAAGTTTCTATTTTGGACTACATCTCAAATGGTAATCATCAAATAATTTCTCAAAATACATCCAACCTCCTTTTGAAAATTCAAAATCAGACACCACTGTATAATCAGGGAAAAATGTTCCCTTACCCCTTCTAGTGAGGTTGTCCTCATGAATACAACCTATTTCCCACATAACCTCTGCAAACCCCACTACTGGTGGTACATGATTGTATGGAATTATATGAGGGGTTCCCTAAAAACCATATACTCTCAAAATAGTGCTAACTGGATATGGGATAATGTCACTCTAGTGATGGTAGACTTTTAATTTTGGCTTCCTCCCCTTTGGCCTAAGGAATTATATAATTCCTCAGGGATCCTAAGTACATTCACCATCAATCTAGCCCTTAGTCTGTAAGAAAAATAATTATCAAATTGCACATAACTAGTGCTTTCCTTATTACAAGATAAATTTGTAGCCCATATCTATACTAGCAATCTTTCTCCATCAACCGATTTCCTTGATTTGATCTTCTCAGAGAAGAAGTCAGCATTCTTGAACAAGAACATATGCATCAACATAGAATACCAAAAGAATTGAGTGCCAGTATCATTTTTCTACCAGCCTTCATGTATCCTCTCAGCCAAGAAAGAAGCAAAGTCATAGGTCACAAAGAAGTTAGGGTGTTATATTTTCACACCCATGAACATGTATGCAATTGGAATTACCGCATCAAGACTGAAACCAAAAATCTGACACAATGAATAGAAAGTGGCCAAGAAATGATTTGCAAAACAATTCAATCTGAAAGGTTCCTGGCCACTAGGGCTTATATGAAATCTAGAACCTCCTGCCCTAGCCAGATGAGGTGGAAGTAACTTAGCTCTAAAAAGAGACTTCAACTTTGCATATTCCTGCTTCATTTCCTCAAGATTGATAGGAAGAAAGTCTTCACTCGTTTCACTCAAGTCAAAAATCTGGTTGATATCATCACTGTTAATGCTTAATAGAACCCTTCCATCATTATCCCTAATTAACTATGTGATGGGGTCATACCTTGTAGCCACTATGCTAAGCAAGTCTACATTAGGGAACACATTTGGTACCACCAGCTTCCCCATATCATACATCCAACCGTTTGAAAAGGGGTGTGGTAAATTCCTCTATCCATACCACAATCTAAACAATTCCAAGCCTATGAGGGAAACCTTAGCATTGACAATGTTGGAGCAATTATACACTAACCCTTCCCTCAGGATTTTCCCTTGCATTAGAATCAATCTGTTCTTTCTATCATTCATTGACAAGGGCAATTGATCCAAAAAATCATCATATAGGTTTCTTTTCAAATAGTCAACTTTGCCAGAATGCTGCTTGGGTGGTGCCATCTCGGACAAACTAGGGCTTCGTTACAATGTTATATTTCAAATAGATAGGACTAACCAAAGATAGGAAATTACACACAAAACACTACAATTTCTCACAACTATAATTAAACTATAGCCCTAACACATTTATTAGCAAGCTTAATGATAAACACAGCAAATCCTTTGCTAAATTCAAGTGCAAAATGACCAGGAGACACAAAAATTAACTCACGACTCTTTTCGTAGAAATCCCAAATTTTGGCTGAAGAGACTCGCAATTTCGCTTTCGGGTCTAAACTACTTCAAAAAATATTTGGATGCTTTGTGATACAAATAAGGTAGGAGAATTGATTTTATCTTGATGAAATTATGCCAGTAGATGTCTCATCTGCCATTAAAGCTCACTCGCGTAGTGCACAAATGACTCGAACCATATTCGATGCAGATTTAAATTTGAACCATCGATTCTTTAGTTTGATCAAATCATCGACAACCACCTTCAAATAGGATGAAACAATAGCCAACATGGAAATAAGGGGCCCACCATACTAAACACTGTGAAGGAAGTCCACTTGGCAGTCGTCCATGATATTGCAATCCTAGAATTTCTAATTACACAATGGTAGGTAACCATTGATCTTGAACATCGGTGATCTCGTTCCTTCAACACAGTCACCAACATTATCATTAACCTTTGAGCAACTTTCCCATCAAGATTATAACAGATCTGTTGATTTAAAACATGTGCGTCTCAAGAGCACTTTATAACTTTCCTTTTAATGTATTAAGGCCATAAAGTATTTCCTTTATTCTTTTGGCTTCATCAGATGAGACACATGGTGCCCACCTGTGATATCATGATCATGTAATTTTGGATCACGCTATGGCGGGCGACCATTGATCTTGAAAATATTTGATCATCGGTTACTCAAAATTTATCCCCTTCAGCCTTTCTAGATAGGACATGTGGCACCATCGACAAAATCACTATGGTGGGGCCATCATAGGATGGCAGGGAACGGTTGAGATCAAACAATAGTTGATCAATGATAGTGCAAATTTCATTCTCCAAATAGGACATGTGGTGCCCTCCCGCGATATCGCAATGCTACAATTCCTGATCACGGGATGGCAGGCAACCATTGATATCTAAAGGAAAATAATCAATGGTAGTACGAATTTCATCCCTCTACAAAATAAAAAATTCATTAAAAGGACAAGGGGACATCACTAGGCCAATGGTAAACAACAATTAAGTTGTTTTAAAATCCATGAAACATAGGGCCAACCAGGACATAGGAAAATAAAACCTACGGAGGAAATAAAATATTAAGACCAAAGGGACTAGGCCTAGACGAACCAATAGGACATAAGATTTTTTTTAAATCCCTCCAAAAGTAACATTAAAATAGATCCCAACCAAGGCGTAAAATAACACAAGGGTTTAACATGTAGGAAAAGCTAAAACCCCAACCCTAAGAAATTTTCAACACCATGAAAGACCAGTAATACCAGGTAGGATAGGAATGGAACATAAGGATAAAAAATTATGATGTTCCATTAGTGGCTCCAGTTGGGGACGTTCATTCCACTGGAATGAAGCGAGAATTTAGAAATGCAGGTAGAGCAGACCAAGATGTAGAGATGACTAAAAAGGGATTGTTTAGATAAAACAACCCAAACTATGTACAAAATATATACAAAATATACAAACCTAAAGTACTGTTCATGGAAAAGAATACTTCAAGAACTATCCATGAATTGGTAGTTCAAGAAGATATCCTATCATATCTTGGAGGAAGTACGAATCTTCACCCCACATACCATTAATAAAAAATTGACCCAACCAAATTGCATCAAATTTCCCATGTTTCCCTTTATCTTCCAGTCTGGCATTCCACATTAAAACCAAATCTCAATCTTTGAAACTCCTTGCAGTTGCCCTTTTTTCATTCAAATTCTTTAGTTGCAACTGCAACTTTGCAGTTCTCTTTTGTGCTTCCCTCCTTGTTTCATCTAATTCTATAAGAGCTTCCACTCTCAAATGCATCTCATCATGAATTTCATTATCATACATCTGGAAAAACTTATACATTTCCATTAAGTTATTTTGGGGTAACCTATCATTTATCCCATAAACCAAGTCGAATGGGGCACAACCTATTTCCTTCTTCACAGTTACCCTATCTGCCTAGACTGCTAATCTTAGCTTAGAATCTCAAGCCTTTTTATTCTTATCCAAGATTCTTTTAATAATATTCATCAAGCTTTTATTGCTTGATTCTGCTTGTCCATTTCGATGTGGGTGGTATGGTGATGAATAAGAAATTTGGATGCCATGCTTCTCACAAAATTCTATGTATTCTTCAAATTTGAAACACATTGCATTGTCTAACACAATCCTTTTTGGAAATCCAAATCTAGTCAATATATTGCTCATCAAGAAATCAATTACCACTTTACTAGTGGCTTTATTTGTTGGAATTTCTTCCACCCACTTGGTGAAATAATCAGTGGCCAACAATATCTATGAGTGGCCTCCACTAGATTTACATGCTATCTCTCCTACAAAATCAATACCCCATTGTTGGAATGGAGCTTGTACTATAACTATTTTTAGAGGAAAGTTTCTAGAAAACTTTAACTTACCAGAGAAACATTGACAAGCATCACATGTCTTCACTATTTGGTTTGCATCCTTAAAAACTGTAGGCCACCAAAATCCAACCCTCATTATCTTATGTGCAGTTGTTTTAGCCATATAATGTACTCCACAAACTCCATCGTGCATTCCACTCAGAAGTTCTTTTGCTTGATCTTGGTAAACACACTTTAGCATGACACCTTCTCCATTTATCCACCATAGCTTTCCATCTACAATAACATACTTGATAGCATGTAATTTCAATGTCCTTTTCTCATTTTCACTCAAGTTATTGGGACATTTCATTTTTTGTAAGTAATATATCACATCTCTATACCATTCTAAATGCTCCATATCACATAGATGCGATCTATTCTCCTCTTCTAGCAAATTTATCTGATTTACTTCTAGATTAATTTGGTCCATGAGCTTGGCCAATCCTTGTCCTCTTACCAGTTTAGTAATCTGAACCTCAATATTGAATTCCTGAATCCTATTTATCCACCTACACTTTCTTCCTGATACTTCTTGCTATGTGAAAATGTCCTTAACAGTAGCACTAGGCACATAAGCAATTACAATAGCTCCCATCAAATAAGGCCTAAAAGCCTTAACTGCTTTTACCAGTGCATATGACTATTTTTCATTTATATCATACTTAAGTTCTGCAGCTTGTAAAGATTTGCTAAAAAAGGTTATACGCTATTCAAAACCTTTTGCATTCTTTTGCAACAACACAACTATGATTGTGTGGAAATAAGCAAATGAGAAAATTTGTAAAGGTTTGGAAAAATCAGGGGGTCTTAAGACAAGAGCCTCCTTTATTACTTGCTTAATGGCTTGGAAGGCCTGTACAGGCTACTCATCCCATTCAACCTTGGCTCCTTTCTTGAGAATTTTGGAAATAGGGTGAACTATCTCAGCAAAATTCGTCATAAACCTCCTCAAGAAATTTATTTTTCCAAAGAAAGATTGTATTCCTTTGACACTTTGGGGTTGTGGAACTTTTTCAATTGCAATTACTCTCTCTGTATCAATTTCTACTCCATCCTTGGAAACTATATGTCCCAATAATTTTCCTTCTATTACTCCAAACACACATTTTTTTGGATTAAAAGAAATGACATACTCCAAGGCTCTAATGGATACCTTCTTCAAATGCTCACAATGATCCTCTTCATTTTTAGAATATGTTGTCAGGTCATCTTGATAGATCACCAAAAACAAGTTAATGAGATCTAAGAATGCCACATCCATGGCTCTCTGAAAAGTAGCCCTTGAATTTGTTAGACCAAATGGCATTCTTACATAAACATATGTTCCCCATGGTTTAGTGAAAGCCATCTTAAACTGCTCAGACTCTTTGACCATGAGCTAGTTATAACCAAAAAAACCATCCATCATAGACATTAATTCATAGCTTGTCACTTGTTGCAACATGGCTTCCTTATTGGGTAATGGATAATTGTCTTTTAATGAAGACACATTCAAATTTCTGAAATCTACACATAACTTGATGTCTCCATTTTTCTTCCTTACTAGTACCAAGTTTGATACCTAGGATGAATGTCTAAATGTCTTGATGATCCCTGCACCTCTTAGTTTCATTAATTCTTCTTGCATTTTGGGGGCCAAAGTGGGATTAATAGGCTTTTTCTTTTGTCTAAATGGCTTGGCATCATCAGAAAAAGGAATCTCATGTTGAAAAAAATCCTCCCTATATGCCTTAAGATCATCATAAGACCATGCAAACACATGCCTAAACTTCCTTAATAATTCAATTAGCATCCTTCTCACCTTTGCTGACATTTTCTTTCCAATATACACCTTCTTTGGGGATGCTTCTGTTCCAAGATTTATCTCTTCTAGGTCGCCAGGATGGGAAATAGCATGATTAGCCTTTGTCTTGTCTTGATTATCAAAAACTCTTTCTAGTAAAACTAGACCCTTGGGAATTATGTTCGTCTTTAAGTGAATGACCTCATTTCCAAATATAGTATCCTTACCATTAACATTTTCAACAAAAGATCCAAAGTCAATTTCCTGATTTTCATACTCTCCCACACAATTCAAAAATCTTAATATATCATCATCATTATCAAAAAATTTCCAATTTTTAATGTTATCAAGGACAGATGGCCTGGTTTGCACTTCAACCTTTGAAATTCTAGTATAAGTCATATCATCTGGTTTTAATGTAATGTTGGCTAATAAGTCTGCCACTTTGTTTTGACCTCTCTCCATCCATCCTATACCAAATGCATCGAATCTCTCCAATTCATCCCAAACAACATTCCTATACTGTTTCAACCTCTTGTTCTTTGATACATACTTGGATCTAACTTGAGAAACCACAAGCTCAGAATCCCCAATTGCCTTGAGCTTCTTGATCCCATGTTTTTTAGCCAATCTCAACCCTAATAACAAGGCTTCATACTTTGCCACATTATTTGTGCATTCAAATAATAGAGTGAAAGAGAACCTGGATGTCTTTCCACTTGGTGATCGTAACAAGACACCTGCACCAGACCCTTCTTTTGAACTTGCACCATCAAAATACATAGTCTAGAAGTCATCAAATTTTGACAATTGTTTTATTTTTGTATCAATCAATGTAGTAGGCTTATTACAATTGCTAAGGAATTCCTCAACTCTAAATTCATCTATACCACTATCAATAAAACTTGTCATATTTTCAATCGGGCCATGCTCAATCATATGAGGTACTTTTGATTCTCTTTCTATTTTGACATCCTTACCATCAATGGAGAAAGTATAAAATGAAAAATCACATTGCATGTTACCCGCCATTGATGCACTCCATTTTCTTGACAAAACCATCCCAAAATGAGGTGGGATGTCTGCGACTAATATAGTCATGACTAAATCCTTGTCAGGGTATTGAGTCAATTTATAAGGAAATTCTCTTATAGTTCCAATAACTAGCACTTCTCTTGAGTCCATAGCATAAAATTTACCTTGAGCAATATCTACTATCAAGCCCATTGCCTCCATTATTTTTACTAGCATAACATTATTTGAGGCCCCTGAATCTATCGTACAATTCCTTAAAGTTTTCCCATTTATATCCACACTTAAGAAAAAAGGGGTTATATTTTCAAGGCACATGTTAATAGAATTTCCTAAATACACAGGAGGAATTTGCGACACAATTCCCTCCACTTCCTTTTCTTTCTCTTTATCCTTCATTTCTTTACCACTTCCTTGTTTAGTCTTATTACCAGCAACATTTGTGATCAAGGCTATTGTCTTTCTTTGTGTTCATTTATTCTCATCATTTCTAGCAAAGGTACAATTACTTTAACCTAAGAAAGCACATGAAACCTATCTATAGGTGTATATTTAGGCAGATTAGACATCATACCTTCATCATTTTCCCTTTTTTTTGGTTGATTACTTCCTCCTAGCTTCTTTTGCTTCTTATCCTCTGCAACAGGTTCAACTACCTTTGTAATCACCTTGGTCTTCACCAGTGACGAAGTCACATCTTCTTGAGGCTTTGGGGTTTCACTCTTTTTAGCACAAACCTTTTCATTCTTAACCTCTTTGACTTTTACAACGTCCTTTTTGTTGTCAACCTTAATACCTTTGTTTTTATCTTTTTGTTCCTTAATAAACAGGCCAACAGGTTTACCCTATTCACCACCCATAGTTCTATTTCTCAATTGAAGTGAACTTCTCATTTAAGCAGCCATTTCTTCATTCAATCTTGCAATCTCTTCTTCTGACAGTCTCCTTAACGACACTAAATCTTCAGCCTATTACATATTGCAAGCATTATGATCAAAATAACCTTCCTCATCATAACAGACCTGTTGATGATACATCTCACTTCTCTGCCTCTAATTATCCACATTAGCTTCCTATATTTCATCATCAGAGGAACATTCTGCCTCATCATTCTATGATCTAGCCATACGAACATCTACATCTTCTTGCTCATATTCTGATGTTTGATCATGATGAACATCCTCTTCTACTTTCTTAGCAACAAGCAACTGAGCAACATCACAATAATTTTGATCATGTGGATGTTCACACACTTCACACCATGGTCTATCAGCTACTGGATTCATTGAATGTTTCTACAAGGGGTTTGGCGTATGTTGATCATTTTTAGGCTTTTGGTTAGGCAAGATTGGTTTTCCATGTTTCAAATTTGTATTGTAAGGATAATTTTGCAATCTAGACTACCTATCATTTTTATTATAGGGTTTCCTTTCATTCCCTATACACTTCTCTTTCTTGGCAACAATTTTCTTTATGTCTTTCAGAGTATTGTAACCCTTTTCCCACTTTTCATCATCCTTAGGCTTTGCAGCATGAACATTCTCATTCTTATTCCCAAGATTTTTTAAAAGTGCAAGTTCTTCTCTCCTACCATACTTCCTAGAAGCTATTATGTTACTCTCAATACTTATAGCCACCCTAAATGCATCCCTCATAGTCTGAGGGTCCTTATCTATAAGGAGACAACCATTTTAGCATCAAAAGCATTGAAATATGTAATTAAGCAAACATTTTCATCAAGCCTCAAAACTTGGAACAACTTATACATTGCTTTTTGAAATCTTAAAGTTAAACTCTATCACAGACTCATTCAATGGCTTCTTGATGTTATTAAAATCATTCAACATGAAACTAGCATTAGTTTTATCACCATACTACTCCTTGAAACACTTTTCAAACTCATCCCATGAACCAATACTAGCATTAGGTAGACCTCTATACCAATCCCTCGCATCTTCTACTAGAGATTGTACAAAAAATTTCATTACAACATCTTCATGTTCTACCTCATAATCATTTAGCATATCCATAAAAGCTTTCAAGTGTTCCTCTGCTATCACAACATTCTTGCCAACAAACTTATTCATATTTTCTCTCAAGTTAGCGGGGATAGGATTTGGATAACCAAGAATACCATCAAAGAACAATGGCCTATACCTTTCCAACTATATAGGTCATCATTGAAATAATCCTTCATTCCTTTGAGAATAAACACCAAACTCTAAATATTGTACTCCAGAACTGTCCTGATTTGGATTTACAAACCTAGTTGCATGAATCTTTTGGCTAGAATTATTTAGGGTGGGATTTGGAGTAATTTTAGGATTATTATTTAAGGAATCCTGGTGATTTTATGAAGTTGCAGCTTGTGTAACCTCATTCGTAGTTGTCATTTTTTGGAAACTTATTTTTCTCTTCATTTTTGCATTTGCAGCCTCAATCTCTTTTCTCTCCAACTTTTCTGCCAGAGCCTCACTCTCCTTCTTAGCCTTTTCTAAGGTAGATTCTGTTTGAAATGAAATATGTGGCTTGATATCTTGTTGAGTCGAATTGGGAGTCACCTTCTCATTTATTTTGATCCCCTCAACCTTTTGGTTTCCTTTGTCCAACACAGGCTTAGGGTTTGTATTACTTGGTTGGGACTTATCATGATTTAAGGGCTTTGGGTTTGTAGGTTTGGTTTGGGCATCAATGTGGCCTACTAGTATTTCTTTAGACCCAGGTTTGGCTTGCTTATTAGCAATCTTCTGTACAACTAGACCCTCAACACTTGGTTTAGGTTCTTCTCGATTCAGGAGCTTCATTGTTGCCAACTGTCTCATCAACCTATCCCTTTCAATCACAACATTCCTCGGCCCTTCTTCCCTCTCTTTTTCTCTTTTCACTCTGAGCTTAGCTTGTTCTTGGATTTCCCACCTCAAAGAATTTATGTCTCCAAAACTATCGTTAGTGTTAGGAAAAGTCACATCAGTACTTGATGTATCATCTAGATCTATTAAATTGACTCCTTCTAGTACATGTTCAGAAAACAAAGGGTTTACATCATTTTCAGGAGGAGGAGGCACATCATTGGTGCATTCTCTATGATGGCTTCAACTTCTAATATTGCCTCTTCTCTTTTTAGCATATTTGACACTAACAAGCCCTTTATTCTGACATGTCACATCTTCTTGAATTGGCGTGTTAAATAATGAATCAAAAAATCCACAACTATCTGAATCTGAATTTCTAGACACCTCTTCAAGATTCTCAGGGATAGGATGTAAAAGACTATTTTTACCTTGGTGTACAGGGTCCTGTGACACAGGAGCAACATTACTAGATTTTGGTTTTTTATTTATCCAGTCCTTCTTTGCTTTGGGAAGTTCACCTTCCAATTTTTGTTCTAGATGATTCTTCATGAATGACCTAGTGTTCTTCATTTTTCGTACTTGTCCAAAATTTCTTTCCACGTATAATAAGCCTTTCAAAATAAAATTCACATTGGTGCAGAGAATTTAGAGTCACCACCCAATTTTCTTGGGGATACCAAATACCTAAAGACACGTGGTGGAGAATAAAAACCTTTGGAACCTCATACTGACAACACTCAAAAGTGCTTTACAACATAACTCTTAATACTTATGAAAATAGAAGAAGTGGATAAACTTAACACAAAATTATAGGCTAAACCTTCAAATCATAGAAATACTATGAAAAATCTATGGAAAATGGACAACTGACACACTGACAAGAAATATTAAAATTAGCTCCCGAGTAGAGTTGCTATTTTGTTAGTTTTTTTTTAAACAAAATGTAATTAGGTTTGTCTTCTAATCTACCTATGGAAATGCCAATTCCAATCAAGGGCAACTCGAAGGACCTGGACCAATTGACGAGGACTTGACCAAAACCTCCTACACTTTGAGCTCTACAAGACCTAGGAGGGGGTCCCTTAATGTGTTTATAACCTCTGCACCATTATGATAAACAACAATAAAATATAACAAATCATCTTACTTAATAGCTCAACATGATAGGATAATACTGAATTAAATTGGTTGTTCATTAGTAGTATCAACTATTTGGAGCATGAGATAATTACAACACAATCCACAATATAAGATAGTCATTGATTTGCAATTTGTAGCAAGCTCTAGTAAAAGACAAACAAATACTGAATCATATGGGTAACTACTGTAGACACATAAAAATGACCTAGGCCTGCAACCTTCATTTTTCATCTTTTGTCCTAACATAATTATGACATTTAATTATGTCCTTGGTCCACATTTGACTATTGATAAAATAATTCATAATTATTTAATTAATTCATGTCTCTTTTATTCTTAGTGATTATTAAATAAATAATTTATTTATTTATTAAATACATCATTAATTGTTTGAGTCTTCCCCTAATTAAATAAATTTCTAATTTTTTTTAGTTATCTTAATTCATTTATTTCTTCCTGATTATTAAATAAATTAATTTCATTTATTTATTTAATATGTCACTAATTCTCTTGATTAAATGAATTTATTAATTTATTTAATTATTAATCATATCTTCTAAATTAAATAATTATCTTTAATTATTTAATTGTCAAAATTAATATTCCTCTCATTTTAAATAAATGAAATTATTTAAAATGTCATCACATTTTTAACTGATAGTCCATTTTGGTAAATAATCTAAAAATCGATTATTTATTATTTCACAAAATCTATATTTTGAATTAATTTAATTTAAAATGGTAATGAATCTTCTAAAAATCAAGTAATCGGGCAGGTTCTTGATTTTTCAAATCTCATCTTCAGTTCAACTCTTATCTTCTTGATTTTTTGAATCTCACAAATTAGGCAGTCTTTATCTTCTTGATTTTCAAAAATCTTTAATTTTCTAATTAATTATCTCATTTATTCTCCACTACTGATTTGATTTTCTCAGATGATATCTCGACCACTCACGTAATGAATTTTCCCCAACCCTGAGTAGGGATTGTCAAATTAAATCTTGTCCTTTGGTTTTAGGTCTCTGTTGAAAGTCGATCTTGTCCGTCCATCCAAAATGGTATTTTCTATAAAATACTATTTTTCTCTCATTTTTAGAGGACACACATGAATTATATTATTTTTGCATATTAAAACTTAGATTTCTTTGAGTCATTTTTAGTCATTTAGGCATAGACATAGACTTTGATCAAATCATTCAAAGCTTGGTGTAGGACTTAGACTTTTATTTCCAGATTGCTCGCATGTTAAATCTGAGGGCAACACGTCAACCATGAAGTTATAAGGTGTTACAAAAGTGAATCATGGAGGTCTCGACGATTAGCTGGTATAATCATTCTTTATTTTAGCTTTCATTGTATTTTGTAATTTCTTTGGGCTTCTTGATTTGTATTGATTTGATAACAACTAATCTAACCTGATTTAACCCTTAGTTACATTGGTGAACCTGACGTTTTGTAGAAAAATTTGTGTTTTCTTGTTTGTTTTCATTGTTTTGCAGGTTACAGCTAAGAATTCATACGAAATCCTGTCACCTTTTCTTGACCACAAAAAAAAGGGCACATTAAATCTTTAAAAATTATTATCTAGGTTTTGTAGGCCTTGTTCTTAGCTTTTCAAAACTTCAAACGGTTTAAAATTTTGTTAAGATTTGAGAAAGTTATGGCTATTTTAGTATTTGTTGTTTTTTTAATCTAGCTTTTAAAACTCGTGTTTTCTTTTGGCTATAACATTTTTTCTGTGTAGAATCTTAGAAAATAATTTATGAGTTTTGAAGGTTTAATTTTCAGCTTTCCATGGATGCAAATGATTTAAAATTTCATTAAGTTTTGAGAAAGTTATTGCTGTTTTAATTTGCTGCTGTCATTAATTTTTTTTTGGTTACTAATCTTTGTTGGCAGCATGTGGCATTGGAGTTTTTCGTGGGTCAAAGAAATAATATATTCAAACTACTGACATGTAGTTTTACAGCTACGTTTGTCAAAGATTTATCTCTCAAACCACTTGTTTGCATTTTTTAATTTAGGAACATTTCCTTTGGTGCTTTAAAATGAATTTTGTTTGCAGGTGTCTGATTGTGTTTGAACAAATGGTAGGTGATTATGCTCTTACCTTGTAAAAACTCGGTGATTAGAAAGCCAGACCCATTTTATCTATTATATACCCTCATGATTTGGTAATCAAAGTATCCTCTCCCCTTGCGCACTTTTGCGATCCTAGGTGTAAGAGAAATAGTTACTAACTCTAGGACTTGGGCCTATTCTAGTGGAAAAAAGTACTCACCCCAGGACGACTCAGACCAGTAGCACCCTAACCCCGAGGGACTTCCAGCCAGTATATAAAAGTGGATTCTTGGGGAAAACCCAAGAATCATGCGTATGGTTCTGACGAGATGGATCTGAAAGGGGACTCTCACCATATGGATCATGCCCTATGAACAAAATGCCTATATTAAACACTTTTTGTTCTAGAGTCCAACCTTTTTTAGCCACTGCTTGATATAGTGCAGGGTACAGTATCATGCCCGAAGACACTCACTACTGATCCCCTTGAGTAGAGATAAGAATTTTTGGGAAGTCACTACCGAAGAATCCAAATTTGGTCTGCTCGAATGACGTTAATGAGCCGTGGAGGGGAGCCAATGCCACCAAAATTCTAAGCTATCTGCTCTCGAGGACTGGTGTTCCACACCAATCCAAGGTATATCGGTGGGATATATCAAGTATACAAACCCTTGGCCTATTGGCCTTTTAGGATTGTACTCGTCTCATGTGTGCTTGCTTACAGTCAAAATATCATGCTTGCAAGTGTATTCTAGATACTAAAACAAACCAAACAATGGTCAAACATCTAGAAACAGCCAAGTCAAACTTCAAGAATTCAGTCAAAACTGGTCTAAATAGTCTGTCTACAACACATCTACTTTCCTATGCAACACATCTGACATGTCGAGTCACATTTTCCATTTATAACATGCATTTGATCTGTTGCATCACATGTGCCATTTGAAAAGCCACATCTGACTTGTCACGTTGCATTTGCAATTTAAAAAGCCACATCTGACATATCGAGTCACATTTTCCATTTATAACACCACATTTTCTTGTCTTGCAACGCATTAGCTTTCTATAAAAATGCATATGCAAAACTGAACTGCATTTGATTGTACAAACACCACATTTGTATGCGTTGCGATGCATCTGAGTCTCACGGAACCGCATTTGTCACATCCTACCACATTTGTTAGTTCCAAAGTCGCATGTGCATTCCTAATAGGCAATTGATCCTTGAAACAACGCATCTGCACACTGCAACCCATTTGCCACTTGAAACAACACATTTGCTTAACTAAAATTTAAACTCATAGACAAGAATCTAAATCCAAACATTTTTGTGAAATATCTTTTTCAAACATCTTTGTCAAAAAACAGAACTGAAATATTGTCCATCGTAGTCCTCATTTGGCATCTAGACTTGGAATTGGTCATTTTCCTTGGTCAACATTTTCATATTTAGTCTTCATTGTCACCTTGGCATTTGGTATCCTTTCTTGACATGTTTATCACCTTGCATTAGTCATTTCCCTTAGACAAACGTCATTATCATCTCACAACATCATGGCATCCACCACCTTGTCTTCACTTCAACAAAATGTTGATAGGCTTGCTAGTAAATTTGAATACGAATTAATCTGTAGAGGTCGATACCAAGAAGCCTTTGACTTTAGGAGAGAATTTATCCAAGCCAAAAATTAATGCCCTTCATACCAACAACCAATTAGTCCAAGTCCTCCATCTATCTACCCTCACTATCAAAAGTCACTTAACAAAAATCTTTCCATTAATTCCCAACACACGTCTACTTATTACCCTTATCCTAACCTTGACAATGGAAGTCAACTGTCCGCTAGTCCATTCCATGTTTCCACATGATATGCTAGTCCTTCACCTATTAATCCCATCCAAGTTTGTATCCCTTATCAACCATCTACCAACTCATGTCAAGTCCCCACATCATACCATACTGATCCGGTCCAAGTCTCCATGTCCTATTTCAATCAATCTTACACCAATCCAATTGAAGTCTCCATGTCATATCCTTTTCATTCAACAATTAATCCAGTCCAAGACTCCATGACATAGCCAATCCAAGATTCCATTTCTTATCCTTGTCCCTCACATGCCAGTCCAGTCCAAGTCCCCATGTCCTATCCTAGTTCTTCATATACTAGTCTAGTCCAAGTTCCCATGTCCTATCCTAGTCCTTTGTTCATTAATCCTTTTCAAGTCACCCTCTCACAAGCCACATCTAGTCATAAATATTCTATCATAGTCCAAAGTCAAATCCCATTTAATAGACTTGAGGATAAATTTCAAAATGAAAGTCCAAAGCATGACCTTATAATGTTAATCTCATGTAAAGAACAAGGTAGTCCATCCCATGACCCTATCTTTTAGTCCATGCAGGAAGTTCTTCAAGATGATCATGACATCCAAAATACCCCAACCCTTGAAAAAGGCTTCAATCCTAATTACATCACCCATGACAACCCCATCTTTGACCAAGACCCTACCATTGACCAAGAAATCCAAGACAATCCACTTGACCTTTATGCCATTCATGATCAAACACTTTCCGACGTTATAAAGGCCTCGACTATTGACACATCCCATGATAAGACACTTGCCTCCATGGGACACATAGACGATATTCCTCTAGAACAAGAATCTTCCACTAGGGACATGCTTGCATATGATCAAGTTATAGCTAAAATCATTGGACTCTATGGCACTAAACATAATGATGGCTTTGACATTGCCTTGGAAGCACCAAAAGAATCATCTAAACCTAACATGTCACACAATCAGACCAAAGATATCAGTTAGGAATATGTCCAACATGACAATGAAGATAAGACACTTTATCAACTAGGGTCATCTATCTTTGTGAGAGCAGACTTTCTTGCAGATGAAAATATTACAAGTGATAGTATCCACATACCTAATGATGGGTTAGCATATTACTTTCAAAACAACAAATACCCCATCAAAAATAGAATCTATCAAAGCATGCAATATCAAGGTAAAGGACTAGGCATACACGAGCAAGGCATTTTAGAATGAATACAACTTCAGGAAAATTACAGAGATCAAGGTCTTGGCTATTCCTTAGTTAGTAAATCAAATGATGTCATTGGTACCTCCTCGATACTGGGGACAACTTTGTCAGATACAAACATCAAAATAGAGTCCATGAGAAATCCTTATGATAAGGTTGTTTCCAACACCATGTCCATCCACACCATAAACCGTCATTCTCAACATCTTAAACCTTCCCTTTGGAACCAACAAAGACAAAAGTCATACAAATCAAAAGATCAAAATCAAATGTCAAAGACCATTGAATCAAACAAAAAGACAAGTGGAAAAATGAAATTAAAATGGATCCCAAAGACAAGTGGATCAAACAAAGACACCAAGTCAAATACAAAAGTCAATCACAATGTGGAGCCATAAGACAAGAGAACTCCCACATACAAAAAATGTCCACCTCCTTCAAAATGGTCATCAAACAAGGCATCTAAAACTGTTGGTTCCAAACACTATCCCTCCAAAATCCATCATCCACCATCCCAAGTTTGGAAAATAAAAAAGTCATTCATCCAAACGTCCAAACAATCTTTCCATGTCTACCATCATTCGTCAGAACCCTACATCTCGTCTAAAGTCCAATGATTCTGCGTCACAAATCCGTCACATCTTGGAAGCAACTCTTTACCGCAAGGACTCTCATGGCACTCTATCACGATGTGCATATTCTGATAAGGCCAACTCTAGTATCAGAAAGGACCATAATGACATCGATTAGTTGTATGCAAGCGCTATGATGCTGACAAGACAACTACTTCTGACAAAATATTATTGTTATATCATGGCACCAGTCGCTACATCGACACTGTTAGTGGATTCAAAACAGTCAGTGGTCATCTAAAGCATCCAGGCTATCCACAAAATTAGAAATACAAAAAAAATTGAAAAATTAAAAATTTGTCACCCTGATGAAAACCTGGCAAACAGGCGTCTTGGTGACACCAAAAAAATAAAAAAGTCAAGAAAATAGTAAAGAGAAACATTTCATCCTATGGTGAAAACCTGACAAACAGGCGCCCTGGATAAGTACCATGACGAAAACCTGGAAAACATGCATCATGTGTAAAATAAATCATGTATGTGGAATTTTATACTTGGGGGCAAGTCATCTCATTTTCCCATGCCTTCCTCATGACATTGACGTCCATCTAAGCCCTATCATTTCCACACATTTTTCCCACTTACCTCGGTCTTGACATAAAACTGACACACATAAATCATGCTTTGGGAAAACTCTTGACATGTCTATCCTTCAGTGATACACAATTCACGAAACATCATGTAATTGACCATCATAGTCTTATTGTCCTTGTACGATATAGTCCTTGAAAATCATATTACAATTCCATTAGTCTCATGTCTCTCGTCTTTTACCAAGGCCACCCCCTATCCTTTCATGTCTGTCACCTATCTTGGATTTCCCTTGTCAAACGGTCTAAGGATAATCATCATCCCATCTAGTCCTAACCAAGTCATTCCAAATGCAACGAGTCTAATCCATACAAGCATATTATCCAAAATTTTACTTGACTACATTCCTGGCCCAACTGTAGACCTCCATACTTTTGTCACATTATCATCATTATCCTTACGTTGTTTCAGGATGCATCTTTACCATCTCAAACAATGTTGTCATCACCTGTCAATTGGTATTCAACTTGACTAGGGGCACAATCATGTCCTTCCTTGGATTCTCATGTGTAGGCATCAATCATATGCATTTGTCATGATCCTCTTAAACATCAAATCCAAAAAAATTGTAAAAAGACAAAAAAAAATCATAAAATTTCTCGAAAAAAGACAAAAACATCATAAAATGTCCTGAATAAAGACTAAAAACATCATAAAACATCCTTAAAAAAAAAATCCAAATCAATGTCAAAATCCTAAAAATGGAGTCAAAGTCAGTCATGTCAGTTTGTGTCATTGTTGAACTGCATTGTCTCTGCGGATTTGCTACGTAGGCAAGGCCATCAGTCGATGAGTCCCCAAGACATTAGGTCAGTTTTTTTAGGTTGGTCCAAATAAAATCATGTCATTTGTCACAATCGTCACATTAGTCAAATAAGTCAGACATAGTCAAACTCAAACAAAAGGCAATCATTCAAAACGACAATGTCAAAATTCGTCAAAATTAGACAGCACAGTCCAATCAATCATACAGTCAACATCAATCAACTTGCCAAAACATATTAGTCAAACAATGTCAGTCTCGTCACTCTTTGTTCCTCTTCAAGATGTGTCCTTCTTGGATTTGGACCTTGTCAAAATGTCCTTTGCCTTTTTTAGGATGTGTCCTTGACAATAGGCCCCGTCAAACTATCAACACCATCAAATTGGAAAAACTCTTAAACTGTCAAAACTGTCAAACCAACAAGAAATCAATCTTTGACAAAAAAACATTGGAAAACAAAATAAAATGGCTGTTAATCTTTCTAGTCTATCTTGTCTTATCTTTTGACAATTTTGGCTATTTTTCTTATATTTTTACTATTTTGTCTTTTTGGTCATGTTACTAGCTACCTCAAGGATGTCCCATGAAGGATTTAGAGGTGTGATGACGTCTCCTAGCCTATTTTATTTTCTTTGACTGTTGTCTATAGATTTTCTTGACAAAAAGACTGGGGCAACTTCGCCCTTAGTATGAGTTAGGACATTCCTTGTCTGTGACTGTCTGTTTTTCAAGTGGATGACCTTGCACACCTTGGTCTATGTAATATCATGGTGTTTGTTGTCCATTTGTGTCTTTTTTACCACCCAATGATGATTCGAGCAATGTCTATTAGTTCTTTGGCAAGTTTTGAAGGATTTTTTTTATCTAGTCTACATCTTCATCATCCATATCTTTTGCACTAACATTTTTTTTGTCTCTTCATATCCTAGTCTTCTCATCCATTTCGAGCACACCCATGTTCTTGGAACTCATCTTTCCCCTCAAGGGAGCATATCGTAACCCTCCTCGTCATTCTTCCTCATCTTATTTTGCACTGGGGCATATTTTTGAATTATTTTCTTTGTCACAATGTGACATGCTACATTATGACAAAGAGGGGCAAAATGTAGACACATAAAAATGACCCAGGCCTACTATTGATTAAATAATTCATAATTATTTCATTAATTCATGTCTCTTTTGTTCTTAATGATTATTAAATAAATAAATTTTATTTATTTATTAAATACATCATTAATTATCTGAGTCTTCCCCTAATTAAATAAATTTCTAAATTTTTTTAATTATCTTAATTCATTTATTTCTTCCTGATTATTAAATAAATTAATTTCATTTATTTATTTAATATGTCACTAATTCTCTTGATTAAATCAATTTATTAATTTATTTAATTATTAATCATATCTTCTAAATTAAATAATTATCTTTATTTATTTAACTTTCAAAATTAATATTCCTCTCATTTTAAATAAATGAAATTATTTAAAATGTCATCACATTCTTAACTGATAGTCCATTTTGGTAAATAATCTTAAAATCAATTATTTATTATTTCACAAAATACATATTTTGAATTAATTTAATTCAAAATGGTAACTAATCTTCTAAAAATCAAGTAATCGGGCAGGTTCTTGATTTTCTAAATCTCATCTTTAGTTCAACTCTTATCTTCTTGATTTTTTGAATATCACAAATCGGGCAGTCTTTATCTTCTTGATTTTAAAAAATCTTTAATTTTCTAATTAATTATATCATTTATTCTCCATCGTTGATTTGATTTTCTTAGATGACATCTCAACCACTCACTTAATGAGGGCAATACGTCAACCAACAAGTTAGAAGGTGTTACAAAAGTGAATCATGGAGGTCTCGGCGATTAGCTCGTATAATCGTTCTTTATTTTAACTTTCATTGTATTTTGTAATTTCTTTGGGTTTCTTGATTTGTATTGATTTGCTAACAACTAATCTAACCTAAATTAACCCTTACTTACAACTACAACTTAGATCAGTGCCATATATCCATTGCACGAGTGAAATTCATAAGTATCTAAAGATATATGATATATTTAACGTATTACATATGAAATCCTTGACAAGATTGCATTGCAAATCTCATTAATATGTATTCTAACTCAATAATACTTATCAAATCCTTATACAAAACATATCAAACTATAAAACATATCCTTAGGGGTCAGTTCAAGAGCTAAGAGGTTGCAAGGGTCAGGAGGACTTGTCAAGCATTCCAAAACATCAACTATGATATTTTGAAGCCTATAATGGCATTTGGAAAGGATGAATGTAATTGGAAAATGAAAAGTCCAGAGGGTTCTGATAAGGACCCTAGGACCAAAATGAAATGTAAATGGACGAATAGTGTCCCAGAGGGTCTAGATAGGTTTATATTATTTTAATTATGTCAAATTAGGTGAATAATAAAAATGTGATAGCCTTTAGAGGGTTTTTAGTTAATTAATTTCAAGTTTGGAAATTCAAATTTTTGTATTCCAATTTGGGCGGGTAAGTGAGTTTTATGATTTTTAGCACTAATAATGTAAACTAATCAATCCAAAATGGTTTGAGAAGTTGGAGAAAGGTTATACAAAGCTATAGAATTTATTTGTATGGAGGTTGGGCTATTTGGTGCAAGTACTGTACAGACTGTTCTTAGAAAACTCAATAAAATTTTAGTTTTCTTGCATTTTTCTATGTTTTCTTGATGAACCACTGATTCCTATTGAAGATATATGCATTTGGATGCTTTAGAAGTTTGTATTTACATGTTTTAACATCTCTTACATGTTCTGATAAGCAAAAGAGATCAATTCTTGTGCGTTTTAACTGACTATCCACAGGAAAAGATAGATTTTGCACTTGTTTTGAGAGTTTTTAATGAATGAATAATCCATTTCATGGGAAATTGTGATTGTATCTTGTGAAATGGACCAAATATAACATATACTATATTGGAATAACAATATAATGTGCAGGAAAGGGGAAAACTAATGTGTATACAGTGATTTAGCAAAGCAAAGTGCTTGAAGGTGGAGGCTGGAGTATAGCAGTGGAAGATCTGCCTTGATGAGGGTTGTGTTTTTGAGTTGGGATAGACTAAATATGTTTTCCTAATGATGTAGAGTCAATGAAAAAGTTCTGGAAGTGTTTGGGAGGTCAAGATTCAAGAAGCCCTAGTTTGAGAGCCATTTAGTGAGGGTTTTTTGTTTGAGTGTGTTAAGGGTGTAATATGAGTCTAAAAACTTGAAAATCCTTGGTTTTGGAATGTTTTAAGGCACTTTTGAAAGTTTCATAGTTGGGGGATAAGGTTAGAGAGGGGTTTCTTTGAAAAAGAGGGCTAATTAGGCCTAGATTTTGAGGAAACAATAGGTTTTGGAAGGGATTGTCTGAAGCAAGTACTATCAGGGTTTGGATATGTTGTTTGTCATCATAAAACACCACTTAATCAACCATTATATTGGAGGTTCCTTTGGAAATTTTGAGAGAAAAGTCAAAAATCCTTCGCTAGAGGCCTAATTGGGCTAGAAGGCTACTTAAGGTGCAAAAAGGGAGTTTTGTGTGAGACAGAGGTTTGGGGATTTGTAAAAATACAAGAAAAGTTTTATTAAGTCTTTTAATGGTGTTCCAATGGTTTGGGTCCATAAAGAAAGCATACAAGTTATAAGTGCATCATTGAGGCTTGTCTCCATCAGGGTGCTTGGAAGAGGGTTAGAAATCACATCACCTTAATCCTTGAAATCTTTGTGTTCCTTCAAAGTCTCATACCCTCTGCATCAGAGTGGTATCAGAGCAGGGACTAAGTCTCTAGGGATTGAAGAATCAACAATGGCACCTAAAAATCAACTAGCAAGAGAGTTAGAAGAGTTAAGGAAAATCTTGGAAAGGGAGAGAAGAGAAAGAAGAGAACAAGAAGTAGCAAGAGAGTAGGCCAGAGCAAGGGAAGAAAGGAAGTGGAAAAGGGAGAGAGATACTATGCAAGCAAGGATAAACAACCTTGAGAGAAATAGGAGAGAAGAGCAAGAAAACCAAGAAGATAATGATGAAGATGAAGAGCATGTGAGGGTAAATCAAGAACCACCTGCAAGTGAGATAGAAGACCCTGAAGAAAGGAGGTTAGTGAGGTTGTTGAAAGTAGTACAAGGTCATGGAGGAAAGAGTCACATAGATTTTCCTATCTATCAAGGGAAGATGGATAGTGAAGAGGTGTTAGGATGGCTTGATTCCTTAAATAACTATTTTGAGTTTGAAGAGATGGATGAAGAGAGGAAGGTTAAGTTTGCAGAAACCAAGTTGAGAGGCACAACATTAACATGGTGGACTAGTTTTCAGAATGATAGAATGGCTAGGGGAATGGAAAAAGTCTCTACATGGGCAAGGATGAAGAGTTTGGTCAAGGAGCAATTCCTACCATCTGATTACACAATTCATGTGAAGAGGATGAGGCAGAATTTAAAGCAAAAGGACTTGGATGTTATGTCCTATACTGAGCAATTTCACAAGCTTAGTATCAGAGGAGGATATGAAGAAGAAGATGAAAAAGTAGGCAGATATATCAATGGCTTGAGGTATAATCTACAAGATGAGATTGGTTTGCAATTTCCAAGGACATTAGGAGAATGTTTTCAATTGGCCATTAGAGCAGAGGAAAAGGTGAAGAGGAAGCAAGAAAGGCCAAGCAATGGTGGAAGAGGAGGTAGTTCAAAGAGGGGAAAAGGTGATAGAGAACGAGGACAAGGCAACAATGACACAAGCAACAATGACAAAGGAAAAGAGGTGTTTTTTAATCAAAGAGGAGGATACACTCCTAGAGGAAGAGGAAAAATTGGACAAGGTAGAGGCCCATTCATAGGTAGGTGTTTCAATTTCAATGAACTAGGGTATCCTTCCTTCAAGTGTCCTAAATGGGAGCAATCAGATAAAGGTAGAGATAGGAAAGCTAATTTGGTACAAGAAGAAGAAAAGAAGGAGGAACGAAAACCATTCATGGTAGACCCTATGACTGATGGTGTGTTTCTTATGGTCAAGCAAGGAGAAAGACTTCATCAAGAGCCAAAGGTAACTATTTTCAAGAAAAATTGTTTGAGTCATGGTAACATATGCATATTACTCATAGACTCAGGTTCACATAGCAATTTAGTTTCATCTGATATGGTAGCCAAGATGGGTATTGACACATTTGATCATCCTACTTCCTACAAGGCCACTTGGGTAACTCAACTGTAGCATGTAGATATTTATAAACGGGCTTTTGTGGATTTTTAAATTGGATCTTATCATGATGGGGTGCTTTGTGATGTCATTCCAATGACTTGTGGTCACATCATATTAGGAAGACCATGGCAATATGCTAGGAGGAGAGTGCATGATGGATTCCATAATACCTATTTGGTGCATAAAGGAGATAGTAGATATAAGTTGGTTCCTTTGAATTTGGAGCAGTCTAATGAGAGTTTTGTGATCTGTTTTGAGAAGAATTTGTAGGTTAAAGTGTAGGGTAAGACAGGGGAAGATACTGGTTGGTTGAAAAGTAGCGAGTTACAGTAGGGTTGTGAAGGATACAGTCCTAAAAATTAGAACCTATGGGATTTGAAAAGTATTAAGGTTGGAGGCATTGAATTCCCTATAGTTGAGGGTGATAAGGGTGGTGTCCTTTCAAAAAGGAGTCAGTAGAATGCGGGAAACAATAGGGCACAAAGACAGATTGAGTTCAAATAGCAAAGAGGACAAACCAAACACTATTTTGATTCTAACTTGTTGAGTGACATGAGGGCAGGTTGGCAGAAGAGGAAGAAGGTGAAATTTGGTTATTTCTTGGTTTGTGACGAGAAGGTATAGAGATACATGAACAAGGAGCAGTGTACTGGTAGGTAAATTGGACACTTCTCAGGGCAAAAAACTTTTCTTTCTTGGGGAGAATGGTGTAGGGGCACCCAAGGTCCTTAGGGGCCAGTTCAAGATCCAAGAGGTTGCAGGTGTCAGGAGGACCTGCCAAGTATTCCAAAACATCAACTATGACATTTTGAAGCCTATAATGCCATTTAGAAAGGATGAATGTAATTGGAAAATCAAAAGTCCTGAGGGTCCTGATAAGGACCCTAGCACCAAAATGAAATGTAAATGGACCAATAGTGTCCCAGGGGGTCTAGATAGGTTTATATTGTTATAATTATGTCAAATTAGGTGAATAATAAAGATGCAATATCTTTGAGAGGGCTTTTAGTTAATAAATTTCAAGTTTGGAAATTCAAATTTTTGAATTCCACTTTGGGCGGGTAAGTGAGTTTTATGATTTTTAGCACTAATAATGTAAACTAATAAATCCAAAACGGTTTGAGAAGTTGGGGAAAGGTTATACAAAGCTATAGAATTCATTTGTATGGAGTTTGGGCTATTTGGTGCAAGTACTGTACGGACTGTTCTCAGAAAACTCAATAAAATTTCTATTTTCTTGCATTTTTCTGTGTTTTCTTGATGAACCATTGATTCCTATTGAAGATATATGCAGTTGGATGTTTTAGAAATTTGTATTTACATGTTTTAACATATCTTACATGTTCTGATAAGCAAAAGAGATCAATTCTTGTGTGTTTTAACTGACTGTCCATAGGAAAAGACAGATTTTGCACTTGTTTTAAGAGTTATTAATGAATGAATGAGCCATTTCATGGGAGATTGTGATTGTATCATGTGAAATTGATCACATATAACATGTAATATACTAAACTAACAATATAATGTGCAGGAAAGGGGAAAACTAATGTGTATACAGTGATTTAGTAAAGCAAAGTGCTTGAAGGTGGAGGCTGGAGTATAGCAGTGGAAGATTTGCCTTAATGAGGGGTGTGTTTTTGAGTTGGGATAGACTAAATATGTTTTCCTAATGGTGTAGAGTCAATGAAAAAGTTTTGGAAGTGTTTGGGAGGTCAAGATTAAAGAAGCCCTAGTTTGAGAGGAATTTAGTGAGGGTTTTATGTTTGAGTGTGTTAAGGGTGTAATAGGAGTCTAAAAACTTGAAAATCCTTGGTTTTGGAATGTTTTAAGACACTTTTTAAAGTTTCATAGTCAGGGGATAAGGTTCGAGAGGGGTTGCTTTGAATAAAAGGGCTAATTAGGCCTAGATTTTGAGGAAACAACAGGTTTTGGAAGGGATTGTCTAAAGCACGTACTATTAGGGTTTGGATATGTTGTTTGTCATCATAACACACCACTTAATCAACCATTATATTGGAGGTTCCTTTGGAAAGTTTGAGAGAAAAGTCAAAAATCCTTCACTAGAGGCCTAATTGGGATAGAAGGCTACTTAAGGTGAAAAAAGTGAGTTTTGTTTAAGACAGAGGTTTGGGGATTTGTAAACATTCAAGAAAAGTTTTCTTAAGTCTTTTAAGGGTGTTCCAAGGGTTTGGGTCAATAAAGAAAGCATACAAGTTATAAGTGCATCATTGAGGCTAGTCTCTATCAGGGTGCTTGGAAGAGGGTTAGAAATCGCATCACCTTAATCCTTGAAATCTTTGTGTTCCTTCAAAGTCTCATACCCTCTGCATCAGAGTGGTATCAGAGCAGGGAGTAAGTCTCTAGGGATTTAAGAATCAACAATGGCACCTAAAAATCAACTAGCAAGAGAGTTAGAGGAGTTAAGGGAAATCTTGGTAAGGGAGAGAAGAGAAAGAAGAGAACAAGAAGAAGCAAGAGAGCAGGCCAGAGCAAGGGAAGAAAGGAAGTGGAGAAGGGAGATAGATACTATGCAAGCAAGGATAAACAACCTTGAGTGAAATAGGAGAGAAGAACAAGAAAACCAAGAAGATAATGATGAAGATGAAGAGCATGTGAGGGTAAATTAAGAACCACCTGCAAGTGAGATAGAAGACCCTGAAGAAACGAGGTTAGTGAGGTTGTTGAAATTAGTACAAGGTCATGGAGGAAAGAGTCACATAGATTTTCCTATCTATCAAGGGAAGATGGATAGTGAAGAGGTGTTAGGATGGGTTGATGCCTTAGAGAACTATTTTGAGTTTTAAGAGATGGATGAAGAGAGGAAGGTTAAGTTTTCCAAAACCAAATTGAGAGGCACAACATTGACATGGTGGACTAGTTTTCAGAATGATAGGATGGCTAGGGGATTGGTAAAAGTCTCTACATGGGCAAGGATGAAGAGTTTGGTCAAGGAGAAATTCCTACCATTTGATTACACAATTCATGTGAAGAGGATGAGGCATAATTTAAAGCAAAAGGACTTGGATGTTATCTCCTATACTAAGCAATTTCACAAGCTTAGTATCAGAGGAGGATATGAAGAAGAAGATGAAAAAGTAGCTAGATATATCAATGGCTTGAGGTATAATCTACAAGATGAGATTGGTTTGCAATTTCCAAGGACATTAGGAGAATGTTTTCAATTGGCCATTAGAGTAGAGGAAAAGGTGAAGAGGAAGCAAGAAAGGTCAAGAAAGAAATGGTGGAAGAGGAGGTAGTTCAAACAGGGGTAGAGGTAATAGAGAACAAGGACAAGGTAACAATGACAAAAGCATCAATGACAAAGGCAAAGAGGTGTTTTCTGATCAAAGAGGAGGATACACTCCTAGAGGAGGAGGAAAATTTGGACAAGGTAGAGGCACATTCATAGGTAGGTGTTTCAATTGAAATGAACCAGGGCATCCTTCCTTCAAGTGTCCTAAATGGGAGCAATCAGATAAAGGCAGAGATGGGAGAGCTAATTTTGTACAAGAAGAAGACAAGAAGGAGGAATAAAAAACATTCATGGCAGACCCTATGAATGATGGTGAGTTTCTGATGGTCAAGCAAGGAGAAAGACTTCATGAAGAGCCAAAGGTAACTATTTTCAAGACAAATTGTTTGAGTCATGGTAAAATATGCAGATTGCTCATAGACTCAGGTTCACATAGCAATTTAGTTTCATCTGATATGGTAGCCAAGTTGGGTATTGACACATTTGATCATCCTACTCCCTACAAGGCCACTTGGGTAACTCAACTGCAACATGTAGAGATTTGTAAAATGACTTTTGTGGATTTTTCAGTTGGATCTTATCATGACAGGGTGCTTTGTGATGTCATTCTAATGACTTGTGGTCACATCATCTTAGGAAGACCATGGTAGTATGATAGGAGGATAGTGCATGATGGATTCCATAATACCTATTTGGTGTATAAAGGAGATAGTAGATATAAGTTGGTTCCTTTGACTTTGGAGTAGTCTAATGAGAGTTTTGTGATCTATTTTGAGAAGAATTTGTAGGTTAAAGTGCAGGGTAAGATAGGGGAAGATACTGGTTGGTTGAAAAGTAGCAAGTTGCAGTAGGGTTGTGAAGGATATAGTCCTAAAAATAAAAACCTATGGGACTTGGAAAGTATTAAGGTTGGAGGAATTGAGTGCCCTATAGTTGAGGGTGATAGGGGTGGTGTCCTTTCACAAAGGAGTCAGTGGAATGCGGGCAACAACAGGGCACAAAGACTGATTGAGATCAAACAACAAAGAGGACAAACCAAATACTTATGATATTATCAGGATTCAACCTAGTTTCGAGTCAAACTGACTCATTGACCCATGTTTCAAGAACCCATCTCTCATGATAATGGTCCACTTAGCACTCATTGTATCAGGTACACAGGTGAAGCACCGGTGTCCCTGAGGTCGAGGTCAAGATCTTGGCTTTCTTAGTTCGAGCTGCTTTTCAAGTTAGCCCGCTGAGCTGTTCCATTTGCAAACCTTAGCGTTAAGCCTATGAACCATTTCATAATATTTCTTTAGCTCATCAATTGAAGGGTAGGAGGTATTTTCCACAAATGTCAAATTATGATATTGCTAGGGATTCAACCGTGTAGTTTGAGTCAAACTCATTGACCCATGTTTCATGAGGTTCAACAAGAACCCATCTCTCATGATATCGAATGGTCCACTTAGCACTAATTGCATCTAGGTGATGCTCACGAGGTGAAGCCAAGTATCTGCTCTAGCTCAAGCCGCTTAACAGGGAGTTTTCTCCAAGGTTAAGCCCGCTTGAGTTGTTACCCATTTGCAAAACCTTCAGCAAGTGTTGATGCTTCACCTCTGTGAGCATCACCTAGATGCAATGAGTGCTAAGTGGACCATTCGATATCATGAGAGATGGGTTCTTGTTGAACCACTACTCATGAAACATGGGTCAATGAGTTTGACTCGAAACTACACGGTTGAATCCTGATAGCAATATCATAATTTGACACGCTGTGGAAAAATACCTCCAACTTATCAATTGATGAGCTAAAGGGGCTCTATTATGAATGGTTCATAAGGCACAACACTTGCTGAAGGTTTTGCAAATGGGGTAACAACTCAAGTGGGCTTAACCTTGGAGAAAACTCGGTTAAGCGCGCTTGAGCTGGAGCAGATCGGGATGGGTGACTCCCCGTGATCTGACCGTTTCATCTCCTGAGCATTCCAGATGCAATGAGTGCTAAGTGGACTATCTCGATATCATGAGAGATGGGTTCTTGTTGAACCACTACTCATGAAACATGGGTCAATGAGTTTGACTCGAAACTACACGGTTGAATCCTGATAGCAATATCATAATTTGACACGCTGTGGAAAAATACCTCCTACTTATCAAACCAAATACTATTTTGATTCTAACTTGTTGAGTGACATGAGGGTAGGTTTGCAAAAGAGGAAGAAGGTGACATTTGGTGATTTCTTGGTTTGTGATCATAAGGTGCATAGATACAGGAACAAGGATCAGTGTGCTAGCAGGTAAATTGGACACTTCTTGGGGCAAGAAACTTTCCTTTCTTGTTGAGAATGGTGTAGGGGAACCCAAGGTCCTTAGGGGCTAGTTCAAGATCCAGGAGGTTGCAGGGGTCAGGAGGACCTACCGAGCATTCCAAAACATCAACTATGACATTTTGAAGCCTATAATGGCATTTGGAAAGGATGAATGTAATTGGAAAATCAAAAGTCCCGAGGGTCCTGATAAGGACCCTAGGACCAAAATGAAATGTAAATGGACCAATAGTGTCCCAGGGGGTCTAGATAGGTTTATATTGTTTTAATTATGTCAAATTAGGTGAATAATAAAGATGTGATAGCTTTGAGATTGTTTTTAGTTAATAAATTTGAAGTTTGGAAATTCAAATTTGTGAATTCCAATTTGGGCGGGTAAGTGAGTTTTATGAGTTTTAGCAGTAATAATGTAAACTAATCAATACAAAATGGTTTGAGAAGTTGGGAAAAGGTTATACAAAGCTTTATAATTCATTTTTACGGAGGTTGGGCTATTTGGTGCAAGTACTGTATGGACTGTTCTCAGAAAACTCAATAAAATCTCTATTTTCTTGCATTTTTATGTATTTTCTTGATGAACCATTGATTCCTATTGAAGATATATGCAGTTGGATGCTTTAGAAGTTTGTATTTACATGTTTTAACATCTCTTACATGTTTTGATAAGTATAAGATATCAATTCTTGTGTGTTTTAAATGACTGTTCATAGGAAAAGATAGATTTTGCACTTGTTTTAAGAGTTTTTAATGAATGAATGATCCATTTAATGGGAAATTGTGATTGTATCTTGTGAAATGGATCACATCTAACATGTACTATACTGTACTAACAATATAATGTGCAAGACAGGGGAAAACTAATGTGTATACAGTGATTTAGTAAAGCAAAGTTCCTGAAGGTGGAGGTTGGAGTATAGCAGTGGAAGATATGCCTTAATGAGGGGTGTTTTTTTGAGTTGGGATAGAATAAATATGTTTTCCTAATGGTGTAGAGTCAATGAACAAGTTCTGGAAGTGTTTGGGAGGTTAAGATTCAAGAAGCCCTAGTTTGAGAGCCATTTAGTGAGGGTTTTGTGTTTGAGTGTGTTAAGGGTGTAATAGGAGTCTAAAAACTTGAAAATACTTGGTTTTGGAATGTTTTAAGACATTTTTGAAAGTTTCATAGTCAGGGGATAAGGTTAGAGAGGGGTTTCTTTGAAAAAGAGGGCTAATTAGGCCTAGATTTTGAGGAAACAATAGGTTTTGGAAGGGATTGTTTGAATCAAGTACTATCAGGGTTTGGATATGTTGTTTTCCATCATAAAACACCACTTAATCAACCATTATATTTGAGGTTCCTTTGGAAAGTTTGAGAGAAAAGTCAAAAATCCTTCGCTAGAGGCCTAATTGGCCTATAAGGCCACTTAAGGTGCAAAATGTGAGTTTTGTTTGAGACAGAGGTTTGGGGCTTTGTAAACATTCAAGACAAGTTTGCTTAAGTCTTTTAAGGGTGTTCCAAGGGTTTGGGTCCATAAAGAAAGAATACAAGTTATAAGTGCATCATTCAGGCTTGTCTCCATCAGGGTGCTTGGAAGAGGGTTAGAAATTGCATCACCCTTGAAATCTTTGTGTTCCTTCAAAGTCCCATACCCTCTGCATCATTGATGAACTCAAAACCTATTACAGAATTACTCAAAACCTAAATTGCATTTTTCTCTAAAACCATCGATCTTTACAATTCGCTCTACAACTTCACCTAGACTCGACCAAAATTATCTAACTTGCTAACTCGTACTTTTGGCCTTGAAATACTTCTTATAAAAAATGAAGGAACAAACAAGAATCAATCCAGAAAGTACACATGTTACCATCCAATTGGAGCACCTAGTGATATTCCAAAAGTTGTTACAACAACAATCACCCTGTAGAATATTCTTGTTCATCATCTCAGCTAAGAAAAGTTGATGCAATAACAAAAAACCACAAGAAACCCACGCAGAGAATGCCATCAATGTAAAAATGGAACCATTGTAACCAAAACATCTGATTCACCATCCGTCAACAACTCATTTCTTTTACTCTTCCTGAGTCAAATACTTAGTTACCCATTTCTGGTATTCTTCATCAGTCGGCCAGTCAAAATTAATCATCTCATTCACCTTTGTACTATAAGGCATGTATTTTACCGCTACCTGATTTGAATCTCTTTCAAAAGATTCTAAAAATGAGCTGGTACTAATAATCTTATCCATACAACTCACCAACAAATCATAATATGAGTTATCACAAATTAATTTAATTTTATCATTGATGACCTTACTTGTTTGATCCTTCCATTGTTGGAGTGACCTGATTTTCCCCTACTCATAAATTATACCAGGTAACAATGTGATACCCCAATCATTGAAATTATTCACCAACTCCCTAATATTCCTACTCAAATCATCTAGTAGAGTCTGACAACCCTGCAATGACTTAACTAATACTTGAGTAGGTTTTAATGATTTGGGCCTATTATTTATATCAAACCTTGAAGCCTTATACATGACATCCAAATCACTGGCCCTAGGGATCGAATTTTCAATTAATGGTATAACTACCCCTTGATCCCTATCAATATTCTTTATTGCATCTAACAACAAAGAATATAAAGAATGTATAGATAGAAATTTACTATCAACCCTTTCATTTAAATGCTTCAAGACAGTAGTAACAATCTCCTTTTCCTTTGAAGGAAATCCCGTCTCTCTTACCTTTATTGATGTTTGTAATTCATCAATTTTTTGCATGAGTTGCTTCTTTGGAGGATCAATAGAGCATTTTGTTTCTTCATCAATTTGTTCTAAAGGAGGGGTGATAGTAGGATTTTGATTGGGAGACCCTGGTGTGGAAACAATTGGAGAAGTAGGAGGCACTAACCCTATTGTGGAAGGTAATGTACTAGTACCTGGAGAACTTGATGTCTCCCCAATCTATCTATACCTGAACCTTTCCACCTCAGTTTACAACTCAACATTCATCTATTGCATCTTGTTGTATTATTCAATCAAAAGATTATACTTCTCCATTAGGCTCCTCTTTTCAGCCTCCTCCCTTTCAGCAGTCTTTTGGGTCAATTTGGCCACATTCACAGTCAAATTAGTGGCTTTGGTGGTTGAGGTCTCTAAAGATCTCTTTATTATTAATCCTCCTCTAAAATTTGGATTAATATCAGAAATATCTAGTTTTCTCCCTTGTGGGGCCAATGCCCAAATTGCCAAAATTTCATATTCCTCATTGAAGGAAGAGTTTTGCAATGTTTCCTTGAATTCTTCTTCAGAGTCTTGAAAGGGATTCTTAGACTTAATAATAGCATTAAAGGCTACTACATTTGAAATGTCCCATTCTTGTGGAATCAATACACCAGCCTGACTCACCAGTTTTCCTCCTTCAGGAGTGATGTTCTTGAATTCTTCCATTAATTTAGCTTTTACCTCCTCATCATTCTCATGGTCTGACCTGTTAGGCCTTAAATCTCTTCTCTGCCTACATTTATCTTGATATTCTTCAAATTTCATCCTCCATACCAATTTCAAGAATATAAGAGTTTTTACAAATGTATTGTCATCTAGAAACTCCTTGCATGCTTCCATTCTTGCATCTTGTACACTTTTTCCTTTCATATCGAAATCGGATAAAACCAATTCAGCTGGCCTAGGAGGGGAAGGCATACCAACCTGCATGTATTGATTAGTAACAATAATTTCATCCATGAAATTCTCATGTGGTTGATTAATTCTTTGCCTCTTAGGGCTTGGCTCAGATGGTGGTGATGAGGGACTATCTTCTAGTGATGATTCTAAATCAATGATTTTGATTGCCCCAGACACTTTGAGTTTTTGACCTAGTTGTGAAGGAAAGTTCATTATTTTCTTCCCATTTCTATCCACTTCTTCCTCATCACTATTGCTATCCTTTTTCCTCCTGTAAATGGGCCACCTTTTAGTAGGTTTATATACTGGTCTTGTTTCAATTAGTCTGGCACCTTGTTCTTGTACACCCAGACTTAGCTCTAAGTTTATCCTTTTGGTTCTCAAAGTGCCCATAATCTCTTTGAAGTTTCCCATCAAAAAATCAATTTTCTTATGGTGGGGACTGAACTCCAAAAATGGATAATATTTCAAATCCATTTTATGCACAAGATCTAGTAGCTTACTATAAGCTATCCATTTCTCCTTGTTCAATTCCTTATTTAGTTTGAACTCATTTAATCAGATCCTTAGGGAAGTTGAACTCATGCACAAACCTTCCATATTTTATTCTTTGTCTGAAAAGATCAAAGAAACCCTCAAGATCATGTTGCCACTTTGGACTACATCTCAAATGGTAATCATCAAAGAATTTCTCAAAATACACCCAACCTCCTTTTGAAAATGCAAAATCAGACACCACTGTATAATCAAGGAAAAATGTTCCCTTACCCCTTCTAGTGAGGTTGTCCCCATGAATACAACCTATTTTCCACATAACCTCTGCAAACCCCAGTCTTGGTGGCACATTGTATGGCAGTATATCAGGGGCTCCCTAAAAACCATATACTCTTAAAGTTTAGTGCTGATTGGATATGGGATAATGTCACCCTAGTTATGGTAGACTTTTAGTTCTGGCTTCCTCCCCTTTGGCTGGATGAAATCATGTAATTCCTTAGGGATTTTAGGTACATTCACCATCAATCTAGCCCTTAATCTGGAAGAAAACCAATTATCAGATTGCACATAGCTAGTGACTTCCTTATTACAAGATAAATCTGTTGCCCATATCTATACTGGTAATCTTTCTCCATCAATCGATTTTCTTAATTTCATCTTCTTAGAGAAGAAGTCAGCATTCTTGAACAAGAACATATGCATCAACATAGAATACCAAAATAATTGAGTGTCAGTATCATTTTTCTGCAGCTTTGACAACCCTTCATGTATCCTCTGAACCAAGAAAGAAGCAAAGTCATAGGTCATAGAGAAGTTAGGGTGTTGTATTTGCACCCCCATGAACATGTATGCAATGGGCATTACCGCACCAGGACTGAAACCCAAAATCTAACACAATGAATAGAAAGTGGCCAAGAAATGATTTGTAAAACAATTCAATCTGAAAGGTTCCTAGTCACTAAGGCTGATATGAAATCTAGAACCTCTTTCCCTAGATAGATGAGGTGGAAGCAACTTATATCTAAAAAGAGACTTCAACTTTGCATATTCCCACTTCATTTCCTCAAGATTGATAGGAACCAAGTCCTCACTCAGTTCACTCAAGTCAAAAATTTGTTGGATGAGATCTCTGTTATTGCTTAATAGAATGCTTCCATCATTATCCCTAATTACTCGTGTGATGGGATCATACCTTATGGCCACTTCCCTAAGCAAGTGTACATCAAGGAACACATTTGGTACCACTAGCTTCCCCATATCATACATCCAACTATTTGAAAAGGGGTGAGGGGAACCTTAGCATCGACAATGTTGGAGCAATTATACACTAAGCCTTCCCCCAGGATTTTCCCTCGCATTAGAATCAATCCCTTCTTTCTATCATTCATTGACAAGAACAATTGATCCAGGAAATCATCATATAGGTTTCTTTTCAAATAGTCAACTTGGCCAGAATGCTGCTTGGGTGGTGCCATCTCAAACAAACTAGGGCTTCATTACAATGTGTTATTTCAAATAGATAGGACTAACCAAAGATAGAAAATTATAGACAAAACACTGGAATTTCTCACAACTATAATTAAACTATAGCCCTAACACGTTTATCATCAAGCTTAATGAAAAATACAACAAATCCTTCCTAAATTCAAGTGTAGAATGACCGGGAGACATAGAAATTAATTCATGACTCTTTTCATAGAAATCCCAAATTCTGGCTATAGAGAGTCACAATTTCGCTTTCAGCTCTAAAATTGCTTGACGAAATATTTGGATGCTTTGTGATACAAATAAGGTAGGAGAATTGATTTTTTCTCAATCAAATTGTGCCAGTAGATGTGTGATCTGCCATTAAAGCTCACTCACGCACTGTACGAATGACTCCAACCATTTTTGATGCAGATTTAAATTCAAACCATTGATTCTTTAGTTTGATCAAATCATTGACGACCACCTTCAAAATAAGCTGACACAATCGCCAACATGGTAATAAGGGGCCCACCATACCAAACAATGTGAAGGAAGTCCATATGGTGGTTGCCCATGATATTGCAATCCTACAACTTCGGATCACAAGATGGCGGGTAGCCGTTGATCTTGAACATCGGTGGTCTCATTCCTTCAACACGGTCGCCAACCTTATCATTAACCATTGAGCAACTTTCCCATCAATATTATAACAGATCTATCGATTTAAAACATGTGTGTCTTAAGAGCACTTTAGTAACTCGCCTTTTAATGTATTAAGACCAAACATTATTTCCTTTATTCTTTTGGCTTCATCAGATGAGAAACATGGTGCTCGCTCGTGATATCATGATCATGTAATTTTGGATCACGCGATAACGGGTGACTATTGATCTTGACAATATTTGATCGATAGTTAGTCAAACTTTATTACCTTCGGCCTTTCTAGATAGGACACATGGCGCTCTTGTGTGATATCACAATCAACCAAAGCATTGTGGTGGGGCCATCGCAGGATGGCGAGGAGTGGCTAAGATCAAATGACAGTTGTTCAGCAGCAGTGCAAATTTCATCCTCCAGATAAGACACGTGGCGCCCTCCCATGATATCATAATGCTACAATTCTCAATCACGGGATGGCAGGGAACCATTGATATTTGAAGGAAAATGATCAAAAGTAGTGTGAATTTCATCCCTCTACAAAATAAAACATTCATTAAAAGGAAAAGGGGACATCACTAGGCCAATGGTAAACAACGACATAAGTTGTTTTAAAACCGTGAAACACAGGGCCAACCAGGACTTAGGAAAATAAAACCCGCAGAGGAAATAAAATATTAAGACCAAAGGGATCAGGCCTAGATGAACTGATAGGACATAATATTTTTTTAAAATCCGTCCAAAAGTAAAAAAAAATAGATCCTGACCAAAGCGTAAAATAACGCAAGGGTTTAACATGTAGGAAAAGCTAAAACCCCAACCCTAAGAAATTTTCAACACCATGAAAGACCATTAACACTAGGAAGGATAGGAATGGAACATAAGGAGCAACAATTATGAAGTTCCATCAAAGTGCACACTAGATAAGTGCAGTGAGGTTAGTGAGAAGCTTACATGTGTCCTAGGTATAGTGCGGTACCCACTCCCCACTACCAATCCCATGTCATGGAATCTTCAACAAGTGGTCGAGATCAACTAGATAGAGGAATCCACACCCTTCTTCATTGGCTCGTTGAATGAAGGTGAACGATGATTAAACCTAGTGAGATAAGTGAGGTATCAATACCTATATCTCACTCGCTTAGATGGTGGAGCCCACACATAGCTAAAGTGTCATTCGACATGGATAGGAATGATTGGTTGAAAATAATTCAGCAAAGCACTATTGGAAATCAAAGAAGGTCAAACACAAGCTGGTTGTTCGATCATCCATCAAGATGCAAGATCAACGAATCACATTCAAAGTTGGAAAATGACACCTGATGGTCATTTATACTCTACACGACTAACATGCATTAATGGCTAACACTCTACATAGTGATCAAGTTGATCTCAACCCATGTGGATATGTGAATGCAGAAGAATAATTAACAGATTTCCATACAAATTGGAATTAAATGGTGCCAGTACACCTGCCAATGGGATTCCAAAATTATGCATGTGTGATAAACACTAAATGTGAATGCCATTGTTTCATTCAATAAATACATTGGAGGAGATTCTTATTTGCGTCATTATTATTCAATAGTTAAGCATTTTCTAGTGTGAGAAGAGAAAGATGAGCGAACCAGTGAGAAGGTTGGTTCATTTGAATTCACAAGGGTTTGACCTTGGCTCATAGGAAGTTGCTCCTACTATGGAAGTGGGTACTTCTTCTAAGCCCAGATTGGTGCCAAGAAGATGTAGTCGTCGACTACAATTCTAGGGTGGTGTTGCCAAAGAAGTGAGTGACAAAGGAAAATGTCTAGTTCAATCTCTAACTAGGTTGAAGCAGAAAGTGAGATATGGGTGTGGCTCCTATGGATTCCAATACTCTCCTATCAACATTATGAGCACCTCGTTTAGGAACGGTGATTCAGATATTGATTTTTTCTATGCTCGGTACTTGGAACTGATGAATGAGGGATTTCCCTTAGATGAGGAGGTCATCTCTGTGTTGCTGCTGGTAGTAAAAACCCCAAGTGGGCATATAGGGAGTGTATCTGGGAAGGAAAAGAAGGAAGAGGAAGTTGAGGTTTCTTCTCTTCCTCTTGTAGTGATAAGGAGTGGTTAGGTATGTACCGTAGATGTGACTTTGGTTGTGGTGGTGTAAGTGGTAAATGAATTTACTATGTTTGAAGTCTTCTTTTTGTTGGCGTTTATGAATTTCGTTGTGGTGGCTTTTTGTTTTGCATTAATGGAAAAATGGTTGATGATTTGACATTGGTTGTGCATCTCCATTGAATTTTGGCTGTCTGGTTTGTGAGGCTCGAGTGGTGTCAAGAGAATTTTTGGTGGTACTTTGCATTCTCTTCCCTAATGATAGTTATATTTTAGAATACATCATAATCAAAAAAACCAATGACTTATCCTCTTTAATTCAAACATCCAAATCCCTTGACACTAACAAAAGACCTTTACCATCCACTCTAAAAACTTGATTATAGTTTCTCAAGGAAATTATACATATAACAACCCCAAGTAATGAAATGGTGTTGTGTGCATAAAAATACCCAAATAAAAATAGAGGGAGCTCAAGCAAAGCAACAACAAAGCATAAGAAAACATAAAGCAATGAAAAGTAACAACCCAAAGCAAACACCTACACTAACTAGAATGGGAAATCAAAAGAAAAAAACAAGGAAACTACTGTAAAGCACACTAACCTACAAAAAATTGACCAACCTAATGAAAGTAGGAAAGTGAGACTATATACACGGAAACCTATATTAACCAAAATGAACTATGTAGAAAGATATTCACAAAGAACCACATTCAACCAAGGAAAAATGAAATTTACGCCTATTATATTTCATAGTTCATACATAAGAAGAAGGTAAATTGTAGTAGTTCTAAGCCATGCAAACTCATCCTTATATTCAAAAAAATGTAGTTCAATGTTGCAACATTCAAATTCAACAACACAATTAGAAAAAAATAGCAATTGAGGTTATTCATTAAAACCATGGTCAATCCATAAAAAAGTTTGTCTCCCCTCATTCCCATAATCAAAATGATAAATGTAGCTATGAGTATTCATAGGAGCAAGGAAAGATAGAACTTGGATGTTGCCATGCAAAGGTGGCAATGTTTGATAGTCGAGAGAGAGTAGTGCATCATTGGTCATCGAATTGGTAGCCTTGTGTGGATGCAATTAATGGTACAACATCCCTCTTGCCTTAAAAATATACAAATCACAATAAAATAACTCAGGTAGTATAAACTGTGAAGAAATTTTTTAAAATGCAAGGAACCTTGTACTTGATTCCAGAGTTGTACAATGCTGAGAAAATGAATCCACAAACATCACTTCCAATCTAGCTATGGGACCCATAGCCTCTATCAATTGTTCTTTGAGGAGATATACACTATCATGTTGATCGTCCATAGTCCATGGCTCCACCTGATTTCTATTCTAAAAAATAACATGGTATCCCATCTCATTTCATTGGTGTTGATCTCAATTTTTTTGTGCCTCATGTTATAAAAATATGACATGGATGATTCTATCCTGTTGCAATTCTCAGAGCACATAGGAGGATCAACAATGGACAAGGAAGAAAGACTCCCACTTGTAACTTGTCCTTGCGGTTAAAATGGTATGTCACCTATGTGAGCAGCCCCTAAGACATCCTTGATTTGGTCTTCTTCTCACCTTAGTTTGTGCAATGCATCAGGATGGTCACTTGTTACCTCTTGTTCACTATCACTATAGATAGATGTGGAGTCCCTCTCCTAATATGGGAGCTTTAATGTTTTTCCATCTAGAGGATTGGGTGATATGTATTCGTGACTACCAACCTCTGAAGTGTATTCTTCCTTAGCATCAACACACCTCCATAGTATAGCTCCCAACGAAAAGAAGTCATCAATTGACAGTACCTCCTTAAAAGGACCAAAATTTACTATGTGATTTTCCTCCAAAGATTCCCCATAAAGTCTATCATCAATTATGTATAAATTCTCCTCAATAGGGAAAGAACCTTGATGATTAATGGAAAACTCCCCCATTTGATCTTCTTCCTCATCATTTGGAGGTTTGAGACTATATCAATCTTCTTCCATTGTTGTCCCAACATTTTCTTGAGGGATTCTTTTAGCTAATTTTTCACTTGGGTCTAGGTCATGGACTTCTGGTTCAATCCTACAAGCAACTTCGGGAGGCTGGGCACTTGGTTGCTCCACTTATTATTTAACTTGTTCAATGGCCTCTTGGAATAGCTTGCATGTGAACTCTAAATGCATCAAATCATGGAGCCTACACCATCATAGCAACAACAACACCTCCAAATCTATCTAGCATCTTAGCTCTAACAAATCCCTTAGGAATCTTGACATGAGTTCGTTATATCTTTCCACCATTGGGTCTTTATCATCAATTGAGGAGGAGGCCTAGTAGTGAACAACCTTAGCTTGTAGTTGTTCCCACTCCCCTAGATCTCCCTTTTCAAAGGTCTGATTTCCTTCATCCATGGAGAATGGGTCTTCAAATCCCATTTCACTGAATATTTCATTAGTATTCTTTGATGCCCCAAGGCTTACAACTTCTTCTTTACTTTCAACATCTGTGTTTGTTCTCCCATCAAGTTGTGTTGAAAATTCTTCTAATTCATCTTCTACAAAGTGCCTCTTAGCTACCAACTATTCTCCCCGAGTGACGAATTGCTCTTCACCCATGGAAAAAATGTCTTCTAATTTGTTTCCAACAAAAATTTCATTAGGGCTTCTTGCTATCACAAGGAATTCAGTTCCTTCCTTTTGGTTCTCAACCTCAGTGTCTATTATCCCAACACTTACTATCATATCACTCCTTGGTTTAGCCTCAGTGTGTTTTCCTCTAAATGTTAATTACTCTCTTGCCTTAGTGGGTAACTCCTCTTCATTGAGAGTTGGCTACTTTAAATTGTCCAAATAAATCCTAGCTTGGGAAATGATTTCTAGGCATGAAGGGAAATTGAATTCTAAATGTTGCATATTATGGACCCTGTACCACCCAGACATCAACACCTCTTCTAGTCTTAGTCCATCCTTGTTTCCCAAGTTTTCTTGGATTAGCTCCTTGAAGGCTTTGGCTACCATGCTAACCAATTCTTATTTTGGGTCTACAGGAGCTAAGGGTCGGTATATTTCCCAAAAGGGAATTTTTCATTGTAAAACCCTTTCAATTCTACCCAAGAATGTCAAACATTTCATTTCATTGTGCCTATGAGTTCCATGAATTCTACATTTGTCTGCCAATGCAAACAATTGCAATGGCATGTTCAATATCCTATTTAAATCTTCTTGCAACTGAGAGATGTTGATTTGAAGTTGCTTCTCCATCTTACTTCAGATCTTGTTTTCCTCTAAATTTCTAATTTTAAATTTCTAGCATATGATGAGATCTTCTCTATCTCATATTTTTACTTGAAAGTGATTTTCAACTTCCAACTTTGTAGCCTAATGCTCAGCCATTCCCTCCCTCTAGTGCCATTTATGTTGATGGGTGCTAGGAGGAGAGGAAATGATAAAAGGAATGATGACAAAAGAAATGTGTTCTTTCGTTGCTCATCCCTCCTTCTAGTGCTGTTTATGTTGATGATTTTTCTTGCACTTCTCAACATAGACAATGCACAAGTGTAATGTCTATCTTGAAAGGTGAAAATCTACAACTAAGTTTCAAACAATCACCCTAAGGTCTCTCGGGTGTTAGGTCATGACAATGCTTGGAATAGTTGAATTGGTTGATGTGATTTTTTGTAATCACATGGTGACCTTTATGGTTTACAAATCATGGGAAGTCGGGTCTAGAATTGGAGTTTCTAAGTGTTGGAAGTGAATGAAAAATTGTTTTCCACTAAAAAAAACAAGTTGAAACTCACCTCAATCACCAAATTTGACATTTTGATGGTGCATGGAATCCTAATCTAACAAGGATCTTAAAAGAAATAGAAAAAGAGGAAGGGTTGAGAGGGTTATTCTAAATCTAAGCTATGAATGAAAAATAACAATGGAGGGTGCTATAGTAGAAAAACTCCCATAAAAATAAGTTTTTCTTGACCAAGGGAACCTATAGCTACACAAAACTAGTGCAATCTTCTAAGGACTGTTGATTTTTAGATTGTTCATTCACCTAATGAACATACAACTCAACTTAGTTTTAGCAATGTTAAATAGCTCAGACTAGCTTTGCAAAGTGATTCATCATCAACAAATAACAAAAATCATAAGCTTGGAAGTTCATCAAATACTTTAACAACATTCACCATTAAAGACATTCAAGAAACTAAAACTAAAAATAACATGGAGGTTGAACCATGCAAGATGCATAATGAAAAAACTCAAAGAAAACACGCAAAATGTTTCAATGCTTCCTTATATTGCTGTAAAATACCTCTTACAATAATTCACCACCACTTACAATTGAGGAGCAAGCCCATATTTATAATTTTCCAAAAGTGAAATGAATGGCAAGGATTTAATAACTATGAATGACTCAGATTTGTTATAGCTTAGTGTTTCACCTACCCCCCATATTTCATAATTTAAAATAGGCTATTATGTTCTCTTCTCTATCTTATCTTGTAGCCTATTTTTTCTTTTAGTGACCTTGGCACTATAGCAATTTTTTCTTCTAGCTACTTTCTTTGTTGTAGCTAAAAATTGCTAAAAGTTTCCCTTTGTCTGATGTGTTTACAACATCCTTCATTAAATCTTGGTGTGTATTTGTGTCACTAAAAATAAGATGTGATGCTCCTTATTTAGGTGAAAAACTCCTTAATGATCATAATAATTTTGTGAAAGGATAAAAAAACTCCCTCCCATTTCTAACATTGGTAGACAACCTTTTGATTTATTGGCACTAACTTCTTAGGCATATACTACTTGGGTTTATATCCATGTATAATCTGGTCATTCCTAACAAGTTAGTCATTGTTTGACAAAAATCCCTCTCCCAATAGCCTTTATTATTCCTGGTACACCTCGTAGAAGGTTGTGAGAGAAATCCTTCCTATAGACTTGGCATGCGACATGTAGGTCCCTCTTTTAGATTACACTCCTTATGATTTCACCTCTTTTCTCTTTTAAATCAAGCTTTAAGTTAGAACTGCCCTTAGTATGATCCCATAGGCAAGCCTCTTGATAACAACATTGTAAGAAAATATCATAATAACCTCTAAGGCCCAGCATGACCTAAGAAATTAGGCCTGTTGATATCAAGTGTATTCACTTCATGAAGCCACTCACTACCTTTGCCCATTGTTCCATAAGAAGAATCCTTTTCTCTTTAATGACCTGAATCAAAATCCTCTTCCTAGCAAGACATCATAGGTGGGCACCTCATGAGTAATCTCCTCTTGGAAACATCATGTTGCAATAAGCTCCTTTAGTAGTCTCCATTTTATAATTAAAGCCCTACATAAAATAATAAATTAAATAAGGCTCACACAACTCATGCAAATAACCCATTTCTTATAAAAATATGAAACCTTTTAAGTTCTTCATAATGGTTGTTCAATCCACCTTATTATTCTCACCAGTCCCCAAAATTAGAGAAGAACAATAATGTTTGCATGACCATATAATTCTCACTTTCTTGGTGATTGATCAATCATGGTTTAAATGATTCTTAGACTTTTAAACCCTATCATTGCATATTTAAATGACCATGCACATTTATTTGGTTTATCAAACACACCCCCTTTCATACTTGAGATTTTTTCATTACTATATGGGGCTCATTCCTATTTTGATTTCAAATATAAATCTCATCCTGAAGGTATTCCATTTTTACATCCCCCATCAAGATTACAAAAATATTAAGTGATGAGGAGAATATACAAGACAAACCACTCGAGGGGAAGCACTACAATTGATACTTGCAGAGATGGAAAGGTCCTACGCTATGTGAAAGCAAGGGAAACAAGGTTTGAGGTGTGGGAGGGTGTAGAGAAAATGTCACTAAGGAATGGTCTTGGTGGGACAAAAGTCTGCACAAGAATTCACAATTCCCACAATACCCTCTCCCCCTTTTCCTTGACAATTACTCATAGTATTGGTAGAAGAATCATATTTCACTAATTTGCATTCTCCCTCTGAAATGATCTAATCCCTCCTTTTTTTACATAATGGATAGGTAAAACCTGTGGTTCTCTTAAAGAGATATCCCATAGACTATCATCATTCACCCCATCATTGATATATGTGAGTGTTCATGTTGAATTCATGATCTTCCTAGGATTCAGCAGTGGTGCTCCATTACTAATGTGGTAGTACCAACCTGTGCATAGGGTGCATGAAAATGCATAACGTTGGGGTGCCACCAAAGTCTCCTTTTAATGATCATTTTCCTATCTTTAATGTAAAACCCCCCATCCTTAATAATCATTGTATATTATGTCTGTGTAAATTGCAGGGAGGTGCTATTATCATTCTGAGAGTACACAACTTGTTCATCAATTTTGAAGAAAACTATGTAGTACCCACCATAAATGGGTTTACCCCATAATGACTTGCTTCTTAAGATTTAATCATGTTTAAGAATAAGCTTTTCAACATTTAAAATTAGCATTTGTGGAAGATTAAGGAAAGTGGGTTATGGATGGAGTAGCCTCGAGCGAGTGAACTTTTGTAAATGGAATTCATGCCTCTAATGCTTTGTTGGGTTGGTGATTACAGGCTGGAACAAGTGTGAGAAAGGGGAAAGACAATTCAATCAACATATATAATGGCAATAGAGATACTTTCCTCATGCTTAGAGTCTACGCTTCATGATTCACAATAACTTCAAAGCATCTGCAGAGGCAAGGAGTGGCATGACTATACATAAAACCCAAAAAAAAGAATTGATTTATTCTTTAAACAATATTTGATTCTTCCAAGGATGTAGATAATCAGCTCGTGAAATGTATTTAGATACATGAGTCCTAGAAGGGATAAATCGAATGCACACTTCAATCACACCCCATCCTATCATCCGTCATTCATAGCTTGGGGGGAGGAGCCGATTTATTTGAAGGAATTTATATTTGTCACCACTACGTAGAAATTTCTAGGATATCAAGTGGGCAAGGTACATGAAAAATGAATGTTGTGGACTTTGCAATGCAAACAACCGAGTGGGGAATGACTGTCTGCATCATGATGCCTGCAAAGATCAATGGTGTACTCATCTCAACATAGAATAGCTATGAAACCTGTAGACAATGGGAGGGTTCTCGAAAATTCAAATCTGAGGTGCTTACATAATTCGGTATATTTTACCATTTCGCTAGCTTAATGTTTCCCATTAATCTTGATACATGAATCATCACCACTATTTAATGGTATCATCATCCTCTACCATGCTATGAATTTTGTCCTTCATGACAAGAATCTCTGCAAAGGGAGATTCAAAGTGAGGCATGTAGGTGGTGGTAGGTTGGCTATTAGGATGATAGTAGAGAGTGCAAAATTTGCATAAGGAAAGTCTGCAAGAAGAGCGTGGAAAGAGTGGTGTGGGCCACCAGGATGAGAGTGTTGTTCAGGATTTGATCTTTTGATGACTGTTATCCACATTGCGGCATCTACAAACAAGAGTTCTGTCACACAAAACAACAAATCTCCAACATTAAAGTTACGTCATCGAGAGCTTGCTTTCCCTTCGTAATACCTCTTCAAATTGTCATAGGATTTTTATTATACTTGCAATCAATAACGACACAATTAAACAAAGGCAAGGCCCGCATACATATTTCATGAACTTGTGATATGTCGTTAATCCATGGGAAAATGCATGTCACTCACAACTCCTTTTGATGCTACTTTCCTCAGCAATGAGATCATTCAAAATAAAACCATATATAAGATGGGATGTCACTTCCCCTCGAAGATCTTGATGTGGCTTCTTGCTAACTCGGCAGAAAGGTTGACCTCACGTTTTCTTGTGAAAACAAGTATGATGCATGCTTCCCTTCATTGTCCTACCTTTTACTGAAAGGGGCTTGAGACTCTTCAAGCTTGTAACTAGTTTACGGATTATCACATGATGTTGCTTCATTTTATGGTAGCCTGTTCCCTATGAGTAAAAGAAAATTTCCCCTCCTTAATCAAAGCATCGAGATCTTAAGAGAATTTTTTTTTAATACTGTTTGCAAGAAGATCACCACTTTATCACATTTTTTGCTCTTCAAATCAACACTCTTTGGTGAATATAAGCTAATAATTTGCGGTTGCATGTTTGGGGCGATATTGCGAAGAGAATGTGGGTAGTCGTTGTAGAAGGGTAATCTAGATGATGTTGAGAAATGCAACACTGGCATGGGTGAAATCCGTAAGGTGGAATGCGGGTGAGGAAGTGCGAGGCACCATGGTGAGGTCACCACTAGATGAAGGCACAGAGAGAACAAATTCCCACATGTGGAATCCCATAGCCATGTTCACGTAAGATTCTTCCTTTAAATAATTCAATTCCTCTCATCGATAGTGATGAAATGTTCAAAGCTACAATCATCTTTCTTCTTATGTTTGTGAGCTTTCAAACTTAGGTGCATCTATCTTATATTGGTATGCCAAAACTTTATTAATGAAAACTCTCATAACCCTAATCAAAAGCCTTCCTAATGATCATTATATTTTTTCCACCTTTAGATATAGGTTTTATCCACCTCCTTTTATGAATTCTGCATGACATCGACCTTTTTTCGATCAGATCATAGTTTCACAATACCAAGAGATTCATAGTGTGTGCTCTCAATTTTAATATTCACTCCTCGAACCTCTATAGTGTGTTGAATCAAGCAAGGAGTTTGTAGAAAGACAAGATTCAAAATACCATACCCTCTTGCAAGGATTTCAAAGGAAGAAACATCATGCGGGTAAGCCACAACCCAACATCGTGGAGAGTGTAGTGTGGAGCTCCACAAGGTCAAAGCTGTTTGTAGGGGAAATGTGTGGAAGCGCCACTTAGGATTACCATTTGTGAGTGGCCGAGTAGGTAATGGATTTTTCCCAACTCAAACCCAAACATGTAGGTAGCGGTGATAGGAATGTTGAAAGGAAATGGCAAAGCAAGAATATGAGCCTACATCAAAACCCCCACGGAAATGACCCCTGCGAAGCATAAACTTGGAATGATATAAGTATCCTCTTTATACTAGTTCATTCACAAACCTAGTAAGATATTTATCATTTGACCATAGCTTCAAGGTTTAGGGAAAGAATAGGTTGGAGGATTTACATGTGGGAGATTCAAATGCAGACGTCAAAGGGCCCGCCACCAAGAGACCTTTGGCAGAGATAGTGGAGAGATGAGCATGATGACCCACATAGGGAGACCTATCAATGCAGGCCATCCAGGAGCAACAACCACTTGGTCAAGCTTGGATGGAGAAGTCAGATGTAGATCCCACCATGTAGGTGGAACTTAAGGGTCAAACGCTACTTAGCGGTAGAACGTAGGTGGAAACCCACATTAGGTGACCCATGATTGTAGGTCTGTGATGCCTGATGGATGCAGTGGAAAAGGTTGCTATGATACTTGCTATGCAGATGGACATTAAGGCTTGAGTACTAGTGAGCAGTAGAATGATAATGGTGATCTACAAGAGGAGACCCACAAATGCGGGTCCATGAGGCTCGGTGGATGTTGGGGTAAAAGGCTAGAGGAGACCTGTAACCATACTTTTGCAAAGGAAAAAGAATTCATGAAATTTAGGTAGGTGAACTTGGTCTAGGGTTGTTTGATCATTTTAAGGCTTGTGACCAATTTGGACTCAAGAACAAGGGCATGCAAAGTGGGGTAGGAACAAAAATGACCTATTGGGAGAAACAACGACCCATCGAGAGGGAAAGGGAGTGGGTCCCTACCTTCGGCAAGGCATGTGTGTAAAAAATGCACAATAGGTTTGAGGGTACATGGTTGAAGGATTAGGGTTGAGGATCCAATGTATAGGGTAGAGCTTATAGGCGTTGAGGTTTGAGGTTTGAGGGATTAAGGGTTGAGGGTTGAGAATTTAGGGTTGATGGTTTAATGTATAGGGTAGAGGGTAGAGGGTAGAGGGTAGACGCTGTAAAGGTTTAGGGTATAGGGTTGAGATATTAGGGTTGAGGGTCTATTGTATAGGGTAGAGGGTATTGGGGTTGAGGGATTAAGGTTTAAGGGTTGATGGTTGAGGGTAGAGGGTAGAGGCTTGAGCGTTTAAGGGTAGAGGCATTAAGGGTTGAGGGTTGAGGAATTAGGGTAGATAGTTTACTTGGGTTTAAGGGTTGATGGATTAGGGTTGAGGGTAGAGGGTAGAAGGTTAAAGGGTTTAGGGATTAAGGGTTGATGGTTGAGGATTTAGGAACTAGGGTTGAGTGTTCAAGGGTTTAAGGGTTGAGGGTATACAGTTGAGGGATTAGGGTAGAGAGGGAGGGATGGAGGGAGGGTGAGATGGAGGAATAAGTGAGATAGAGAGGAGAGAAGAGGAGGGAGGGTATAGGGTTGAGAATTGAGGGTTAGGGTTGATCGTCTAAGGTATTGGGTTCGCAGTAGAGATTGAGGTTTAATGGTTTTAGAGGTTTAGAGGTTTTAAGGTTGAAAGGACCTATAGGGTTGATAGTTTTAGGGTATTGGGTTGAGGCTATAAGGGTTGAGGGATAAAGGTAGGGTGAGGTAGGAATCTATGGTTTAAGGTTTAAGGTTCCGGAGTTAGCGGTTTAAGTACGTTTAAGGTATATAGTTGGAATAGTGATTAAGTCAGCGATTGAAATTGAGTTGAGGTTTAATGTATAGGTTAGAGTTTAAGGGTTAGGGGTTGAGGGAGTTTAAAGTTTAAAGGAGTAGAGGTTGAGGTATAGGGTTGAGGATTAGGGTTGAGGGTCTATTGTATAGGGTAGAATTATAGGGGTTGAGGGTTGGGAGTTTAATGGTTGAGGTTGATGGTTAGGGTTTAGGAGTAGAGGTTGCTAGGATTTGAGGGATTAGGGTTGAAGTTCCATTGTATAGGGTAGAGGGTTTGAGGGATTATGGTTTAAGGGTTTAGGGTGGAGGGTAGAGAGTAGAGGTTTGAGGGTATATGGTAGAGGATTTAAGGGTTCAGGGTTTAAGGGTTGAGGGTATATGGTTAAGGGATGAGAGTTGGGGGTAGGGGGTTGAGGGTTGAGGGATTGGGGTAGAGAGTTTACTTGGGTTTAAGGGTTTAAGGGTTGATGGATTAGGGTTGAGGGATTACAATTGAGGGTAGAGAGTATTAGGTTGAGGGTATAGGTAGAGGGTTTAAGGTTTTAGGGTTTAAGGGCTGAGGGTTGAGGGTTAGGGTTTAGGGTGGAGTGTTCAAGGGTTTAAGGGTCGAGGGTATATGGTTGAGGGATTAGGGTAGAGAGGGAGGGGTGGATGAAGGGAGAGATGGAGGGATAAGTGAGATAGAGAGAAGGAGAGAAGAGGAGGGAGGACATAGATATATGAGGGTTTAGGGTCCAATGTATAGGGTAGATGGTTGAGAATTGAGGGTATAGGGTTGAGGACCTAAAGGGTTGATGGTTTATGGTATTGGGTTGAGGGTATAGGGTTGAGGGATTAGGGTTGAGGGTACATATGGTTGAAGGATTAGAGTTGAGGGTAAAATGTATAGGGTAGAGGGTATTGGGGTTGAGTGTTTAGGGTTTGAGGGTTGAGGATTTATGTATTAAGGGTTGAGGGTTGATAATTGAGGGTTGAGGGTTTAATTTATAGGGTAGAGGGTAGAGGGTATGGGGTTTAAGGGTTTAGGGTTTGGGTTTAGCATAGAGGTTTGAGGGTATAGGGGTATAGGCTTGATGGATTAGGGTTAATGGTCTATTATATAGGGTAGAGGGTATAGGGGTTGAGGGTAGAGGGTTTAAGGTTTTAAGGGTTGAGGGTTTAGGGTATAGGGTTGAGGGATGAGAGTGTAGAGGGTAAAAGTTTAAGGATTTATGGTTGAGGGTTTAGGGTTGAGGGCTTAGGGTTCATGGTTTAGGGTGTAGGTTTGGGGCTTTAAGGTTGAGGGTAGAGGGTAGATGGTTTAATGGTTTAGGGTTTAAGGGCTGAGAGTTAAGGGTATAGGGTTGAGGGATGATGGTTTAGTGTAGAGGGTATAAGGTTTAAGGTTTTAGGGTTTAAGGGTTTAGGGTTGAGGGTACATGGTTGAAGGATTAGGGTTGATGGATTAGGGTTTAAGGGTTGAGGGTTTAAGGGTTTATGGTTGAGGGTTGAGGGTATAGGGTAGAGGGTAGAGGGTTTAAGGGTTGAGGGTTGAGGGTTGAGGGTTTAGAGTAGAGAGATAGGAGTGAGTGTGTGAGAGAGATACTTGAGATTGGGAGATGGGGTAGGATGGAGTGTCTTGAGAGAGAGGGAGGGATGGAGTGGGAGAGAGATAAAGGGTAGAGGGTTTTAGGGTTAAGGGTAGAGGGGAGAGAGATAGGAGTGAGTGAGTGAGAGAGATAAACTTGAGAGAGGGAGAGGGGGTATGAGGGAGAGACTTTAGAGAGGGAGGGAGGGAGTTGGAGAGAGAGAGGGTAGAGGGTTTAAGGGTTTAAAGGGATAGAGGGTAGAGAATAGAGAGAAAGAGAGAGAAAATAAACCTATATAAAATTAACTCTCATAATTCAAGCTCGTTTTGAAGTAGTAGAGATATGGGCATTATTTTAACAAGACATAATGCACTCACATTATAACACAAACACATTTTTTCTTGTTCTAAAATGGTAAACAACCCAATATACCTGTGATCTCAAGGCCCACATTCATGATTTTGTGAATTGTACATGCATGTTTTTCACATTCCACCACCTTTTTCGTGATCTTTCCACCACCTTTGCATGAAATAGTAGAGTTTTCATGTTGAAAGTCATATAATATCAATTCAAGTTTGAATTCCATTCAAGAGTGATATACAATTGAAGTTTGGAGGGGAAACAAGCTTTTGCAAAAGTAAAATTGTTGAGGAGTTTAAAGAAAGAAAAAGCAAAGGCTACATAATTGGGTAGAACTCTTCCATTTGAAACTCTAGTTTTTTAGGTAGGTGAAGTCTTTACAAATTTTCTTTCATTCTATTTTGGCTTGCTTTTATTTTTGTTATTTTGCATATTCCATGTTGATCATTATTTTTTTGTCATTATAACCTTAGCTTGTCAATGCACATTTTAAATTACACAATTCTTTACACTTTCCAATTAAATTTTTAAACCACATCTCTTTGAGGCATTTTTTAAACAATTGACTTACGTTGTGTATCCTTCCACGTTTTGTAGATTCATTTTAAGTTAACCTTATCATGAGCACCTATGATGTAGAAATTATAAGAGAATCTCGAATTTCAAGTTATTCTATTCATGAGAGGTGTTGTGTACAATAGGTATCTTGGTATGTGTAGGATCATGATGGGCCATAAAGTGGTGATATGATGGGTATGTGTAGCGTATGTGGCTGACAACAATTTTTTTACCCAAAATTTATGAAATGAAAATGCTTTTTAAAGGAGATTCTTAGCTTTCCATCAATATAAATTATGCTTTACTTTGAATTTAATAAATAATTATTATTTATTTTCTATTTGAATTACAACTAAAGTATTGATTGATAGGCTGATTGAAAAACATCTATAGCTTTCAAATGGTATCACATTTTTTGAATCCGAAATATGCATTAGATTCTATGCTTTGCATGCTATAGGATTAAAAAAAAAGAATTTCATGAAGTTTTGACCAGGTTAAGGTGGTTAGACATACAAGTTTTTATATTTTTTAAAAGTTGTAATAAAAAATTCATAATTAATTATTTACTTTGAAAAAAATTACAAAAAATATGCATAACATCTGGCATGAGTCCTATACTTATATCTAAAATATCATTGTAGACACATAAAATATATCGATTGACAATGTTCATCTAATCTCGACTACTAACATCGTTCCTTCCTGAATCATCCTTCGGTCTAACCATTTAATCAAATCTCCTTATTTGATTAAATTCATCAATATTCATCTCTTAATTAAATAAACTAGTTATCTAATTAAGTCACCTCTGCTCGATAATTAAATTAACCATTTAGATCTAATTATCCAACTTAATTAAATAATTTATCTTATTTGATTAAATCCCTAATGTCTATCCATTAAATTAAATAAATTAAAACCTTATTTAGTTTAATCTAACAATCATCTCTTTTAATTAAATAAATCAAAATATTTATTTAATTAATCTCTTATCACATTCCTCTCATATTTGATTTAAATAGATTTGATTGATTTATTAAATCTCTATTTTCCTCAACAAGGCATCTTTTTAGAATATTCTCCAAGTTTGAATTCAAAATCCAAGTTGACATGTACATCCAACAAGGAATTTACTCCATCTTACATGTCCTTTGCCTTGCATTCAATGCATTTTTTCTTCCCTCTTGCATGTCATTTCAACAAATTCAAAATTCAAAAATAGACATTTATTGGCACAATCCTCAAAACTTGCACATCCTCCATCCACTCATAGGTTGACAAGTGGCATCTTGCCATTGGATGAATGTTAGTCCCACATTGCTCTATTTTGGACATTCATCCTTCAATCTCATCTATAAATAAGAGGCTTCATTCCTCATTTCATCATCCACAAATTATGCAAAGTTACCATGCTCAAATATCTATCAAATTCTATCCATCATCCTTAAATCTTAGCTAGGTTATGTAGGTTTTTAGCTTGAAGCATTCACCATCCTTCATCAAAGTGGATCAATTATCATCAACACATTAAGCTTGTATCATAGGAGTTGGGAAAAGGGACAATTTTCACATCAAATTGGCACAATTTCCCCCATGGGATCATGAGTTTGCTAGCTTAATAAGGATTCAATCTATTTTAATGTTTTCTTATTGTGTTCTTCATTACTTTTTTCCTAATTTAAGCTTTGTGAATGGATTTCATGGGGAATCCTTGTTCTTGCTTGCATTATCTAATCTAATGTGTTTGTTCTTATTGTTTTTCAGCTATTAGGATTGGGGTTCACACAATTATAATTTTTTTTATCATTTTATTGTGGTTAGGGTGGTCAAACAAACACCTACTTCTTATTTTTCCTTGAAATTTAAGTACTACTGCATTAAAATTTCAAATTTTCACCAAATAGATTTAAAAAAAAAAAAATCCTAGTAGTTTGGAAACTACATTCAATTTGCTACAGATTCTATTCTTACATATTTTTGAAATAATATAGATAAATTATTCAATTTTTATGTCAAGTTGCCTAACTTTGATTTTTCTAAATTTTTTTCCACTTAAGGGCCTATTTTTTCTATGATGATCTTGCACATACCCATCTTGGAACTCCCAATAAAGATGTATGACCAGGAGTGACTAAGTTGAGAGACTGACACGCCTATCCTCAATGGAAGCAACAAGATTTATGCCTTGCTATTCTTGAGTTGGAACCAAATCGTGTGGATTTGTTGTCTGTAAGTGCCTTCCATCTATTTTCATTTCTTTTCCATTTTGGATGCTCTTTCTTTATCTTCTTTTACTTTTGCTATTTGTAAGTAAGCTAATATAAATTGATTAGTGTCTCCTTGTAGAAAATGCTGATTTATGAGCCATCCAAGAGAACCTCGGCCAAAAAAGCAATGCAAAATCCTTATTTTGATGATCTTGGAAAATCTCAATTTTGATTTGAAGCCATTATAAAAGAGTGTGTGAAGCTTAGTGATGGAATATCAAGTTATTCATTTGAAGTTAACTTCATCATGAAAACCTATGATGTAGACACTATAAGTGAATCTTGAATATATAAGTGACATTGTAAGAGATATTTGAGAACAAAGTACCTAAGGCATTATGCCTACAAGTACAAGCACTTGGGTTTCAGAACGGTGTATGAAACATATTAGAAAATTGTAGCACAAACAAAAGAATTAGGAAAACCAAATAAATCTCATTTTATTGTAAACATCATATTATTAATATAGTGAGTGTAATAACCATTGATGGTTACTAATCATTCCTTTTCTTGTTTTATTCTCTCCCTATTATTACTAGCACTAATTGACTAACTTATTATAAAAACTTAATTTATTAAAAAATATCAATCTAATGATTATATATCAATATCAATATAGCATATAGTCTATTCAAATAAATATTTGTAATGCTATTTACTCAAATTTTGAAATTTATTTCTGCCCTCAAACATTTGTAATTCATACAACGTAATCCCTTAATAGTCCAAATTGAAAAAGGGAAGAAATCTTTGATGGCCTGTTACCCAAATATTGTGTCAATTATGAGCATTCCATTTAAGGAATTGTGATAACATAGGGAACCTCTACAATAACCTCTCTTAGTTTTTGTTATCTCGAAGTCATTTTTCTATGGTATCTAGTTTGGACTTGATGGAAAAAGTGTCAAATGCAAGTACTGTAAAGTTGCAAAGCAGTGCAAATTTTGTTCTGCAACTTGTGTGACCAAAAAGACTATTCCAACACATCTGGATGGGTAGATTTATGATAGGAATGGTCATATTTCACACCCAAACATGCGAAATCACTCTGAGATACGTTCAACCAGCTTGATCTGTTAAAGGTCCAAAGTCTAAAAGGGAAGCAATATTGGACGAGCTATTAATTAGAAAGAATGTTTCTTATGAACATTCTGTTTGAGCCTACAAGATCACATTAGGCCCCTCTACAATAACCTCTCTCAGTTTTTTTACCTTAGAGTCATTTTCTGGTGGTGTCCAGTTTTTACTTGATGGAAAAAGTGTCAAATACAAGCAGTGTAAAGTTGCAAAGTCGTGAAACTTTCATTTTGCAACTCATGTGACCAAACAAACTATTCCAACACATTTGGATGGGTACATTTATGCTAGGAATGGTCCTCTTTTGCATCCAAACACACCGAATCACTCTGTGCTATGTTTAACCGACTCAATCCCTTAAGAGTCCAAAGTGCAAAAGGGAAACAAACTTAGATGGGCTATTACTCAAAAACCGTGATGCTTACGAACTCTCCATCTGAGCCTATGAGATCATGTTGATCCCCTCTACAATAAACTCTCCTAGTTTTTGTTATCTTGGAGTCATTTTCCATGGTTTCTAGTTTTCACTTGATGGAAAAAGTGTCAAATGCAAGCAGTGTAAAGTTGCAAAGTAGTGTAAATTTTGTTCTGTAGCTCATGTGACCAAAAAAAATGTTCCAATGCATTCAGATGGGTATGTTTACACTAGGAATAGTCCTTTTTTTCACCCAAACATGCCAAATCACTCTGAGCTACGTTTAGCTGGTTTGATCCCTTAAGGGTCCAAAGTGCAAAAGGGCAACAATCTTTGATGAGCTATTACTTAGAAATTGTGATGCTTATAAACTCTTCATCTAAGCCTATGGGATCAAGTTGGGCCACTCTACAATAACCTCTCTCAATTTTTGTTTTCTCAGTCATTTTCCCTTGGTATCCAGTTTTGACTGGATGAAAAAAGTGTCAAATGCAAACAGTGTAAAGTTGTAAAGTGGTGTAACTTTCATTCTGCAACTCATGTGAGAAAAAAAAATATTCCAATGTGTCCAGATGGATACATTTACACTAGGAATGGTCCTATTTCTCATCCAAGCACATTGAATTGCTTCAAGTTATGTTCAACCGACTTGATCTCTTAAGGGTCCAAAGTGCAAAAGGGTAGCAATCTTTGATGAGCTATTACTCAGAAACTGTGATGCTTACAAACTCTCCATTTAAGCGTATGAGATTACATTGGGACCTTCTACAATAACATCTCTTGGTTTTTGTTATCTCAAAGTCATTTTACCATGGTTTTAGTTTTCACTTGATGGAAAAAGTGTCAAATGCAAATAGTGTAGAATTGCAAAGTGGTGCAACTTTTGTTTTACAACTTTTGTGACCAAAAAAACTATTCCAACACATTCGGATGGGTACATTTACACTAGGAATGGTCTTATTTTTCACCTAAACACAATTAATCGCTCTGAGCTACGTTCAACTGGCTTGATCCCTTAAGGGTCGAAAGTGTAAAAGGGTAGCAATCTTTGACAAGCTATTACTCAAAAACTATGATGCTTACAAATTCTTCATTTGAGCTTATGGGATTACATTGGCCCCTATACAATAACCTCTCTTTGTTTTTGTTATCTCAAAGTCATTTTCCTATGGTGTCCAGTTTTCACTTGATGGAAAAAGTGTCAAATGCAAGTAGTGTAAAGTTGCAAAGTGGTGCAACTTTTGTTCTACAATTTGTGTGACAAAACGAATTGTTCTAATGCATCTGGATGGGTATGTTTATTCTAGGAATAGTCTTATTTCACACCTAAACATATTGAATCACTTTGAGCCATGTTCAACTGGCTCGATCCCTTAAGGGTCCAAAGTGAAAAATGTCAGCAATCTTTGAAAGGCTATTACTCTGAAACCGTGAAACTTATGAACTCTTTGTCTGAGCCTATGGGATCATATTGAGCTCCTATAAAATAACATCTCTTGGTTTTTATCATCTTGAATTTTTCTTCTCATGGTTTCCATTTTTCACTTGATGGAAAAAGTGTCAAATGCAAGCAATGTAAAGTTGCAAAGTGGTGCAAGTTTCATTCTGCAACTCATGTGACCAAACAAATTGTTCCAACACATCTCAATAGGTATGTTTACACTTGGAACAATCCTCTTTAACACCAAAACAAACTAAATCACTCTGAGCTATGTTCAACCGGCTTGATCCCTTATGATGGCATGCAAAAAAATCAAAAAGAGAAACATTCACACAATAGTTGAGAAGTCTGAGTTTCCCACACAAAAATCATATGATCATCCTCAAGTCTAGCAAGTGCAAGAAATTTTTTAATTATACTCCTTTTCCTTACAACAATATACAACCAATTGTAAATGTATACAATGGTGGAACTTGGAAACATTTTATTTTTTCTCAATTAACAACTTTGGTTGAGAAGCATTTTTTCATTTTTCATTTGAAATGATTTTCTATGCTTGAAAATTGGAATCTAAGAGAAACAAGTTATTCTCTCACATACATTTATTATTTGGTGTGATAAATAAAATTTTCACCCTTGAGTCCATTTCTTATTTGTATTATAAATTATAAAGCTTTTTCCCAAGTTTATTTCCTATACAAGAAATAATATTGCAAAATGTTGACATATACATCTTTTGACGTGTTTATATGGTGATGGATCAAGAACATAACAATTCATTATGTACTGTGAGGATTATGCTGTGAAAATGTTTAGATACTATTCAAGATAAATTTTTGTATGATGATGTGTCAAGAAGTTAACTACTCATCATCTACTATGAATATTATGTTTTTCAAGTGTTGTGAAGATTATGTATCATTTTCTTAATTGAGTTGTTCCAATCAAAATAATAAGTATACTAGAATATTTTTATGAAACATCTCATGGAATACCAATTAAAAACATGTGTTTTGATTTTAGATAAATCATTTGATGGAACTCTTTGAATTAAATTGAATTGAGATATGTAGGAACAAGGGAGCATTGAGAAATACATTGCTTAAGGATCTTAAATAAGCCTTCTCTCTAGTTGCAATTTTTGGTGGATTATTGATTTCAAAGTATTGGGAATGCTTTGCGTATTTTCTAGTTGGCAGTTGTCATTCTAGAAGGCTCATCTCTTGATGTATATTATACTCATTCTTAATCAATTATCAAGTTAATAACCAATGCATTTATTTATAGTTAATCTTTTCGTTTCAATTTGTGCAATTTTATAATTTGTAACTCTACTAGTATTCCTAGAAATATTGAAGTTGTTTAGCATTAGTCAATAAATATTCAAGATGAACCATGGAGTACAACAATGATCAATGCTAGGGATAACCAATTAATAAGTATACACATGAATAAGTCAATCATACATGTGAATAAGGGAAACACAAGTACTCAAAGATGCGTAAGCCTTGAAGTATACACACAAATACATAGTATATGCAAATTAATACAAAGTATATGCATGAATACTGTGGACACCGAAAAAAGTAACCCTTCTACTTTATCTATCTAGTTTGGACCCTCCTTGTGGTTTTGGATTAATGTTTCCTTCATTTAATGTGAATAAAACATTTACATTAGGTCTTGGGCCCTAGAAAACTAAATAAAATGCATTTATCGATGTCTTGTAAAGGTGTTGTAAAGTGTTGTTAATGACTTTCAAACTTTTCTAGACTTTTATTAAGCATTTAAGTCTAATGGACCCATTTTCCCCTTAATTCAATATTATAAAATGTATTTAATTGCATTCTCACATTGATTTAGAAGGTTTGTAAATTAAACTTAGTTTTAATCTAGTGTTGTAATGTGTTTTACACATCCACATTGGATCTTGTGCCTTTCTAGGCTAAGTGGACTTCATTTTAATGTTGTAGAGTGTATTTAATCATAGTTTCACATTGAACTTTGTGTCCCTAGCCCTAATTACCCTTTACATTATCATTAATAGGCCCCTATGACCCCATGTTGTGCATCCCAAGGCTTATTTTGATCAAACACCTCATAAAATCAACATATAAACTAAAATTATTCACTCCCCAACATCCCAGTTGGAAAAAGAGCCCCCATGGGACCCATTTTCCCAGGATGGTGAATGAGTCCCATTTGAGCTATTTTTGGGATTTGAGTGGGAAGTATAAGGTTTTAAGTTTAATTTTCTTCAGTGTTGGCCTTGGGGATCAAATTAACAAGAATTTGAGAGGTTTCCTATATAAAAAAACTTATAATCATTATTTCATTCATTCATTATGCATTCAAGTAAAGTAAGCTAGGGTTAGGTATTTCTTGTCTTCACAAGGTCTTCAAGATAACATTCAAGATAATTTTTCATCCATTGTTGTAGAAACTCAAGATCTATCATCATGGAAAGGTTCTAATTCCATTATTTCATGTTCATGCTTCATCTTATTTCTTCATTTGGTTTAATTACCTAAACGAGGTTTGACCAAGGCAAACCCCTATTCCCTAACATTCAACATTTCTCTCTTTCTTTGTGTGGTTGAAAATTTAGGTACTTTGAAGGCTTGGAGATCATTGAAGAATAAGTTGCAAACTTGTTGAAGTCATCTCCCTATTGGAAAGGTCAAAATATTCACAAAAAGTCACTTACAATGCCAAAAATTAGGGTTTCAGATCTAGACACCTAGAGAAACCAAAAGAGCAAATTGAGAGCTTCTGATTCCAGTTTTGAGTTCTCACAAAATTAAAAGTGGACTCATTCACCATTAGTGATGAATGAGTCCCACTGTACCTATCTTTCAATTTTTTTTGTGGATTTAGATACCCATTTGGCCAAAACAGGCTCTAGTGCAGTTTTCTAGAATTGGGACGAATTCGCCCAAAAAGGTAAATGAGTCACACCAGGCCTAAAAATCAACATATTCAAAATTTCAAAGCTATTTCCAGTCTTCAACACATTTCTAGGTGCACACTCTCTATTTTGCTTTATTTGCATTTCTAAGTCATTTTCTAGGTATTTTTGCATATCACACTATGTTTTCAAACATCTCGCATTTTCCAAGTTTTGCATTAGTGGAAAAACCTTTTACTAGCTTTCAACCTTTAGGAAAATCCCCTTTAACAGATTTCAATCTACTTTGCATTGAAATCTCAAGGGTTTGTTCTTCAATGTGAGCATTGTGAAATCAGATCCCTCTTCCTTCATTCCCCTTTTGATATGAACATGGAAGTTGTGCATTCCATTTCCATTGTCCACATTTCGGTGAACCCACCTTTAGAATACCTTCTTTTCTAATATGGAGTCCATCATCATCCTATATTTATATTACATTAACTTTGCATTAGGATTTGCATTCTAGGGTTTCAAATTTTTGCATTAGTGAAAGTGCATATAGGTTGAAGTTTTGCATTTCAAATCATCAAAAATAATATAAAAAATACATTTTATTTTCATATACAGTTCATACAACATAAAAAGCATCAGAAACAATTGAAACATTTTGAAATTTTTTTAAAAAATCCCCATTGGGACTCATTTGCCACCTTGGGTGAATCAGTCCCTTTACACCCCTAAAACTACATTTTACAACACTGAAAACCTTGTTTTTAAGCTTTTGTTTCCTGCCATTACCTATCTATATCAATTTTCCAAGTTTCTATTACATGCATTTCACTAAATCTAGCTTAAATTAGTCCATTTCATGCATTGCTTCATTCAAAATTTCCATTTGCAACATTTTATTTTTTAGATCATTGCATAATGTAACCAGTAAATTACCTTGTTTGAAAACTAAAAATTACATTTCATGTACATTTTTTACATTACATTTTTATTTTGCAAAAATTATTGTTCAAAAATGTTAGCTTTTGTCTTTTCCAAGTTTGCAAAGAGAAAGTTTGTCAATAAACATGTTAGTAATTCATTCAATGCATTTCCTAGTTATGAGTCTTTTAAGGATAAAAAGTGGACATGCTCACACTTTTCTTAAACAAACACCTACTTTTTTCTATCCCATTTATGAGGATGATGCAATAAAGAGTATACCGTGTCATAGAAAATTGGACCCTCTTGAGAAAAGAGACAATTTCATGCATAATTAGACCCACTTTTGAGTCCCCTTACATCATTCATTCTTCAAAACAATATTTATAGGCCCCTAAGACCCATTTTTTTTTTAATCTAGAGGCCCATTTTACCTGAGAAATCACATAAAACCTGACAAACAACACTTAATTCTTTCATACCCCAAAAACCCACCTTTGAAAAATCAGTAGTGGGACCCATTCGCCATGGGTGGTGAATGAGTCCCTTTTGAGGGAAAATTCAATTTTGAGTAGGAATTTGATTAATTTAACTTGAATTTTAAGTGAATGTCAGCCTCTTAGGTCTAAATAATGAGAAAATTAAGTGTTGTTACTTATAAATACTCATTTTAAGTCATTTTACACATCTTTTTTTTTTCAATTCACAAAAGCAATTTCTAAAGTCAAGTCTTCTACAACAAGTCTCATTAGCATAAGTTGAAGTTTTTGGGCAGAAAACTAGGGTTTTTTCATGTCATTTTATCTCCATTTTTAATGTGTTGTAAGGTTTATAGGGTTGAGATATTGCATTACATAAATCATATTTGCATTTCTTATTCTAGAACAATAGAATAGGGTTTTTGTCATATTTCAAACTTTCCTAGTCTTTAACACATCTAAGGCTAGGGTTTTAAGAAAAAAATTCCCCATTCAAGGTTTAATTACACAATTAGGGGTTTGACCAAGGAAAACCCCCCATTAGACAAACAATTTTAAGTTGTTTTGCAGATTTTTTTTGAGATCGCAAGTCAGGTTTTTGCCAAAAATTGTTGTGCAAGTGTGAAGGTGCAAAACAGAGATTTAAAGTTGCAGAAATTTGAAATTGGACTGATTTTCCATGCATGGAAAATGAGTCCCTCCTGTGATGCAATTTTAAGTTAGATGCAGATCCTGGTTCTCGGTTGACAAAAAACAACTTCTGTGCAGAAAAAGCCCTGACCTGGGACTGATTCACCCAGGATGGCGAATGAGTCCCAGTCAACTCAAATTTAGATTTCATCAATTTTCCAGATTGTTCTCATCTTCTTTAGTTTCCTAGGTGCACATATTCTAAAGAAGAACTTTCTATTTGGTTTATTTTGCATTCTTGTTCATTATTTTAGGATTTTTGCAAACAACACTATGTTTTCCAACATAGCTTTGATCTTATGTTTCACATTCATAATCAGTCATTTAATTCACTTTTCACTTAGTTCATTAAATTTAGCTTAAACAACATCATACATAACATAATTTTAGTGAACCCCTTAGCATTTTTGGCCCTACTCTCTCCTTTTAGGTGAAAAACCCTAGAAGAGCTAGAAAGGTGCATGGTGCCAAAATTCTACAGTTCAAATACAAACATAGATAACCATGATGATCATAATTGTTCTTTGCATACCCCTCCTTTTATTGACGAAGGTATCTTGGTGAAAGAAGATGCAATCATTGAGAATCATGAAGATCTGGTTTACTATTCTCCCCATTCCCCTTGGGAAGATAGTATAACAATAGAGGATGAAATCATTTCCACCACCTTACTTAATTTACATTCCTCTCCCAACATTTCACCTACTTGTGATACTGCTATAATCATGAGTGATCATGAAAATGAAATTTGTGAGGAAGACATGTTGATGTTAGGAGATTTAATAAATGAGAGCTTTGACAATTCTACTTCTCCCACTTGGGAAGACATTATAAGGAAAAAGGGTGTAATTTTAGACAACCATGATAATCACATTGACTCTTATCCTAATATCCATCATAGTAATGAAGACAATAGTTTTGTGTTAGAAGATATACTTGAAAGTCATGAAAATCTTGTTTCTCCCTTTCCTAATGCTCGCAACATATGGGAAGATCTATTTGGTAAGCATGAAAATCATAGTGGTCCTTCTCTTGATGTCTCCCCTAATTGTGATGAAGCTTCTTTACAACATCTAACCATGACATGTGATGAACCTCTTGTTTTTCATTTTCTCAAAAGTTCTCTGACTAGGGTATATATTATGGCACAAGAGAATGAGGTCTTAGTGATAAAAGATGACATTTCTCCCTCTCCTAATATCTCTCCTATTGGTAAATAATATATTATACCATTACAAGATCCCATCGATGAGAATCATGAGAAAAAAACATTATTCAACAAGGAAAAACCATCATTAATAAGCAAGAAAATACAACCATTGATCATTCCCCTACTTTTGATGAAGTCATTTTAGAAGAACCAATCCTTGAATGTCAAGAACATTTGGTTTTTAGTTCTCCTAAAAACTCTCCTCCTAGGGAGGATATCATGGTGCAAGAAGAGGATAACATTGACAATAACATAGTGTCCCTAGAAAATTATGCTGAGGAGGCAACATTAGACTCTCCTTCACTAAGGGACATTGATATTATTCAACCTCAACTCATCCTCTACCCACCATCACATAAAAATCAAACTCAAAACAAAATTGAATTCATCCTCTACCCACCTGAGAATAATGTGTCGTAGTAGTCAAGTCATATTACCATTTCCCATATATAGAACACTAGAAACAATTCAAAATCTCACAACAAAACCCCATGAAACCTTAATTTTCTCCTAATCCCATATTGCCTATGCTCGGTTTTCCTCGCATAGTGGGAAAGAGTATGATCTTGTTGAAAAATCTTGAGAATACTCACAAAGATACCCCCGCATGGGGACCTCCAAATCTGCACCACCCGAATATCACACCATGTTTCCAACCTTTGCAACAAGTTCTACCCTTCTAATAAAACTCAACATATGTAGTAGGCTATGATTCTATGGGAAGGAGCCTGGCACTCTCAACACCCCCAAGATCGCCACTAAGTGCACCAAAACCACTTCCACAAGAGAGAGAATGGAAAGAAAGCTTGCTTCACAATGCAAAATTAATTAATGGTTGAATTGTTATTGCTTGATCAGCTTGAATACAAATGTACATGAGATGCCTTGCTTATATGGGCAAGGTTGAGAGATAGGAATGAATATGATGTTGACAAATGTCATGATCCCATGACATGAGACAACCAACAACCTTAATCACCTAGGAAATGATGCATCCTAGCTAGATAAGATAAGTTCTAGATAAGCCAACTAAGCCTCTGGAAAGCTAAATCTTACCTAAGTAGAACTCTAACTCATGAATATGTTCTAATTTCACCGAGAACAATGTGCCTAGGTACAAGACAATTATTCACACCAAATGATTCAAGGACCGTAATGCTAACATTGTTTTCCACCAAAGTATTTCCCTTTGAAGTTTTTAGAAAATAAAATATTTCTCATAATCATAGCTCAATGCTAAATTGTGGGATAAAAGAGAACCTTTAGTTGGGACAATGGCTCCACCCTTAATGTGTAAAGTACAAAATATTTTGGATAGGATTCGTGTGATTAAATCAAAAAATTCAATCCAGTAATTCTTATATATTAGATTTGAAAATGTAGGGAAAACAAATGTTTTGGTGATCACTTTGCCTATTATAGTAGCTGCATTGAACAATTCCTCAATACATTTATTATGCCCTCGGCTTTTATTATTTCATATAATATCCTTTTAGGAAGACTATGGATTCATGCAATGAATGTATTTCCTTCTACTCTTCATCGTAAAATGAAATACATCTACAAAAAAAAGTGTACACACTCGAAGAAGACCCTAACCCAAATAGTTATTTAAACATTGAGAAAAACAAGGAGAATCCTTTAGCAACATTGACACCAACTACATAAGTGAAACCTATGCAACAAGAAAACAAAGAAAAAGAAAATTGAAGAAGTCGTGAAGTTATAAGATGATGATTGGGGTTCCTTAGATTTCACACCAACATTCATGGGAGAATACAAGATCATACACAAATAATTTGATAAGGGAAGAAGATCATCAGTAATGACAACACAAAATTTGGAAGACCCTTCAAAACCATCCACCTCAACCACTTTAGAACAAAACACAACAAATTACACAATAACCTTTGACGAAGTTGATTACAAACAATCACTTGGTCCAAAAGCAATGAAAATATTTATGGAAAAGGTTATGAAATTATGAAACAACTTGGCTATAGTGGAAAAGGATGTGGTATTAGAGAACAAGGTATCCACAACCCTATAGATCCTAACACACAAGAAATTACTCATGGTCTTGGTTATTGTACTTTGATAGAAATAAAAAAGACTTCACTTAATATCAACACTATCACAAAAAATCCTTCTAAAATGAATTTAACAGTAGTGCATCCTAAACTGATAGACACTGGTGGTCTTGAAATTTATGCTTTGCAAGAGATAAAACAAACAAAGACATCTCACTTAATTCCAATGTCATCTAGCAAAACACTAATGATTTGAGTACATTAGATTTTACACCCTCTTGTAAAGGAGAGAACAAAATCTCATAATCTAAAGAGTCTTGCATAGTTATGACATATTGTACATCTAAGCAAGAGATATCTTTGTCACATAATAAAGGAACAACTACTATAAATCAAGAGAGTGTCTTGTCGAGACTCCTTGAAGATCACTTGATATGTCTCCCTCCATGAACTTGAAAGAAATTTTATTACATAAATTCATTTTGTGCATATCATAGAGTTCATGGTCATGCTACTAATGAATGTAAGGCTTTGAGTAGCAAAATCCTCAATATTAAGCATTTTGGTGCTCTTCCTTATGTGGGGGGCACCTCATTCCTCTAATCGATATTGACTTTCACTCTACATTGTTTCTCATCAATCATTTTGACTCATACTTATTTTGCACTAAATGGGGGAAAGGGGTTAGTTATCCTTGTCCTTGTATGTCACTTGTTGTTTCCTCTTTCGGCTAGTTGATCACCTTTCATGAACATATAAGAGTGAGCTTGGGATATGGATGAAATTCCTTAAGTTGTCTTGCATGTGACATACTACTATTTTCATGATGTAGCTTATTGGAAACATATGACTTGGCATAGGGCTTTCCGAATAAGCTACCATATCTTCTTCTACTTTAAAAGAAATTTCTCATAGTA
>VDFB02000017.1:8591286-8621103 GCA_007258455.2 Sequoia sempervirens
GGTTGAGGGTTTAGAGTAGAGAGATAGAAGGAGTGAGTGTGTGAGAGAGAGACTTGAGATTGGGAGATGGGGTAGGAGGGAGTGTCGTGAGAGAGAGGGAGGGAGGGAGTGGGAGAGAGATAAAGGGTAGAGGGTTTTAGGGTTAAGGGTAGAGGGGAGAGAGATAGGAGTGAGTGAGTGAGAGAGATAAACTTGAGAGAGGGAGAGGGGGTATGAGGGAGAGACTTTAGAGAGAGAGAGGGAGGGAGGGAGGGAGTTGGAGAGAGATAGAGGGTATAGGGTTTAAGGGTTTAAGGAATAGAGGGTAGTGGATAGAGAGAAAGAGAGAAAATAAACCTATATAAAATTAACTTTCATAATTCGAGCGCGTTTTGAAGCAGTAGAGATATGGGCATTATTTTAACAAGACATAATGCACTCACATTATAACACAGACACATTTTTTCTTGTTCTAAAATGGTAAACAACCCAATATACCTATGATCTCAAGGCCCACATTCATGATTTTGTGAATTATACATGCATGTTTTTCACATTCCACCACCTTTTTCGTGATCTTTCCACCACCTTTGCATGAAATAGTAGAGTTTTCACGTTGAAAGTCATATAATATCAATTCAAGTTTGAATTCCATTCAAGAGTGATATACAATTGAAGTTTGGAAGGAAACAAGCTTTTGCAAAAGTAAAATTGTTGAGGAGTTTAAAGAAAGAAGAAGCAAAGGCTACATAATTGGGTAGAACTCTTCCATTTGAAACTCTAGTTTTTTAGGTAGGTGAAGTCTTTACAAATTTTCTTTCATTCTATTTTGGCTTGCTTTGATTTTTTTTATTTTGCATATTCCATGTTGATCATTATTTTTTTGTCATTATAAGCTTAGCTTGTCAATGCACATTTTAAATTACACAATTCTTTACACTTTCCAATTAAATTTTTAAACCACATCTCTTTGAGGCATTTTTTTAAACAATTGACTTACGCTGTGTATGTTTCCACGTTTTGTAGATTCATTTTAAGTTAACCTTATCATGAGCACCTATGATGTAGAAATTATAAGAGCATCTTGAATTTCAAGTTATTCTATTCATGAGAGGTGTTGTGTGCAATAGGTATCTTGGTATGTGTAGGATCATGATGGGACAAAAAGTGGCAATATGATGGGTATGTGGCTAACAACAATTTTTTTACCCAAAATTTATGAAATAAAAAGGCTTTTTAAAGGAGATTCTTAGCTTTCCATCAATATAAATTATTCTTTACTTTGAATTTAATAAATAATTATTATTTATTTTCTATTTGAATTACGATTAAAGTCTTGATTGATATGTTGATTGAAAAACATCTATAGCTTTCAAATGGTATCACTTTTTTTGAATCCGAAATATGCATCAGATTCTATGCTTTGCATGCTATAGGATTAAAAAATAATAATTTCATGAAGTTTTGACCAAGTTAAGGTGGTTAGACATACAAGTTTTTATATTTTTTAAAAGTTGCAATAAAAAATTCATAATTAATTATTTACTTTGAAAAAAATTACAAAAAATATGCATAACATCTGGACATGAGTCCTCTACTTACATCTAAAATATTATTGTAGACACGTAAAATATATCGATTGACAATGTTCATCTAATCCCGACTACTAACACCGTTCCTTCCCGAATCATTCTTCAGTCTAACCATTTAATCAAATCCCCTTATTTGATTAAATTCATCAATATTCCTCTCTTAATTAAATAAACTAGTTATCTAATTAAGTCACCTCTGCTTGATAATTAAATTAACCATTTTGATCTAATTATCCAATTTAATTAAATAATTTATCTTATTTGATTAAATCTCTAATGTCTATCCATTAAATTAAATAAATTAAAACCTTATTTAGTTTAATCTAACAATCATCTCTTTTAATTAAATAAATCAAAATATTTATTTAATTAATCTCTTATCACATTCCTCTCATATTTGATTTAAATAAATCCACAAATTTGAGTCAAATATGTCACATCATTTAATCCCTTTCATTAAATTAATTACCCTTGATTAATTTAATCTCTTATCATATCCCATCCTCTAGCATTTACCACTTTCACATGAAAATAGATTTAATTGATTTATTAAATTTCTATTTTCCTCAACAAGGCATCTTTTTGGAATATTCTCCAAGTTTGAATTCAAAATCCAAGTTGACATGTACATCCAACAAGGAATTTACTCCATCTTACATGTCCTTTGCCTTGAGCCAAGTGGCATTCAATGCATTCTTTCTTCCCTCTTGAATGTCATTTCAACAAATTCAAAATTCAAAAATAGACATTTATTGGCACATCCTCCATCCACTCATAGGTTGACAAGTGGCATCTTGCCATTGGATGAATGTTAGTCCCACATTTCTCTATTTTGGACATTCATCCTTCAATCTCATCTATAAATAAGAGGCTTCATTCCTCATTTCATCATACACAAATTATGCAAAGTTACCATGCTCAAATATCTATCAAATTCTATCCATCATCCTTAAATCTTAGCTAGGTTATGTAGGTTTTTAGCTTGGAGCATTCACCATCCTTCATCAAAGTGGATCAATTATCATCAACACATTAAGCTTGTATCATAGGATTTGGGAAAAGGGACAATTTTCACATCAAATTGGCACAAATGCCCCCATGAGATCATGAGTTTGCTAGCTTAATTAGGATTCAATCTATTTTAATGTTTTCTTATTGTGTTCTTCATTGCTTTTTTCCTAATTTAAGCTTTGTGAATGGATTTCATGGGGAATCCTTGTTCTTTCTTGCATTATCTAATCTAATGTGTTTGTTCTTATTATTTTGCAGCTATTAGGATTGGGGTTCACACAATTATAATTTTTTTTTATCATTTTATTGTGGTTAGGGTGGTCAGACAAACACCTACTTCTTATTTTTCCTTGAAATTTAAGTACTACTGCATTAAAATTTCAAATTTTCACCAAATAGATTTAAAAAAAAAAAGCCTAGTAGTTTGTAAACTACATTCAATTTGCTACAGATTCTATTCTTACATATTTTTGAAATAATATAGATAAATTATTCAATTTTTTATGTCAAGTTTCCTAACTTTGATTTTTCTAAATTTTTTGCCACTTAAGGGCCTGTTTTTTTCATGATGATCTTGCACATACCCATCTTGGAACTCCCAATGAAGATGTATGACCAAGAGTGACTAAGTTGAGAGATTGACATGCCTATCCTCAATGGAAGCATCAAGATTTATGCCTTGCTATTCTTGAGTTGGAACCAAATCATGTGGATTTGTTGTCTATAGGTGGCTTCCATCTATTTTCATTTCTTTTCCATTTTGGATGCTCTTTCTTTATCTTCTTTTACTTTTCCTATTTGTAAGTAAGCTAATATAAATTGATTGGTGTCTCCTTGTAGAAAATGCTGATTTATGAGCCATCCAAGAGAACCTCAGCCAAAAAAGTAATGCAAAATCCTTATTTTGATGATCTTGGAAAATCTCAATTTTGATTTGAAGCCATTATAAAAGAGTGTGTGAAGCTTAATGAGGGAATATCAAGTTATTCATTTGAAGTTAAATTCATCATGAAAACCTATTATGTATACACTATAAGTGAATCTGGAATATATAAGTGACATTGTAAAAGATATGTGAGAACAAAGTACCTAAGGAATTATGCCTACAAGTACAAGCACTTGGGTTTCAGAACGGTGTATGAAGCATATTAGAAAATTGTAACACAAACAAAAGAATTAGGACAACCAAATAAATCTCATTTTATTGTAAACATCATATTATTAATATAGTGAGTGTAATAACCATTGATGGTTACTAATCATTCCTTTTCTTGTTTTATTCTCTCCCTATTATAACTAGCACTAATTGACTAACTTATTATAAAAACTTAATTTATTAAAAAAAATCAATCTAATGATTATATATCAATATCAATATAGCATATAGTCTATTCAAATAAATATTTGTAATTCTATTTACTCAAATTTTGAAATTTATTTCTGCCCTCAAACATTTGTAATTCATACAACATAATCCCTTAATAGTCCAAATTGAAAAAGGGAAGCAATCTTTGATGGCCTGTTACCCAAAACTGTGTCAATTATGAGCATTCCATTTAAGAAATCATGATAATATAGGGAACCTCTACAATAACCTCTCTTAGTTTTTGTTATCTCGAAGTTATTTTTCTGTGGTATCTAGTTTGGACTTGATGGAAAAAGTGTCAAATGCAAGTAGTGTAAAGTTGCAAAGCAGTGCAAATTTTGTTCTACAACTTGTGTGACCAAAAAGACTATTCCAACACACCTGGATGGGTAGATTTATGATAGGAATAGTCCTCTTTCACACCCAAACATGCGAAATCATTCTGAGATATGTTCAACCAGCTTGATCCATTAAAGGTCCAAAGTGTAAAAGGGAAGCAATATTGGACGAGCTATTAATTAGAAAGAATGTTTCTTATGAACATTCTGTTTGAGCCTACAAGATCACATTGGGCCCCTCTACAATAACCTCTCTCAGTTTTTTTTACCTTAGAGTCATTTTTCGGTGGTGTCCAGTTTTTACTTGATGGAAAAAGTGTCAAATACAAGCAGTGTAAAGTTGCAAAGTCGTGAAGCTTTCATTTTGCAACTCATGTGACCAAACAAACTATTCCAACACATCTGGATGGGTAAATTTATGCTAGGAATGGTCCTCTTTTGCATCCAAATACACCGAATCACTCTGTGCTATGTTCAACCGACTTAATCCCTTAAGGGTCCAAAGTGCAAAGGGAAACAAACTTAGATGGGCTATTACTCAAAAACCGTGATGCTTAGGAACTCTCCATCTGAGCCTATGAGATCATGTTGATCCCCTCTACAATGAACTCTCCTAGTTTTTGTTATCTTGGAGTCATTTTCCATGGTTTCTAGTTTTCACTTGATGGGAAAAGTGTCAAATGCAAGCAGTGTAAAGTTGCAAAGTAGTGTAACTTTTGTTTTGTAGCTCATGTGACCAAACAAACTATTCCAATGCATTCAGATGGGTATGTTTACACTAGGAATAATCCTCTTTTTCACCCAAACATGCCAAATCACTCCGAGCTACGTTTAGCTGGCTTGATCCCTTAAGGATCCAAAGTGCAAAAGGGTAGCAATCTTTGACGAGCTATTACTCAAAAATTGTGATGCTTATAAACTCTTAATCTGAGCCTATGGGATCAAGTTGGGCCACTCTACAATAACCTATCTCAATTTTTGTTTTCTTAGAGTCATTTTCCCTTGGTGTCCAGTTTTGACTTGATGAAAAAAGTGTCAAATGCAAGCAGTGTAAAGTTGCAAAGTGGTGCAGCTTTCGTTCTGCAACTCATGTAACCAAATAAACTATTTCAATGTGTCTAGATGGATACATTTACACTAGGAATGGTCCTATTTCTCATCCAAGCACACTAAATTGCTTCGAGTTATGTTCAACCGACTTGATCTCTTAAGGGTTCAAAGTGCAAAAGGGTAGCAATCTTTGATGAGCTATTACTCAGAAACTGTGATGCTTACGAGCTCTCCATTTGAGTGTATGAGATTACATTAGGCCCTTCTACAATAACCTATCTTGGTTTTTGTTATCTCAAAGTCATTTTACCATGGTTTTAGTTTTCACTTGATGGAAAAAGTGTCAAATGCAAGTAGTGTAGAATTTCAAAGTGGTGCAACTTTTATTTTACAACTTTTGTGACCAAAAAAACTATTCCAACACATTCGGATGGGTACGTTTACACTAGGAATGGTCCTATTTTTCACCTAAACACACTGAATCGCTCTGAGCTACGTTCAACTGGCTTGATCCCTTAAGGGTTGAAAGTGTAAAAGGGTAGCAATCTTTGACAAGCTATTACTCAAAAACTATGATGCTTACAAATTCTTCATTTGATCTTATGGGATTACATTGGCCCCTATACAATAACCTCTCTCAATTTTTGTTATCTCAGAGTCATTTTCCTATGGTGTCCAGTTTTCACTTGATGGAAAAAGTGTCAAATGCAAGCAGTGTAAAGTTGCAATGTGGTGCAACTTCTGTTCTACAATTTGTGTGACGAAACAAATTGTTCTAATGCATTTGGATGGGTATGTTTATGCTAGGAATAGTCCTATTTCACACCTTAACATATTGAATCACTTTGAGCCATGTTCAACTGGCTCGATCCCTTAAGGGTCCAAAGTGAAAAATGTCAGCAATCTTTGATGGGCTATTACTCTGAAACCGTGAAACTTATGAACTCTTTGTTTGAGCCTGCGGGATCACATTGAGCTCCTATAAAATAACCTCTCTTGGTTTTTATCATCTTGAAGTCATCTTCTCATGGTTTCCATTTTTTACTTGATGGAAAAAGTGTCAAATGCAAGCAATGTAAAGTTGCAAAGTGGTGCAACTTTCATTCTGCAACTCATGTGACCAAAAAAATTGTTCCAACACATCTCGATAGGTATGTTTACACTTGGCATGGTCCTCTTTAACACCCAAACAAACTGAATCACTCTGAGCTATGTTCAACCGGCTTGATCCCTTATGATGGCATGCAAAAAAATCAAAAAGAGAAACATTCACACAATAGTTGAGAAGTCTAAGTTTCCCACACAAAAATGATATGATCATCCTCAAGTCTAGCAAGTATAAGAAATTTTTTAGTTATACTCCTTTCCCCTACAACAATATACAACCAATTGTAAATGTATACAATGGTGGAACTTGGAAACATTTAATTTTTTCTCAATTAACAACTTTGGTTGAGAAGCATTTTGTCATTTTTCATTTGAAATTATTTTCTATGCTTGAAAATTGGAATCTAAGAGAAACAAGTTATTCTCTCACATAAATTTATTATTTGGTGTGATAAATAAAATTTTCACCCTTGAGTCCATTTCTTATTTGTATTATAAATTATAAAGCTTTCTCCCAAGTTTATCTCCTATACAAGAAATAATATTGCAAAATGTTGACATATACATCTTTTGACGTGTTTATATGGTGATGGATCAAGAACATAACAATTCATTATGTACTATGAAGATTATGCTGTGAAAATGTTTAAATACTATTCAAGATAAATATTTGTATGATGATGTGTCAAGAAGTTAACTACTCACCCTTGAGTCCATTTCTTATTTGTATTATAAATTATAAAGCTTTCTCCCAAGTTTATTTCCTATACAAGAAATAATATTGCAAAATGTTGACATATACATCTTTTGACGTGTTTATATGGTGATGGATCAAGAACATAACAATTCATTATGTACTATGAGGATTATGCTGTGAAAATGTTTAAATACTATTCAAGATAAATATTTGTATGATGATGTGTCAAGAAGTTAACTACTCATCATCTACTATGAATATTATGTTTTGCAAGTGTTGTGAAGATTATGTATCATTTTCTTAATTGAGTTGTTCCAATCAAAAGAATAAGTATACTATATTATTTTTATGAAACATCTCATGGAATACCAATTGAAAACATGTGTTTTTCTTTTAGATAAATTATTTGATGGAACTCTTTGAATTAAATTGAATTGAGATATGTAAGAACAAGGGAGCATTGAGAAATGCATTGCTTAAGTATCTTAAATAAGCCTTCTCTCTAGTTGCAATTTTGGGTGGATTATTGATTTCAAAGTATTGGGAATGCTTTGCCTATTTTCTAGTTGGTAGTTGTCATTCTAGAAGGCTCATCTCTTGATGCATATTATACTCATTCTTAATCAATTATCAAGTTAATAACCAATTCATTTATTTATAGTTAATCTTTTCATTTCAATTTGTGCAATTTTATAATTTGTAACTCTACTAGTATTCCTATAAATATTGAAGTTGTTTAGCATTATTCAATAAATATTCAAGATGAACCATGAAGTACAACAATGATCAATGCTAGGGATAATAAGTATACACATGAATAAGTCAATCATACATGTGAATAAGGGAAACACAAGTACTCAAAGATGCGTAAGCCTTGAAGTATACACACAAATACATAGTATATGCAAATTAATACAAAGTATATGCATGAATACTGTGGACACCGAAAAAAGTAACCCTTCTACTTTATCTATCTAGTTTGGGCCCTCCTTGTGGTTTTGGCTTAATGTTTCCTTCATTTAATGTGAAGAAAAAATTTACATTAGGTCTTGGGCCCTAGAAAACTAAATAAAATGCATTTATCGATGTCTTGTAAAGGTGTTGTAAAGTGTTGTAAATGACTTTCACACTTTTCTAGACTTTTATTAAGCATTTAAGTCTAATGGACCCATTTTCCCCTTAATTCAATATTATAAAATGTATTTAATTGCATTCTCACATTGATCTAGAAGGTGTGTAAATTAAACTTAGTTTTAATCTAGTGTTGTAATGTGTTTTACACATCCAAATTGGATCTTGTGCCTTTCTAGACTAAGTGGACTTCATTTTAATGTTGTAGAGTGTATTTAATCACAGTTTCACACTGAACTTTGTGTCCCTAGCCCTAATTACCCTTTACATTATCATTAATAGGCCCCTATGACCCCATGTTATGCATCCCAAGGCTTATTTTGATCAAACACCTCATAAAATCAACATATAAACTAAATTATTCACTCCCCGACATCCTAGTTGGAAAAAGAGCCCCTGTGGGACTTTTTTTCCAGGATGGTGAATGAGTCCCATTTGAGCTATTTTTGGGGTTTGACTGGGAAATATAAGGTTTTAAGTTTAATTTTTTTCAATGTTGGCCTTGGGGATCAAATTAATAAGAATTTGAGAGGATTTCCTATATAAAAAAACTTATAACCATTATTTCATTCATTCATTATGCATTCAAGTAAAGTAAGCTAGGGTTAGGTATTTCTTGTCTTCACAAGGTCTTCAAGATAACATTCAAGATAATTTTTCAGACATTCAAGGGTATATTTTTCATCCATTCTTGCAGAAACTCAAGATCTATCATCATGGAAAGGTTCTAATTCCATTATTTCATGTTTATGCTTCATCTTATTTCTTCATTTGGTTTAATTACCTAAACGAGGTTTGACCAAGGCAAACCCCTATTCCCTAACATTCAACATTTCTCTCTTTTTTTGTGTGGTTGAAAATTTAGGTACTTTGAAGGCTCGAAGATCATTGAAGAATAAGTTGCAAACTTGTTGAAGTCATCTCCCTATTGGAAAGGTCAAAATATTCACAAAAAGTCACTTACAGTGCCAAAAATTAGGGTTTCAGATCTAGACACCTAGAGAAACCAAAAGAGAAAATTGAGAGCTTCTGATTCCAGTTTTGAGTTTTCACAAAATTAAAAGTGGACTCATTCACCATTAGTGATGAATGAGTCCCACTATACCTGTCTTTCAATTTTCTTTGTGGATTTAGATACCCATTTGGCCAAAACAAGCTCTAGTACAATTTTCTAGAATTGGGACAAATTCGCCCCAAAAGGTAAATGAGTCACACCAGGCCTAAAAATCAACATATTCAAAATTTCAAAGCTATTTCCAGTCTTCAACACATTTCTAGGTGCACACTCTCTATTTTTCTTTATTTGCATTTCTAAGTCATTTTCTAGGTCTTTTTGCATATCACACTATGTTTTCAAATATCTCGTATTTTCCAAGTTTTGCATTAGTGGAAAAACCTTTTACTAGCTTTCAACCTTTATGAAAATCCCCTTTGACAGATTTCAATCTACTTTGCATTGAAATCTCAAGGGTTTGTTCTTCAATGTGAGCATTGTGAAATCATATCCCTCTTCCTTCATTCCTCTTTTGATATGAACATGGAAGTTGTGCATTCCATTTCCATTGTCCATATTTTAGTGAACCCACCTTTAGAATACCTTATTTTCTAATATGGACTCCATCATCATCCTATATTTATATTACATTAACTTTGCATTAGGATTTGCATTGATTAATTTGCATTCTAGGGTTTCAAATTTTTGCATTAGTGAAAGTGCATATAGGTTGAAGTTTTGCATTTCAAATCATCAAAAATAATATAAAAAATACATTTTAATTTCATATACAGTTCATACAACATAAAAAGCATCAGAAACAATTGAAATTTTTTGAAAGTTTAAAAAAAATCCCCATTGGGACTCATTTGCCACCTTCGGTGAATCAGTCCCTTTACACCCCTAAAACTACATTTTACATCACTGAAAACCTTGTTTTTAAGCTTTTGTTTCCTGCCATTACCTATCTGTATCAGTTTCTTGAGTTTCTATTACATGCATTTCACTAAATCTAGCTTAAATTAGTCCATTTCATGCATTGCTTCATTCAAAATTTCCATTTGCAACATTTTATTTTTAGATCATTGCATAATGTAACCAGTAAATTATCTTGTTTGAAAACTAAAAATTACATTTCATGTTCATTTTTTACATTACATTTTTATTTTGCAAAAATTATTGTTCAAAAATGTTAGCTTTTGTCTTTTCCAAGTTTGAAAAGAGAAAGTTTGTCAATAAACATGTTAGTCATTCATTAAATTAATTTCCTAGTTATGATTCTTTTAAGGATAAAAAGTGGACATGCTCACACTTTTCTTAAACACACACCTAATTTTTTCTATCCCATTTATGAGGATGATGCAATAAAGAGTATACTGTGTCATAGAAAATTGGACCCTCTTGAGAAAAGAGACAATTTCATGCATAATTAGACCCACTTTTGAGTCCCCTTACATCATTCATTCTTCAAAAAAACATTTATAGGCCCCTAAGACCCATTAATTTTTTTTATCTAGAGGCCCATTTTACCTGAGAAATCACATAAAACCCAACAAACAACACTTAATTCTTTCATACCCCAAAAACCCACCTTTGAAAAATTAGTAGTGGGACCCATTTGCCAAGGGTGTTGAATGAGTCCTTTTTGAGGGAAAATTCAATTTTGAGTAGGAATTTGATTAATTTAACTTGAATTTTAAGTGAATGTTAGCCTCTTAGGTCTAAATAATGAGAAAATTAGGTGTTGTTGCTTATAAATACTCATTTTAAGTCATTTTACACCTTTTTTTTTCAATTCACAAAAGCAATTTCTAAAGTCAAGTCTTCTACAACAAGTCTCATTAGCATAAGTTGAAGTTTCTGGGCAGTAAACTAGGGTTTTTGCATGTCATTTTATCTCCATTTTTAATGTATTGTAAGGTTTATATGGTTGAGATATCGCATTACATAAATCATCTTTGCATTTCTTATTCTAGAACAATAGAATATGGTTTTTGTCATATTTCAAACTTTCCTAGTCTTTAACACATCTAAGGCTAGGGTTTTAAGAAAAAATTCCTAATTCAAGGTTTAATTACCCAATTAGGGGTTTGACCAAGGAAAACCCCCCATTAGATAAACAATTTTAAGTTGTTTTTCATAAATTTTTTGAGATCGCGAGTCAGGTTTTTGCCAGAAATTGTTGTGCAAGTGTGAATGTGCAAAACAGAGATTTAAAGTTGCAAAAATTTAAAATTGGAATGATTTTCCATGCATGGAAAATGAGTCCCTCCTGTGATGCATTTTTAAGTTAGATGCAGATCCTGGTTCTCGGTTGACAAAAAACAACTTCTGTGCAGAAAAAACCCTGACCTGGGACTAATTCACCCAGGATGGCGAATGAGTCCCAGTCAACTCAAATTTAGATTTAATCAATTTTCCAGATTTTTCTCATCTTCTTTAGTTTCCTAGGTGCACATATTCTAAAGAACAACTTTCTATTTGGTTTATTTTGCATTCTTGTTCATTCTTTTAGGATTTTTGCAAACAACACTATATTTTCCAACATAGCTTTGATCTTATGTTTTGCATTCATAATCAGTCATTTAATTCACTTTTCACTTAGTTCATTACATTTAGCTTAAACAACATCATACATAACATAATTTTAATGAACCCCTTAGCATTTTTGGCCCTACTCTCTCCTTTTAGGTGAAAAACCCTAGAAGAGCTAGAAAGGTGCATGGTGCCAAAATTCTACAGTTCAAATACAAACATAGATAACCATGATAATCATAATTGTTCTTTGCATACCCCTCCTTTCATTGATGAAGGTATCTTGGTGAAAGAAGATGCAATAATTGAGAATCATGAAGATTTGGTTTGCTATTCTCTCCATTCCCCTTGGGAAGATAGTATAACAATAGAAGATGAAATCATTTCCACCACCTTACTTAATTTACATTCCTCTCCCAACATTTCACCTACTTGTGATACTGGTATAATCATGAGTGATCATGAAAATAAAATTTGTGAGGAGGACATGTTGATGTTAGGAGATCTAATAAATGAGAGCTTTGACAATTCTACTTCTCCCACTTGGGAAGACATTATAAGGAATAAGGGTGTAATTTTAGACAACCATGATAATCACATTGACTCTTCTCCTAATATCCATCACAGTAATGAAGACAATAGTTTTTTGTTAGAAGATATACTTGAAAGTCATGAAAATCTTGTTTCTCCCTTTCCTTATGCTCCCAACATATGGGAAGATCTATTTGGTAAGCATGAAAATCATAGTGGTCCTTCTCTTGATGTCTCCCCTAATTGTGATGAAGCTTCTTTACAACATCTAACCATGACATGTGATGAACCTCTTGTTTTTCATTTTCTCAAAAGTTCTCTGACTAGGGTATATATTATGGCACAAGAGAATGAGGTCTTAGTGATAAAAGATGACATTTCTCCCTCTCCTAATATCTCTCCTATTGGTAAATAATATATTATACCATTACAAGATCCCATCGATGAGAATCATGAGAAAAAAACATTATTCAACAAGGAAAAACCATCATTAATAAGCAAGAAAATGCAACCATTGATCATTCCCCTACTTTTATTGAAGTCATTTTAGAAGAACCAATCCTTGAATGTCAAGAACATTTGGTTTTTAGTTCTCCTAAAAACTCTCCTCCTAGGGAGGATATCATGGTGCAAGAAGAGGATAACATTGACAATAACATAGTGTCCCTAGAAAAAGATGTTGAGGAGGCAAAATTAGACTCTCCTTCACTAAGGGACATTGATATTATTCAACCTCAACTCATCCTCTACCCACCATCACATAAAAATCAAACTCAAAACAAAATTGAATTCATCCTCTACCCACCTGAGAATAATGTGTCGTAGTAGTCAAGTCATATTACCATTTCCCATATATAGAACACTAGAAACAATCTGGAACTGTATGCACGTAAAAATGGTCACATTATAATAAGTCTAGTAATTAATTAAATGCCAGTTATTTAGTTAAGTCTCTAATTCAATCTACATATAAATAAATTTAATTATTTATTTATATTGTTCATTTTCTAATTCTTCTACCTTAATTAATTAAATAATTTTATTTAATTATTTGCATCTCCATATTCCTCTTAATTAAATTAAATAAATTCTATAATTTATTTATATTAATTATCATATTATTCTAAGTTTGAATATTTATATTCAAAATGGAATATTCCTCCAAACATCCTCTTCATCTCATAGTTAAATTAAATATTTTAAATATTTAATTTAATGCCTTCTAAATCCATCTCTCTCACATAATTAAATATTACTTATTTAATTAGGTGAGTTTCTAAATTCATCTTCCCATGTAATTAAATAAATAAATTTATTTAATTATAAATCTCATTTTAACTCATTCTTCAAACGACAACCTTCCTTTGGATCTGAATGAAAAAAATGAAGAAGAGGAAACCTTCTATCTCTCACTCGCCTCTCAAAAAAATATCTTACCGTTCATCTTACTAGTCTGAATCTCGACCGTTGATCTTTGCCAACTAAGCTTTTGCCTTTGAAAATCTATAAATCAGACCTTTCACAAGCCATTTGAATTGAATCTTCATCTAGTATCTTCACTCTGTCAAAATCAATCTTCAATCTTCCATCCATCTTCATCTATCACTTTTGTCGCGTCGTTATGCTGTAGAATTGAGCAACCAACATTCCTTCAATAATCACCCTTCAAAATCTTGCATCTTAGTATAGCATGCATTTTAGTTATATCTCGTTCTTCAGTTGTCCATTTTGTTGAGATTGATTTGCTAATCTAAGAGCCATTTGAAAACCAACAAAACGCTGGAGTTGCAGAGAGATAAGATGATTTCAGGGAAGCTGCAGTCACAATTTGCTTATTCTATTTTTCTTTTTCAGCTTTCTTGATTTAATGTTTTATTGATATGTGTTTGAATTTCATTTACATTGATACACTTTTCACTCACACATCAAATGGCGCCCACCATGGGGCTCAAACCCATGAATTTAACATTGTCTACAAGTTTCTTTTGACAGTTTCGCGTTCTAGAGTCAATTTTTCGGAAAAAATTTGGTGTTTAGGTGCATTCAAAATTTTCTGCGGCGCATACGGGGTTTTAACTTTTTTGTTTTGCAGGATTCTGGAGTGCATATAGTGACTGTTTAGGCATACATAGTGACTGTTTAGGTGCATATAGTGACTGTTTAGGTGCACATAGTGACTGTTTAGGCGCATACAATAACTTTCCTTTTTCACATATAGCAATTATTTTAAGAGCATGTAGAATCTTTCTTGCGGTGCATTTAGCTTCTGTTATGGTGCATATTGCTTCTATTATGGCACATATAGATTCTGTTCCGACGCATATAGATTCTGTTCTGGTGCATATAGCTTCTATTCTGGCGCATATTGCTTCTATTCTGGCGCATATACCTTCTGTTCTGGCGCATATGGATTGTAATGAAAGTACATAATTCTGAGTCTGATGCCTTCCACAGATAGAATTCTTTTCCTTTTTCTAAATTTTAAAATGAAACAATCCCAGGTAGCCACATCTGTATAAAATGAAGCAATCTAGGATAGTCACCACACAATGATCTTGTAGTTAAAATTGAATAAAATTGTTTTTGGTGAAGCAATATATTCACTTAGATTAGATCATTGTGATTTGGATTTAAAAAGAACATCTATTTGCTTTGAATGTGGCAATAGGTCTATGCTCTTCCCTTAACTGGGTGATCAGAATACTAGACTTTCCTTTTTAGTTTTCATGCAATTTTACTGTTTTAATTACATCCTTTAGAGAGCCTACCGTAGTGGGAAAAAGTAATCACCCTACGGGAATGACTCAAGTGGGTTCAAGCCAAAGCTAGGCTATTCCGCCCCACTATAAAATTTAAAGAAAATTTGGGGAAACCCTCTTTTTCCTGTAGTGTGCAAGATAACCATCCCCAAAACCTTTGTTCTAAAGGTTGGGAGGTCTCATGAGGGAGTTTATTACTTCCACGCTGAATAGAAATCCTTACTACGAACCTAGTGTATTGGCCAGCCGAAGTCAGTTTCTAAACATTCTAATAATCACAGTGCAAGGGGAGGGAAGAATCTACCCCCAAGACACTCACCATATAACTTCCAAGGACCGTTTTCTCAGGGGATCTGGTGTCCACTTCCGTAACTCTGAGTACGTGCCTAGAAAAGACAAAAACACGGGTGCCCCTTCAGGGGTGACACAACTATGTGAGTCGACGCAGTTCTAAGATGTGGGTTGTTGATTACTAGAATGACCTACTTGAGCATTAAGAGTGAGTCTATCTGAATTGTCTTTCATGTGCAAAACCTATGAAAACATTTGTTGAAAAACATTTTCTTGATCAAACACTTCATGTTAGTATAGGGCTTTAAGAACAACTATTTTCAAAAATGCTTGTTGTGTCTTCCATCACATTAATTCAGATAAAGAGATCATCCAAAATGAACATGAAGAACAACAACTGAAATCACTCAAAAAAATTTCATACCATTGGTCCAATAACATTTTCAAAACTTCTCCCATGCTTAGAGATTGGAAATCAACAAAATTTCCCAAGAAATCAGTGTCCAAAAGGATCAGAAAACCCAAGAAAACATTAGGATACAAGAAAACTTTGCGAAAGAGAAAAAATTTATACAAAAGTCATCACGTGTTGCTTCATTTCCGTGGATTTCTCCATAGGTATCAAAACTTTGTTAGGCGATTCACTAACGAGTATGCTGTAGATCCTTTAGATTCTCGAGCTTATTATCAGAGATTAGCTCTAGCATAGTGGCATAATCATAATCAACCTCTTGAGTTTGATAACATACCACAACTTGCTATTGAATATCCCTCACACCCCAGTCATATTTTTCAAAGATCGTGAAAGAATTTCTTCAAAAATGAAGATCAAAATCTTTTAGAGTGTCCTTTTCAAAACAGCTTTCTAATTTTTGGTTCAACTTCCCCAATAGGATTCTAACATCCGTTCATCATTGGAAGCCACAATCAAAAATTAGGAGCATCCTTGATCATATCATAATATTCCATATCTTATCAAATCAAAGTATCATTCCCATTGCACTTGTCAAAAACTATGATCTAAGTTCAGAAGAATTCTTCAAAATCATATGCCTATCTCCACAAGATCTCAACACAATAAATTGAAGGATACAATCCAAAAAGAAAGTCATATTCAAAACACTCAAGAAGAAGGAGAAAGCAGTAATCCTCTTTTCAGCATAAATCAAAATCCACTTTTCAACAACAACATGAGCAATAGAGAAGAAAATCCATTTCATAACTATAGAGATAAAATCCATGAGGATAGTGATGAAGAACAAGATGAGGAACATCTTAGAGAAGCTGAACAAGATCTAAAATTTCACAAAGCCATTGAAAAGATCTTGCAACGAGATAAGGAAAAATATTTTTGCTATCTAGTCGAAGAAGGGGCTAAATTGCCCCATGACTTTAATACTAAAAATTTGAAAAACAAACCTGAAGAAACACCCCTTTTTGATCTTAGTGCTTTGACCCAACAAATCAAGGCACTTTAAGGGAAAGTTAAAGAATTACAAGGGGGAACAACCAAAAAGAAATATACTCTAGAGGACATTTGTCCTTATCCTTTCGATAGAAGTCTTAACATGATTCCTTTTCCCAAGCATTGTGAAATGCCAAAATTTGATCGCTATAATGGGAAATCGGATCCAATCGATCATGTTAGAGACTTCAAAAACCTAACATTGGAGTTCGCTCATGAAGATACTTACTTGATGCGATTATTTCCAAGGAGCCTTGGGGTACACTCTATGGAATGGCTATCTAAGATTACACCTCCCGTCAGGACATTTGAAGAATTGATCAACCTATTCATATCACAATATACCTACAACATACAACACCAGATCACCATGATAGATCTTTGCAAATTTGCATAGAAACCTGGCAAATCTTTCATTACATTTCTTCAGAGATGGAGAAGAATGTTTGCTAGATATCCACGTCTTGTTCCTGAAAAGGAAAAGATGGTTACCTTTATTAACAGTTTGAATTCATAAATGAGCTATCATTTGAACTTACATTGTTCTTCTTTTGAGAAAATGATTGAAGATTCCATAACCATTGAAAATGCTTTGGTCAAAAGAGGAATAATAAAACATCACAAAAAAAACCTAGCTCATCCAACCATCACAATAATCAGGACAAGTCCAAATTTTGGACTCGCAACAAAAATATGGTGAATGATGGTGTTGTTGATGCAAATCATGCCTCGACCAAGCCATTTATCCTTAGTGCTCCAAACACTCGCAACAACAATGTCAACTCGATTGCAAATCACATAAATAATCCTCCTCCGAGGAACAATATAAATCAACACTCTGCTCCCAATAAAGGGACTTCCAACTACCAAGGTTACCGAGGAACCAATAACAATCACAATTCCTTAGGGAACACCTTGAATACAAAGCCCCAGAGATTTTCATTCTTCTCTAGTAGAAGAAATTTCACTCCACTGGGCCAATCTGTAGAATCCGCATTCAAAGAGTTGATGGCCAAAAATGTCATTACTTTGCCACCTCAATGAAATTATGAACCCAGTGTAAAGCCTCTATTATGGAAGGAGGCATACTATTGTGATTATCATCGGTGTAAAGGTCATCACACAAATAACTACCAAGCCTTGAAGAATGCCATTCAAGACTTGATTGACAATGACATCATTACAATAGAAGGAAATCAACAAACCAACACAGACCACCAAGCATTCAGCGACCGTTTACCCAACTATCAAAAGGGTGAGCCTTCTGAAAAAAATGTGAATCATATCAATGATGATCATATAATCAATCATCTCTACGCAGATGATGAGTGAGTGAATGTCATTAAAGTCAACTAGAAAATGGAATATAGAGAAGTCAACACAACAACAAGAGCACAAGCTAAAGTTGTCTTAAAGGGCACCTCTTCAAAATCCATTGAACCTCCACCTCAACATCAATATGATTTAGTCAATCAACTTCGGAAAACCCCCGCTCAAATTTCTATTCTGGAACTATTGAAGATTTCCCCAGCTCATAAGGAAATTCTTGAAAAAGCCCTTGTTGAAACTAATGTATCCACTGACTTGGATGTGAATCAATTTCAAGCCATGGTAGGACACTTGTCCTCACCCACTTGCCCTTCATTTTCTGAAAAAGATGACGTTTCCATAACTCATCCCCATAATTCATCATTGTACTTAGAAGTCATGATTCACAAGTTTCGTATCAGACAAGTTCTAATAGATGGAGGTACTAGTTTGAACATCTGTACCATGAAGTTGGTTAAGGCTTTCAGATTTTCTGAAGATTAGAAGAAATATTACCATAAAGCTTATGATGATGAAGAAAGAGCATCCAAGGGTCTAATCATGCTACCAATCAGAGTGGGCCCTGTTATAAAGAATACTTTTTGTCAAGTACTAGATCATGATCTTGCATATAACATCTTGTTGGGTCATCCTTGGATCCATGAAATGCAAGCTGTCCCATCAACCTATCATCAATGTCTGAAGTTTCCTTATGATGGATAGGAAATCACGATACCAACTGATAATTCCAATATTCAAACTTGTGCCACATAAAAGCCAGTCAAGATACTTTGGTCCCTAACAATCGAGAAGCTCATGCTAGTACTTCTCTAAAGATTGACACACAAATCAGTCAATTGACCAATAGTTTTGACAAAAAATTGAAATTCAAGGATCATGGAGTTGGAAAATACTCTCTTTGTCTTGCCAATTTACCTAAATCACCTCGATCACATGGACAACCATCTATCAGGGAACATCAAATATCAGCAGCATCAACATCAAAGCAACCACCAATATAGCCAGTTACAAAATTTAATGGACAATTCATCAAAGAAAAATTCCCCATGGAAAATCCTGAGGATACAAAAATTATAAATTGGCTGTATAAAGATGAAGATGAAGTGGTCTCTAATGTTAAATTACCCACAGACAAATATGGAAAAGGGTATTCAATCATGCAGAAGATAGGATGATAAAGGTCCTATCAGAAAAAGAAAGGAAGGAGTAGTTGAACCTATTCATCTATGCGGGCTCGCTGCAAAAGAGAAAACTGGATTAGGTTATGATACTCACTCCAAAGAAAGCACATCCAAACAACTGCATGGCACTATCTTCACATTGCAAGAAGGCTTAGAAGCATGTTTGACAATAGTTCAGAACTTCTTGGATAACAATTTTGAAATAGACTTTGCTGAATATGAATGGGACACCATTTATAATGATGAATTCTGGAGGGATAAAGAGGTTGATGTAATACACCAGTACGCCCCAACTCTAATTGAAGGTGAAGGGTCAAGGTCCCAACCACAAGAATCTGAACCACAAATCAACTATGATTCTAGTGATACTGAGTCAGATCTAAATGAATAAGAATATCATGAGGACAGTATCATCATTGACCCACCTCATACCTCGGATCCTACTGACTACTCTGTTATGACTATAACCATAGCCGATTTCACACAACCTGACGATCCAATACCTTTGATTTATCATGATCTCATTGATTGGGATTCAACCAGACCTATCAATATACCTATGTTTCCAAGTGACGAAGCTATCGTAAACTTCCTTTCTGTAGAAGATATAAATGATTGTTCCACCAGCGATTCTCGACATAGAGTTTTTGATCAGGAGAGTGTCAAGCCTCCTAGCTGCAAAAGTAAAACCAAAAAAGAAAGATCTAATGGTGAAAACTAGAATCTGGCAGTATTAGATCAAACAAAAGATAAAATAAAGAGCGTATCAGATGGTGAAAACCTCTTTGAGGAACCAAACGATGGAAATCTTGACACTCTCCCGAAGCACTACCATGAGCGATCACCTATTCTAATTAAGCCTACAAATGCTATCAATCTTGAGACTTTTGACAAACCAAAAATTTTACAGTTAGCTGCATCAATGATAGAGAAAGAAATTCCAGAGTTCATGGAATTCCTGAAAGCAAATCAAGTAAATTTTGCATGGTCTTACGCTGACATGCCTGGTCTCGATCCTGATCTTATCATGCATCACTTATCTATCAAACTAGGGGCCAAGCCGGTGAAACAAAAACTCAGAAAAATGCACCCTCATGTTGCATTATTGGTTAAGGAAGAACTAAGAAAACTACTTGATGTGGGCTTCATAAGACCAATTGACTATGCAGAAGGGATCTCCAACATTGTTCCTATATCCAAGCCAGATAAAACTGTGAGAATATGCACAGATTTTAGAGATCTTAATAAAGCATGTCCTAAGGATGATTTCCCACTCCCAAGCATCGACACTATAGTTGATCTGACAGCTAGCCATGCCATGTATTCATTAATGGATGGTTTTTCTGGCTACAACCAAATCAAGATTTCACCTGAAGACCAGGAGAAAACAACTTTCACATGTCCATGGGGAACCTACTATTGGAACATCATGTCTTTTGGTTTGAAAAATGCTGGGGCTACTTATTAAAGAGCCATGACTACAATATTTCATGACATGATGCATATCTTCATGGAAGATTACATAGATGACTTATTGGAAAAATCATACACCAGAGAAGGACATCTTGAAATATTGTCCAAAATATTTGCAAGATTAGAGAAATTCAAAGTTTGCCTCAACCCCAAGAAATGTGTTTTTGGGGTCAAATTTGGAAAACTATTGGGGTACATTATTTCAGAAAAAGGAATTGAAGTAGATCCTACAAAAGTACAAGCAATTATGGAAATGCCTCCACCAAAGAACATCAGTCAGTTAAGATCACTACAGGGACAACTGCAGTCTATACGAAGGTTCATTGCACAATTGGCTGACAAAAGTTTACCTTTCACACATCTACTGCATAAGAATGTTCCTTTCAAGTGGGATGACAAATGTGAATTGGATTTTTAGAAAATCAAACAATATTTAATGACTCCGCCAGTTCTCATACCACCAAATCCAGATAAACCACTGATCTTATATATTGCCGCAGTAGAGACATCTCTGGGGGCACTGCTAGCGCAAGAAGACTCTATAGGAAAAGAAAGTGCAATCTACTACATCAGCAGAACACTAACAAGTCATGAGCTCAACTACACTTTTATCGAGAAGGCTTGTCTCGCAGTAGTGTTTGCTTCACAAAAGTTTCAGCATTACATGTTAACCCATACAATCAATCTAGTTTCAAAAATTGATCCACTTAAGTATTTATTAAGCAAAGCGTCATTGATAGGAAGGTTAGCAAAGTGGGTAATGATTTTGAGTGAGTTTGACATCCATTATGTTGATCGCAAGGCAATCAAAGGATAAGTTATCGCTGATCAATTAGCTGAAGCACCACTACAAGCAGATCATCCCCTACACATTGAATTTCCAGATGCTAATGTCTTTATTGCAGAATCTAAACAACCATGGTCCCTATATTTTGATGGTTCTTTCACTCAACATGGATCGGGGGCAGGCATACTTTTCATCACCCCTCAAGGACACACCATTCCTCGATCATATAGGCTGATGTTTCCATGCACCAACAACATAGCCAAATATGAAGCATTGATCACTGGGCTTAAAATAGCACTAGAATGGAGGATTACAGAATTACAGGTGTATGGGGACTCACAGTTGGTCATTTATCAGATCAATGATGATTATCAAACCAAAGATGGACATCAAATTCACACAAATTCCAAGGATTGATAATAAAGCAGCTGACGCCATGGCTACAATCACATCATTGTTACAACTCCTAGAAACTCAGAATCGTTATGAATTTCTGGTGGAGCAATCATTTACACCTGCTTATGATACACCTGAAAGCCAAATCATTTGCCACTTGGTCAGATCTGATTCACCTTGGTACGGAAAAATTTATGCCTACCTCAAAGACGATATCCTGCCACCCGATTTATCTCGTAACCAAAAATGCAATTTTATCTGCCAATCCGCTTGTTACACTCTTATCACTGACACCCTTTATCGCCATGGTCTTGATGGTACTCTTCTTCGATGTCTTGAACATGAAGAATCTGACAAAGCTTTACAAGAAGTTCATGGTGGCATCTGTGGTACTCATTCGAGTGAACTAACCTTATCCAAGAAATTGATTAGAATGGGTTACTACTAGCCTACAATGGAGAGGGAATCATTCACTTTTGTGAAAACATACTCAAAATGTTAGATTCATGGGAATATCATTCATGCTCCTACATAGGAACTTCAACCATTCACATCAAACTGGCGATTTTCTCAATGGGGGTTAGATCTAGTGGGCAAGATTCATCCTTCTTCATCGAACGGGCATAAGTTCATCATCACAGCTACAAAGTATTTTACCAAGTGGATTGAGGCAGTCCCTCTTACTAAATTTACTGGCAAACAAATATTAGCATTCATACTCAATTATATTATTTGTTGGTATGGCATTCCCAAATCCATTATTACAGATAATGGATATCCATTTAAAAATCAGGATGTTGATGAACTTTGCGAGAGATTTCACATTCAGCATAGATATTCAACACCTTACTATCCACAAGGGAATGGCCAAGCAGAGGCCTCAAATAAAATAATATTGAAAATCTTGAAAAAAACTGTGAATGATTCAGAGAAGGATTGGCACGTTCAACTCAATCCTGCCTTGTGGGCCTACAGAACCAGTGTCCACATGCCAACAGGAGCAATGCCATTTGCTCTTGTCTATGGAGCAGAAGCCATACTACTATTAGAAGTTGAGATTCCCTCACTCAGAGTATCATTGAAAGGTCTTACAACAGATGATGAATATAGAGTGTCCCGACTCCAAGAGCTTGAACTCCTAGATGAGAAGAGACAAAGAGCAACTGATCATTTGAAAGAATATCAATAGGTGATGTCTTGCAGTTATAATCACAAAGTAAAGCCACACACCTTTCAAGTGGGTGATCTTGTTTTGAAAAAAAATCCACGCAATCAACAAGATAGAGAGAAGAAAGGAAAGTTTGAACCAAATTGGCTAGGTCCTTATGTGGTTATCGCAGTCTATGGTTCAGGAGCCTACAAGCTATCAATGCTAGAAGGGGACCTGTTTGATGAGCCTATCAATAGCATGCACCTAAAAAAGTATTATGTTTAAAGCGGTTATCATCATCAGAAAAAGTCTTGAAAAAATCCAAAAAATTAGAAAAAGTCCTGAAAAATGGTTACCCTAGTGAAAATCTGGCAAACAGCATCTTGGTAGCGTAAAAAAAAAAAGTAGTCATAGGGTGAAAACCTAGCAACAGGCAGTCTATTGACATGAAAAAAAATAGTGAAAATCTAACAAACAGACGCTATTTGTAGTTCTCCATATATTAGTTCATGTTCTGCATTTAACTTTTTAGCCTTCCTTTCATACCTCTTTTTCATCATCTTAGAGCCACACCAGCACCATGCTATCAATATTTACCTCGAGCGATAACGTCTTACCATGGCTTGATAATTGTACACATTCATTTCAGCAAGTTGTGTCAATACCAAGGGCAGACATGGGCATACTGGGGGCAATCAACTTTCAAGTTTTACCAAAACAGTGAGACAATGACATTGAAGCCAATCACGTGAAAACAAAACAATCAAATCAAACCAAAACATCCAATCATTGATCCATATCATAGTAACTTTCAATTGCACACCTTACGATGACTCATATCTAGATGATCTCTAATCTGAATAATGTTTGGAATCACAGTATTTCATTTTTGAACAATGGTTGTTTAATTTTCGATATCATTTCTCTGGAGCACACTCGATGATGTACTGAACTAGAGTGGCAAGGAAAGAGGATGATTTTTCTTTGTTTGCTGTCTGGGGTTAATCATTTATTTGTTGCAAATATGTCGCGAGACGTGATGATTGAAAGTTTATCATTGATGACAATTCCAAATTTGCATCAGATTGTGGTTAGTCTTTGTCTGTTTATGCAAGAAATGCTCAGGTCATCTTGGTTCAATTATACCTAGATGCTTGTGCTCACTTGCCATATCAAAAATCATGAAAGTTGTACTCAAGTCATCATTGGTGCTAATTTCCCCTCTGATGCTTGTACACACTTCCAACATTCTCAAACGCTCTATGATGATTTAAGCAGGCTAGCTAAAAGCTCAACAAAATGGTCGGTTTCATTTAGTTGCATTTCATTTTAGGTCATTGTACATAACTGCATATTGGATTTGCATCAGAGTTTTTGAAAGGCCAATGGTTGTCATGCTTTGGACTATTTGTAGAGGACAATGCAAACATTTGTTTCATTATCATTTCATCATCATTTCATTAGAATTATCATCTTATCATTGTATTTTCATTATCATTTCATCATCATTTCATTAGCATTATCATCTTATCATTGCATTTTCATTATCATTTTACCATTTCATTTCATTATCATTATCATTTCATTACCATTTCATTTCATTATCATTATCATTTCATTACCATTTCATTTCATTTTCATTATCATTTTACCATTTCATTTCATTATCATTATCATTTCATTACCATTTCCTTTCATTATCATTATCATTTCATTACCATTTCATTTCATTATCATTATCATTTCATTACCATTTCATTTCATTAGCATTATCATCTTATCATTGCATTTTCACTATCATTTTCATCATCATTTCATTAGCATTATCATCTTATCATTGCATTTTCATTATCATTTCATCATCATTTCATTAGCATTATTATCTTATCATTGCACTTTCATTATCATTTCATCATCATTTAATTAGCATTATCATCTTATCATTGCATTTTCATTCTCATTTTCATCATCATTTCATTAGCATTATCATCTTATCATTGCATTTTCATTATCATTTCATCATCATTTCATTAGCATTATCATCTTATCATTGCATTTTCATTATCATTTTACCATTTCATTTCATTATCATTATCATTTCATTACCATTTCATTTCATTTTTATTATCATTTTACCATTTCATTTCATTATCATTATCATTTCATTACCATTTCCTTTCATTATCATTATCATTTCATTACCATTTCATTTCATTATCATTATCATTTCATTATCATTACATTTTCATTCTCATTTCATTATCATTGCATTTTCATTCTCATTTCATTATCATTGCATTTTCATTCTCATTTCATTATCATTATCTTTCATTACATTTATCATTCCTTTCCATTATCATTTCATCTTCATTTCATTTAACATTTCATTATCATTTTCATTTCATCATCTTCTTATCGTTATCATTATTTATCATTATTTATCATGCATTTCATGGTCATCATCATTTCATCATTTCATTATCATTATTAGTTATCTCAGTTTCATTTTCATATCATATAATTATGATTTCATTATCATTATAATCCCATTTATTATTCATTTATCCATTCATTCTAATTACAAATCATTATATTTTCATCACATATCATTTTATCATACATCTCATCACTATCTACTCATCTCAATTTTGTATTAGTACTCATATCATTTTACATCAAATCATACCATTTTATCATACAAAATTCATAATGCATATCATGAACACAACATTCATTTTTCATCATCTTTTTACCTTCATTGAAAAATCCAAAAAAATAAACATCCCATACATACATTTTCATAATCACATCATAAATCATTCACCTGCATAACATCACATATTACATTTTCCATGGTATATATTCATAATCATTGCATACATATATCCACCTGCATGACATCATTAGTACACATTATCAAATCATCATCATAATAAAAACATCATATCAAATCACCCTGCATATCATATTAGTCATCAAATTATTACAATGCATACCAAAATCCAAAAATACATAGAAATAAATGCATATCATATCATCACATCAGAAATGCACATCACATCATCAAAAATAATCATCGCCGCTACATATCATCACTCATAAAAAATAATACAAATATCCAAATGTCCAATGAAACTAAAAATGTCTAAAGCAAAATACATCAGATATGATAAAAAATCAGTATACATGCTCCAAAAATGATACACATATGTGCAATCTGTCTGCTAACTGGTCGATGCCCCTGATGGAGCTGGTCCAGAAGGAGGTGGCCTGCCACTGGTGCCTGCATCTAGGTCCTGTTGAGGTCCAATCACTCCCCTACTCTGTGTATGTGTCCGTGATCTACTCCTGGTCCTACTATGGGACCGCGGGTATGGCTCTCTGTGATTTGGAGGACACAACTCCTCATATCTGACTTTGTAGTACTCGGCCTCCCTCGCCACCTCCATGCCCTCTGCAATGGCATCCCATAGTGATGCACTCTCTACAGTGCCCATTAGCCTTTGAGCAACACCCTCAACCTCTACCTTCCTCCGCCTAAATGCATCTCTCTCTGTGATCACCTGGGCTAACTGTGGGTCTGGGGCAGGTGCCTATGCCTGTGCTTATGCCTATGCCTATGCTAGTTGTTCCTAAAGCTATATAATGAATCCCTGGGCCTGCACCAGCTGACTCTACAACTGTCCCTGTTGTCCCTGTAATTTCTGCAGCTGTGCCTGAAGCATGGCTAACTACCCCTGCTGAGATGAGGATGCCATCCGAATCACTGTCCGTCGCCCAATCCTTGTCCTCGGCCGCCGCATGATCTGGACACCCCTCAGAATATCCAACCTCGACCTCCCAAGCACCTATCCCTCCTCCCCGCCATCATCTCCATCATCATCATCAGAGCTTTCCTCCTCATCCCTACTCTCCACCTCCTCTCCTCCAACTGCTCCCTACTCGCCGCCGGCCACATCCTCCTGTCTCACTGCCCCTGGCTATGGTGCTACCATAATGGGTGCTGGATCATTAGGATTGGTAAACCAAGGGAAAGGATGCATATGGAAATATGTTGAATACTCATCAGACATACCAGCATCGACAATATCTTGCCTATCATCCCATGCCTCTGGCACTAAAGATATGAACTCTGTATATGCTAGCTGATAAGAAATACATGGCCCCCATCCGGCCTCATCTCTGCTCTAGGCGTAGTGTGCAACCCCCTATGGCATCCGCTGTGTGAATCCAAACTACCTTTGTACCTACAACGCTAGAAACCTCTCAAGAATGGAAGGAGTCCTCCCTATCAGGAACTGAGGAATGCATACATACATCTCTAGATCATCTGTAGCCCATGGCTCGCAATCAAGATATGGTCACCATACCACTGTATCCATATCATCCAGAAGTCATCACCAATAATCCACCTTGCCCAGCTTGGGCTAGGTAAGGAATGTAGCATACATATATATATAAGGCCTACCTGGTGGCCTAACTCTGGGGCACGCTGGTCTCGTCACAACGAGATGCTCCCACGCCTAGATCTGCAACACTGTCACACCGCACGACAAACTGGAAGAACCCCTGTACACCACCTGATGCAAATCATGATATAGATGTGCTAACATGCAGCTCCCCCATGCATATCTCCATGCCTGTAGTAGTATCTGCTCCAAAATCCTGCCCCATCCCACTGATAATCCCTTTCCCGACGATCCAAACAAATGAGACCTCCAATAAATGCACCCAAAACTACAGGAAACACTGGATATCCTTGAAAGTCAACCCACGGTACCCAGTACCTAGCTATATGTGCATCACCGTACACTCTCCTCAAATCATCTGTACCCCCCAGCTCCTTGTGATCGTAATACACAAGGGAACCAACCACTAGGATACCTAATATCCTATACACATCCTTAGGAGTCACTGTCACCTCACCAGTCAACATATGAAAGGTGTTGTGCTCTGAATCTGAAAGTTTTTGAAAACCTCCTATTTTCATCACAAGGATAATTCATCAGAATCATACCAATCATTCAATCTCAATCAATCAAAATCAATTAGACTCATATCTATCAGTGACCTGTATCAGTGCTCTATATCAGTGATCTATATCAATGAACTATATCAAGTGACCTATATCAATGACCTATATTAGTGAACTATATCAGACCCATATCAATGACTCATATCAATGCATCAAATCAACAACCCATATCACACAATCAGTCCTATCAAAGAAACCAATACACAATCAATCCAGCTGGATATCATATCAAATCTATTCTATGATCAATTACTATTTATTTTCTATCGCAGAAAGCAAATTTATCAGAAGTCATATCAATCATTTATCTCACATTTACTCTTTGTTTTCTACTCTAGGAAGCAAAGTTATTAGTTTAATCTACTCTTTGTTTTTCATTCATAGGAAGCAAAGTTATCAATCAATCATTCGATTATTCTATCATTTCTATCCATATCAACATGATGACATGACAATTTACTTATCTATTGATGAAGGAAGCAATATAAATCATCATTTTCACATCACTATCATCAAAACATCAATTCTGCCTATTTTTATCATATGCGCTAAACCCCATATGCGTTGTTCTTTTCACGGGATGTGCTAAAACCCGTATGCGCCGTTCTTTTCACTCTATGTGCTCAAACAGACCTTCTATGCACATTTTCCCTATATGGACAACTTTAATCATCCTAAGCGTGACTCTAATCATTAGAAGCGTGTTTTCCCTATATGTGCTTTACTCTTAATTTTTTTATCATACCCTATATGCGCATTTGTTTTCACTCTAAGTGCTAAACTGGTTTTACCCTATCTATTCAACATCTACCCTATAAGCATGTTTGTTTTTACTCTAAGCGTGTCTGTTTTTATCGAAAGCACACAAACTCGCCTAAATGCACTAAAATGGCATTTTCGAAAACAAAATCCACAAAAAAACATGAAATTTCGATTCAAAATGTAAAAATTCGAAAGCACAGGAGGATAGATCGACTCACCGGTGGTCCGTATGCTGCTGGCCTTTGGTATCAGTGAGATCTCTCAAATTGGTGGTGATGATAAGGAATCTCCATGTCGCGATGTCACTCTTAGAGCTATAGTATTCACCAAAGTCAAAAGTGCAAATGACTTGTCTTTTTCAACATTTTACCTTTTAAAGGTCAAACAAAGGTAAATTTGCTGCCTTTTGACTTTATTTTCAAAATGGAACATTATTTTTCATCATCTGTCGAGAGCTAAACCACTCTCTCTCTCTCTCCTCCGTGATTTACCTCCCGAGGGGGCATCATCAGCAGAAATATCGAAAGCATATTAGGGGCAAAATTTTATTTTCTTTGAAGCAATGCATTTCACACATCACTTCAAAGAGGGGCAAAATGTATACGTCTAAAAATGGTCATGATTAAGCTTGTTAATTAATTAAATATGATTTATTTAATTAATTCCTCTAAAGCCATCTACATATAAATAAATTTAATTATTTATTTATATTGTTCATTTTCTAAATTCTTCTACCTTAATTAAATAAACAATCTTATTTAATTATTGACATTTCCACCTTCCACTTAATTAAATTAAATAAATTATCATAATTTATTTATATTTGATTATCATATTATTCTAAAGTTTAAATATTTG
>VDFB02000017.1:8624534-8648366 GCA_007258455.2 Sequoia sempervirens
TTTTGAAAATATTTTGATTTTTTTGGATTTTTGGAAATATGAAATATTTTGATGTTTTTTTTTTATTTTTGAGAATATCTGGAGGTGTCAAAGGATGAAAATTTGAGTAGCCTTTGTGCTAGAGACCAATGACAAGGGGAAAACCAAGTCTAGGTGCAAAGAAATAGATGGGATTGATGGATGAAAGGGTGGGTGATGGGATAAAGGCGCATGATATATGGATGGATGGAAAGGATAAGTCATAGTGAATGAAATGGATGTATGTATCATAAGAGAGCAAGGATGTGATTTCCAAAGACTATGTCACATAGGAATAACATGCCCCATTCTAGGTACAAAACTTAGGATTTTTCATGACAAAGCTTATGGCAATAGGATAATGATAGGCTTGTTTGGAAGGATGAGGTATACCAAGAGATACCCAAGACATGTTTCAACATTTTTCCCCTATATCTTCATCAAGATCAAAAGAAGAAGGGTGGATGAATAAACTCGATATGATAGGTATGTATGAATGGCTAAAGATGGTAGGTAGGATGGAAATGATATGATATGAAAATGATAGGTTGGATAGATAAGACATTGTGCCCCCAAGTGTAAGTGACATAGAAGATCAACCTACACATGACGCCTATTTGCTAGGTTTTCATCATGGTACTTATCCAAGGTGCCTGTTTACCAGGTTTTCACCGTTGCACAAAAGGATTTCTCTTTACTTTTGACTTTTTGACTTTTGGATAGGAGGGACTCAAGTGTATAGTTGCATGAAAGGTGATAGTCCCACTAGGGATGGATGCCATTGCATGGACCATGTCAAACACTCATAGATGTTGGTGAGGAATTGCATGAGTGTGAGATGGATTAGGTAGATGGTAGATTATGAAAGGCTTATACAAAAATGGATGGGGAATAGTGGATGATGATGTGTATTATGTAGGGAAGATGAAATGGTTTAGATGGGACTTATGCAAAAGATGAATGGGGAGGCTTAGCCAAAAGCATGGACCATAGAAAGGTGGGGGAGATATGTAGGATAATGAGTGTAGGGTGAGGAGATGGAGGTATGTGGAATTGGTGTGAAATGGAAGGGAATCATGACCAATGGTTGCACACACTGTGATAAACATTGAAGCTTTTGAATTGGATGAGGTGTAGGAAGAAATGAAGATGTTTGCTTAGGAGGTGGAGGGTGTAGTGCTTTTGGTACCCACATAGACTTAGTATTTTTATGACTTTTATTTTCCTTGTGGGTTTTAGGAATTTTAGACTTTTTAATGGAATGAGAATGTGGGATGGAAGTGGACGGTTGGGATTTTTGTGATGTGAATGCCTCATTTGAATTGATTTCTTTTTTCTTAGGTATCCAAACCATTTTATTTTTGGCCTTTACTTTTGGAGGTATGGGCTTATATAACTTTTTGGATGTATTTTGCTTTGAATTTTTGTATTGATGTCCTAAGGCACAAGAACCTTTAGGATTTTTTACTTTATAGGTAGAGGCATTGAAATTCTTGCTTTTGAATCCCATGGGTATGGTGGAATGGGTGAAAGCTTCATGTTTATACAATGTGTGCATTGATTGGTTATGATTAAGATGTTTAGAGGATTTGTGGATACATGGATAAGAGGATTGGATGGTAGGGATATTAGGTGTTGGGAGAAGTGGAGGTATATTAGATGGAGGGATATTAGGAGTTGGAAGCAATGGTGGAAAATTTGATGGTGGAAGGTGTATGGTCACATGCTTTTGACATTTGTAGGATGATGGAGGAGGGATGGAAATATCTGTTTTAGGGATATGATAGGCTTTATGATGGAAGTGGACTTAGGATGCATGGAGGATATACCAACATCTTTAGGTTGTTTTCCTTGGGGTGTATGTCCGAGGCCATAAGAGCGTGGAGGGACTTTGACATGAATGGGCTCCAAAATACCTTTTTCATGAAGGTCTAGACCTTTACCTTGGTGGTTCATATTTTGGAGTGTGCAATGGAAAATGGGACTAGGTGTAGGTGGAACACTAGACACAAGTTTCTTATTGGATGGAGAAAATGACACAAGGGAAGATAATGGTTTTTGTTCTTCTAAGGAAGAACATTCATGAATGAGGGTGGAAAGACCAATAGGATATGATGGAGGACTTGCAATGGGGTCGATAGTGGGTGATGGGGGATCATTAGGATCTTGATTAGCATTGTGTTCTCTTAGATCCAATGTATTTGTTTGATCTTCTATGTGTGGTTGGGAGGCATATGTCTCATCAAGGGAAGTGGATGTTGATGGATCATGGATGGATGAGGTGGAAAGCTCTTGACCATGGAATGCATAAAGTTGGCTAAGAGGATCATCATGGTCTTCTTGATCATAAAAGGGTTCTTCATCAAAAATGGAAGATTGATCATGAATAGTATTAGGTATGTTACGAATGGAATCATTGGGAGGGTGTTGATCTTTATGTGGATGAGGGGGTAATGTTTTCGCATTTTTAGGGTTGTGCTCTTGAAATACCTCATGACTTATTTGAATGGAGGTGGAAGGGGATGACTCTTGAATTGGATCAAGTGTTTGTGGATGACATGGTTGGCTTTCAAAGGACTTGGCATGATGTTTGATGACTCTTTTGTATGTTCAAGAATATGAGTTGGATGACATGGCGATGTTTGATTCCTTGCTAGTAGACCTTGGGTCACATCCTTTGTAGGTGTATGGGTGGAAGGTGTTGGCTTAGGGTTTTGATTTTGATTGGATGATGGTAAGGGTGCATGTGCTAGATTGGTATTCCCCTTGTCAATGGTTGCATTAGAACATGAAGAATTTTGACCTTGTTGCAAGGTAGAACTTAAGGTCACATGTGTTTGTCATGATGTGGCATTGACATGTGAAGAAGTGGATGGATTAGATTGGTATGAGGTGGAAGGGTGATAATGAATGGATAGGGGATGACGTTGTGGTTGCTGGATTTGACAAGTGGCAATGAATTGATTGGCTTGAGCTAGGAGGTGTTGTATTTGAGGTGATTTAATTTGTTGAAAATTTTGGAAGAGGGTTTGAAGGCTTTGTATTGTTTGATGGTCTAGGGGTTTGGGTATTTGGTGAAGTGTTTGAAGGAGGTTTTGAAGTTGGGATGCTAGGAATTTGTTTTCGAATGTGGCCATGGTTTCACACAGGTGTGTAAGCTCTTGCACATCAATTTGTTCATCAAAGTATGTAACATCGTTCATGTCATCATTAGAGGTGGTAGGAGCCCCTCGAAGTATGATTTTAGGTTTTGGTTTTGTTTCGTTATTTGAACTAGAGAAAGAGACTCCGTGAATTATGACTTCAAGCTTAGGTTTTGTCTCATGATTTGGCCTAGATGGATAGCCCCCTTGGATTATGATTTTGGGCTTATGATTTGGATTGGGCTTGTTTATGATTATGACCATTTTGACAAGTGGTGATGGTGATGATGTGGAATGATAAGATTGGATGACTTGATTGATTAGGATGAAATGGATAGGATGTGGCTAAGAAGAATGATTAGGATGAAAGTGATTGGATATGAGTGTGTTGGAAGAATGTGTAGAGTGACTTGTCTTTATGTTTTTTGGTGTTTAGCTTGATTTGGCAATGTTTAAATGAATGATCACACATGCACACACATGAATCACAAATGCAAGACACATAAGCAAGTTTGAATTTTGGAATTTATGAATGTGATTATTAAGCACACACTTGAAGAAGACACATCAACAAGCCCTATGACTAGTCAAGTGGGGTGTGGCCAATTAGGTCTCAAGCTAGGCTACACAAGATTGACTAAGGATAATTTGAAAGAAAAATCCTGCCACATAGTCGGGAGAAAGGGGTAACCCACCCTTCACCTTCACTTCCCAAAGGTATAAAGTTCTTTGGGGCTTAGCCAAGAGTGACAAAATTTTAACTCCCAAACAAGTGTGTCTTTCGATTCACACTTTGATTGAGGTCGTCCCCAGGGGTGATGAAATCCCCTAGTAGGCCTCCTATGAAGGTTTTGACAAAAGAAAACCAAGTGAGGTGTTTGTGATCACACACATACTTGATTCACACTCACAATGATTTATTTCCCTTAGATTAGAAATGAAATGTGTGTAAAACAGTTCAAGCACTTGTTTGTTTTAGATCCCAAATCAAGATGTGATGGAAGACAATGATTAATTTTAAACCAAATTTTTGAAGTGTGATTGAAGACAAGATTCATTTTAAGCCAATTTCAATGATGTGATCAAACAAGATTTGATTTTATGTCCCAAATGGAAATGTGTGACAAACAAGATTAATGAGATGAAGGATGAGACGAGTGCACTTGGTTATTTTTTTCTTTCCAAGTCATTGTTGTGATTGATCCCAATGCTTTTCCAGCTCCGTATGATTCACCAACAAGTCACCAAGACAAAAGAAACAAATTAGAAATCTGCTAGAACAAAAATCCTATGTGCTGAATAATATATGAAAATTTGAAAAATTTAACTCTATAAAATTTGATAAAAACCTGCATCATTGGATAGCTTATGAAATTATACCCCAAATAAATAAAAAAAGTGCTGAAAAAGACCAAAAAATGACCAAGATACGGCCATTTTAAGATTGACTAAAAAACTACTGAAATAGTGATATATGCGCTAAAACAGAGGCTATATGTGCCAGAAAAAGTCCCATATGTGCTAAAAAAATCCTAGATGTGCCAGAAAAAGTCTTAGATGTGCTAAAAGAAGTCCTAAATGTGCTCAATTTTTTTTTTTGTTTACAGATTTTTAATGGAATGGTATATGCACCATTCTGTACCGTATATGCGCTGGAACAGTCCCTGGATGCACTGAAACAGTTACTATATGTGCCAAAACAGTGACTATATGCACCGAAACAGTGACTATATGCGCTCCAGAATCTTGCAAAACAAAAGAGTCAAAAACCCCGTATGCGCCGCAGAAAATGTCGAATGCGCTTAAACGCCAATTTTTTTTTTTTCTTTCGAAAGTTGACTCCAACACGTGGAAACTATCAAAAAAAACTTGTAGAGAATGTTAAATTCATGGGTTTGAGCCCCACGATGGGTGCTATTTTATGTGTGTGTGAAAAGTGTATCAATGTAAATTAAATTCAAACACATATTAATAAGACATTGAATCAAGAAAGCTGAAAAAGAAACAGAATAGGCAAACTATGATAGCAGCTTCCCCAAAATTGTCTTATCTTTCTCTAACTCTAGCATTTTGTTGTTTACGAATGACTCTTAGATCATCAGATCGAGCTGAACAAAAGGATAGCATGAAGAACGAGATATAAAATGCACATTATGCTAAATGCAAAGTTATGCTAAGATGAGAAGATTGCTGTGATGTTGAAAATGATGTGAATGCATAAGCTGATTGTGTGTATGCGTAGGTATGTGTAGGTAGGCGTAGGTGTATACGAGCGTGTAAGTAACAAAAGCTTGGATTTGCACCGACTTTTATAGAGTTTTCGAACTGATTCGATTGGCTGATTCGATCAATGGCCCAAATCAAGCTTGTTTGAACGGACGGTGGGAGATTTTTGAAAGTGAAGAGGGATATGGAAGGTTTCCCTTTTCCTTCAATTTTTTTCATTGAGTTTCGAAGGGAAATTTCCATTTCGAAGGATGAGTTGAGAATTTGGAAGGGTGAGTTTAGAATGAGTTAGGATTAAATAAAATATATTTATTTAATTTGGAAGTGAAGACGAAAATGGAAACTCACATAATTAAATTAATTAATTAAATTATGTTTTTAGAAATGAATTAGGGTGAGATGAAAAATTTTAAATTAAATATTTAATATTTTAATTTGAGGATGAAAAGAATATTCCATTATTTAAATATTCAAATATTTAAACTTTAGAATAATATGCTAATCAAATATAAATAAATTATGAAAATTTATTTAATTTAATTAAGTGGAAGGTGGAAATGTCAATAATTAAATAAGATTATTTATTTAATTAAGGTAGAAGAATTTAGAAAATGAACAATATAAATAAATAATTAAATTTATTTATATGTAGATGGCTTTAGGGGAATTAATTAAATAAATCATATTTAATTAATTAACAAGCTTAATCATGACCATTTTTAGACGTACACAGGAATTGCAACAAAAAATCATGACACCTTTACCTTTGCCTAATCCCATATTGCCTAGTGCTCCTTGTTTTCCTTTGCATAGTGGGAAAGAGTATGATCTTGTTGAAAAATTTAAGAATAATCCTGCAAAGATATCTCTATGGGACCTAATTCAAAATTCACCCAATTATCACACTATGCTTCAAACTGCCTTGCAACAAGTTCCTCCCCCTTCTAATGTGCAACCAAATGACATAGTAGCCATGATTCAAGGACTGAATGCTAACATTGTTTTCCACCAAAGTGAGCTTCCCCTTTGGAAGTGCAAAATAAAAATGATTCTTTCATAATCATAGCTCAATACAAAAGAATAGGGATAAAGAGAACCCTTGATGACAATGGCTCCACCCTTAATGTGTGTAGCATAAACCTTTTGGATAGGATTCATGTGGATAAATCAAAAATTCAACTAGACTCTTTATATATTAGGGGATTTGACAATGTAGGAAAACAACTGCTTGGTGTGATCACTTTGCCTATTATAGTTAGGAAGGCCACATTGGAAACACCAATACATGTTATGCCTCATGATATTTCATATAATATCCTTTTAGGAAGACTATGGATTCATGCAATGAATGGATTTCCTTCTACTCTTCATCGTAAAATGAAATACATCTACAACAAAAAAGTGTACACACTCGAAGAAGACCCTAACCCGAATAGTTGTTTAAACATTGAGAAAAACAAGGAGAATCCATTAGCAACACTGACACCAACTACACAAGTGAAACCTATGCAACAAGAAAACAAAGAAAAAGAAAATTGAAGAAGTCATGAAGCTATTAGATGATGATTGGGGTTCCTTAGTTTTCACATCAACATTCATGGGAGAATACAAGATCATACACAAATAATTTGACAAGGGAAGAGGATCATTAGTAATGACAACACAAAATTTGGAAGACCCTTCAAAACCATCCACCTCAACCACTTTAGAACAAAACACAACAAATTACACAATAACCTTTGATGAAGTTGATTACAAACAATCACTAGGTCCAAAAGCAATGAAAAATATTTATGGAAAAGGTTATGGACTTATGAAACAACTTGGCTATAGTGGAAAAGGATGTGGTATTAGAGAACAAGGTATCCACAACCCTATAGATCCTAACACACAAGAAATGAATCATGGTCTTGGTTATTGTACTTTGATAGAAATAAAAAAAAATTCACTTAATATCAACACTATCACAAAAAATCCTTCTAAAATGAATTTAACAATAGTGCATCCTAAACTGATAGACACTGGTGGTCTTGAAATTTATGCTTTGCAAGAAATAAAACAAACAAAGACATCTTCACTTAATGCCAATGTCATCTCGCAAAACACTAATGATTTGAGTACATTAGATTTTACACCCTCTTGTAAAGGAGAGAACAAAATCTCACAATCTAAAGAGTCTTGCATAGTTATGACATATTGTACATCTAAGAAAAAGATATCTTTGTCACATAATAAAGGAACAAATTCTATAAATCAAGAGAGTGTCTTGTCGATACTCCTTGAAGATCACTTGATATCTCTCCCTCCATGAACTTGAAAGAAATTTTATTACAAAAATTCATTTTGTGCATATCATAGAGTTCATGGTCATGCTACTAATGAATGTAAGGCTTTCAGTAGCAAAATCCACAATCTTAAGCAGTTTGGTGCTCTTCCTTATGTGGGGGGCACCTCATTCCTCTAATCGATATTGATTTTCACTCTACATTGTTTCTCATCAATCATTTTGACTCATACTTATTTTGCACTAAATGGGGGCAAGGGGTTAGTTATCCTTGTTCTTGTATGTCACTTGTTGTTTCCTCTTTCGGCTAGTTGATCACCTTTCATGAACATATAAGAGTGAGCTTGGGATATGGATGAAATTCCTTAAGTTGGCTCGCATGTGACATACTACTATTTTCATGATGTAGCTTATTGGAAACATATGGCTTGGCATAGGGCTTTCCGAATAAGCTACCATATCTTCTTCTACTTTAAAAGAAATTTCTCACAGTAATGGTGTTAGCAACCACTTTAAAGTGGGGGCATACATCAACACTCATCGTGTTTCATTGTGCGATTTATTTCTTCTTGAGATGCGTTCTTTTCTTGGTGGTGTCATTAGGCTTGATTCCCTCCAAAAGCATGATACTTCTTTGACATATCCTTTCTTGAAAAAATTAGGCACAATGTTCTCTAAGAAGTGACCTTGCACAAACTAAGAAAAATCTCTTTGAATATTCCTTGTACTATTTTGCATTTACAATGTCTATGAGTTTCAAGCATACAAAGATTTTCTTGCCTCATGGAGCTCAAAGATAATTTTTATTTGGCACCTTATCAAAGTTATCAAGAGGTATAAGTTTGGTATGGTTGAGCAAGAAGCCCAATCCGAGGTATGACTTTCCCCATAGGCACTTGCTTGTGTGTGTGAGTGCATACTAGCTAGGAGTGTATGTTTCTCACCTTTGATGACTTCTCACCTGATGGAAAGCCAATAGTTCCATTTCCTTAGAGTGAGTATGCAATTTTTTGACAAAAAACTTAGATTTGATCCACATTGTGTTGGAAAAACAGTGGAAGATTGATCCACCTTTTCATTTTTTCTCATATGTATTTCTCTTCCCTTTAGTTATTGACATTACATGATCACGTATCTTGTTTTGCTGCATATCATTCACCTTGTGCATGCCCTCTTGTGCTCATGTTGGCTTGATGTAGAATCTTAGATCCTGGGGGCTCGCACAACCTCCTTTGATTTTTTTCATCCTTTATTGTCCACATTGGTATGATTGGACCCCTCTTGAATGTCTATTTTAGTGAGTTTGAAGCAGGTTCATCTTCTCACTAAAGTGGGAGCTAAATGTGGACACTGAAAAAGTAACCCTTCTAATTTTTCTATCTAATTTGGGCCCTCCTTGTGGTTTTGGCTTAATTTTTCCTTGATTTAATGTGAATAACACATTTACATTAGGTCTTGGGCCTTGGAAAACTAAATAAAATGCATTTATCAATGCCTTGTAAAGGTGTTCTAAATGACTTTACACTTTTCTAGATGTTTATTAAGCATTTAAGTCTAATGGACCTATTTTCCCCTTAATTCAATGTTGTAAAATGTATTTAATTGCATTCTCACATTAATCTAGAAGTGTTGTAAATTAAACTTAGCTTTAATCTAGTGTTGTAATGTATTTTACACATTCACATTGGATCTTGTGCCTTTCTAGGCTATGCGGACCTAATTTTAATGTTGTAGAGTGTATTTAATGACACTTTCACATTGAACTTTGTGTCCCTAGCCCTTATTACCCTTTACATCATTAATAGGCCCCTATGACCCCATGTTATGCATCCCAAAGCTTACTTTGATCAAACACCTCACAAAATCAGCATATACACTAAAATTCTTCACTCCCCGATATAGTAGCTGACAAAAGAGCCCTTGTGGGACCCATTTTCCACTTTGGATGAATAAGTCCCATATATGTGGGACCCATTCACCTAGGATGGTGAATGAGACCTATTTGAGCTATTTTTGGGGTTTGAGTAGGAAACAATTATGTTTTAAGTTTAATTTTCTTCAATGTCGGCCTTGTGGATCAAATTAATGGGAATTTGAGTGGATTTCCTATATAAACAAACTTCTAATCATTATTTCATTGATTCATTATGCATTGAAGTCAAGCAAGATAGGGTTAGGAATTTCAAGTCTTCACAAGGTCTTCAAGATAGCATTCAAGATCAATTTTCAAACATTCAAGGGCAGATTCTTCATCCATTGTTGCAAAAACTCAAGGTATATCATCATGGAAAGGTTCTAATTCCATTATTTCATGTTCATGATTCATCTTATTTCTTCATTTGGTTTAATTACCTAAACGGGGTTTGACCAAGGAAAACCCTTTTTCCCTAACATTCATTATTTCTCTCTTTCTTTGTGTGGTGTAAATTTAGGTACTTTGAAGGCTTGGAAATTATTAAAGCATAAGTTGAAAACTTGTTGAGGTCATCTCCCTATTGGAAAGGTCAAAATATTCACAAAAAGTCACTTATAATGCCAAAAATCAGGGTTTTAGATCCAGACACCTAAAGGAATAGAAAGAGTAGACCGAGAGCTTCTGATTCCACTTTCAAGTTTTCAAAAAAGTCAAAGTGGAATCATTCACCATTATTTGGGAATGAGTCCCACTATACCTATCTTTCAATTTTTTTTGTGGATTTAGATACCCATTTGGCCAAAATAGGATCTGATGCGGCTTTCCATAACTGGGACGAATTCGTCTAGAATGGTGAATGAGTCCCACCAAGCCTAAAAATCAGCATCTTCAAAATTTCAAAACCATTTGTAGTCTTCAACACATTTCTAGGTGCATACTCTCTAGTAGATTTTTTTTTCTTTATTTGCATTTCTAATTCTATTTCTAAGTCTTTTTGCATATCACACTATGTTTTCAAACATCTTGCATTTTCCAAGTTTTTCATTAGTGGCAAACACTTTTATTAGCTTTCCACCTTTAAGACAATCTAATTTGATAGATTCCAATCTACTTTGAATTGAAATATCAAGGGTTTGTTCTTCATTATGAGCATTGTGAAATCGGATCCCTCTTCCTTCATTCCCCTTTTGGTATGAACAAGGAAGTTGTGCATTCCATTTCCATTGTCCACAAATACAAGGTATACGCATGAAAGCACGTAAGTCAAAAAGTATACATTGGAATACACATAAGCCACAAAGTATGCACGCAAGTTGTAAAGTATACACTTGAATACATGTAACTCATATCTATTGAACCGTGGATTTATAATGCAAATATGGTCACCATCGATAAAAAGATTTGTATTAACCAAATAGACATGTAGGAATACATCAATATATGTCAATATAAGTATAAAATATATACAAAATATCCATATAGGCTTACGAGAATGCCATATAGGCATACAAGAAAGGGATCTAGAATCAAAAGTCATTTCTCTACATCCTCTTGAAATAAATTCTTGGTCAAGCTTTATCTGTTACAATAAGAAGTAAAGATATTAATATATAGAAATTACATTATAAAAAATGATATATTTAACAAAATAATAACTTACCGCCAGTAGACAATCTCTCTCCTCAAGGAAAATATTTGCATGCCCATGATATGGTGTGTTGAATCCCTGTAGAAACCATCCAAATAGAAATTAAACTATGAATCAATAATGGTTTGATTTTTCACTAACTAAAAACTATAACGAATGTAAATTGAAATTTAGTATTTTTCCTCATACCTCCTATGTGAGAGCAATCAAGGAGTATATAGCAGATGAAACACCGAGCTCCATTTCCCTATCAACATTCAAAGGTGTATCCACTTCCAACATTTGAAAATAAAACAACAAATTATTCAATCACAAAAAGTAAAATAGTGATCCACATCATGGATTATAATGTATGAGTTAATGAATAAAGTTTTTAGTACTTATTAAACTATATATTTCAGAGTATCATGCTTACTATTTTCTCTATCCATAGCTTGTTCGAAAGCACCTTCTTTTAGGATTTTACCCATAGCAGCAAGGCAGTGAACAATTTGATAAAAGTGTTCATAGACATGTACGATAATTGTGGTAGCATAGAGAAGACAGTGAACTATTTGAAAAAAATTCTAAAAGAAATGGGGTCTCATGGTGATGGAATGCCATTACAAACAAATGCTTCATGGCATTCCATCACCATAAGACCACATTTCTTTAAGGAATTTTTTCAAACAGTTTATTTCCTTCTCTATGGTATTATGTTGGGATGGGGTGGATGGTATAGTGTGGTCTTGGTTATGATATGGAGGGTGATCATGACATGAAGAGGGAAATGTGGGGATATGAACAAGTGGAATAAAAGGTGGAAGGTTCCATGGATTGGTAAATTAAGGATGATGATGAGGACCTTGAAAAGAATTTTGGCTAAAGGGTTAGTTTCTATTCTTCAGGCAGTGAGATATTTGAAAAACTTCCTCAGAGAAATGTTGTCTCATGGTGATGGCATGGCATTCCATCACCATGAGATCACATTTCTTCAAGGAATTTTTTCATACTACTCACTACCTTGACTATGATATTGCTTACTATTATGCTTTGATAGAATTTTTTGAAGCATCCATAGTTTGTTGGAAAGCACCTATTTTAGGCTTTTAGCCATAGCAGCAAGGAAGTGAGTAGTTTGATAAAATTCTTTGGTACACATTGTGGACAAAGATTTTGGCACCCTAATTCTCTCTATTGCTTCTAGGGTTTTTCACCTAGAAAGAGAGAGATGGGCCAAAATGGGAAATGTATCCACTCAAAACTATGAAAATATAAATGAAATATGCCTAAATGTAATGTCCTAAATGTAGAAAATTGATAAAATAGATCTATTATTGCAAGAAAACCAAAGAAATTCAAGATATTTGCAATAACAATGTGATGTGCAAAAACACCTAGAAAGATGATCATAAATGCAATCAAAGTAGGAAAAAATAGAAAAATAGAAAGCATGCACTTGGAAATGTGTTGAAGAATAGATTGATGGTTAGAAATGTTGTTGATCTTGAATTTTTGACCTACTGGGACACTTATGCCATTATGGGCGACCTAGTCTCAGATCTAGAAAACTTCTCCAAAGCCTGTTTCAGCCAAATGGTATCCAAATATACATAAACTTCTAAAACATAGGTACAGTGGGACTAAGTCACCACTATTGCCGGATTTTTCCACTTTGGATTTTCTAAAAATATCAAAGTGGAAATGGAAGTCTCTGGTCTGCACTTTGGTTCTTGATAGGTGTCTAGTTTTGAACCTTTGGATTTTGGCACTCTAAGTGACTTTTTTGTTGATATTTCAACCTATCCAATAAGGAGATGTCTTCAACAAATTTGAAACTTATCCTTCAATGATTTCCAAACCCTCAAAGTACCTAAATCTGTAAACACACAATGAAAGAAAGAGAAATGTTGAATGTTAGGGAATGGGGGTTTGCCTTGGTCAAATCCCCTTTTTACGTAATGAAACAAAAATGAAGAAACAATGAAATCAATCATGAAATAATAGAGTTAAATACTTTCCATGATAATAGATCTTGATTTTCTATAGCAAGGGATGAAGAATCTACCCTTGAATATCTTAGAAAGCTATCTTGATAACTTAGAATGCTAAACCCTAACTTACTTAACTCGATATGGAAGATATATGGTGAATTAATTATGAATTAGGGTTTAGAAGCTTGTATTTATAGTAAATCCTCCTAATTTTCCCATTAATTTGATCCCCAAGGCTAACATGAAGGAAAAATAAGCTTAAAATCAAAATTTTCCTACCTGAACCTGAAAAATAGCCCAAATGGGACTAAGTCGCCAAGCTCGGTGACTTAGTCCCACCTGGATGGGACTAATTCGCCTAGATGGGAAACTTGGTCCCATAAGGGACTCTTTTGCCAATTGGAATGTCTAGGAATGAATAAATTAGGCTTCTAGGTTGTTCTAGTCAGGTCTTTGATCAAAATAAGCCTTGGGATGCATAATATGAGTTCATAGGGGCCTATTAATGATGATGTAAAGAGTAATTAAGGCTTGGTACACAAAGTTCAATGTGAAAGTGTGATTAAATACACTTTACAACATTAAAATGAGGTCCACACAACCTAGAAAGGAACATCCAATGTGAATATGTAAGACACATTACAACACTAGATTATAATCAAGTTTAATTCACAAGCCTTATAGATTAATGTGATAATGCAATTAAATACATTTTATAGGTCCATTAAGTCTAGAGAAGTGTGAAATTCTTTTACAATAGTTTACAAAATCTTTACAAGACATCAATAAATTAATTTTATTTAGTTTACAAGGGCCCAAGACCTAGTGTGGATGTGTAAAACACCTCACAACAATAAATCAAGGCCTTATTAAGTCCAATTTGTCATCAATTGTCCTTAAATAAAGCAAGGGAAAAAGGGATAATTTTTCTATGTCCACACACATGTATGGAAAATGTGGTAGCATAGAAAAGGTGGCGAGCTATTTGAAAAAATACAAAGAAATGTGGTCTCATGGTGATGGAATGTCATTCCATCACCATGAGAGCATATTTCTTCAAGGCATTTTTCAAACTACTCATTGCCTTGTCTATACTATTGCTTACTATTATGCTTTGATATATTTTTTCCAAGCATCCATAGTTTGTTGGAATGCACCTTTTTTAGTCTTTTAGCCATAGCAGCAAGGAAACAAATTTTTTGATAAAATTCTTTGGTAGACATGCATGGAAAATGTGGTAGCATAGAAAAGGCAAGTGAGCTGTTTGAAAAAATTCCTCAAAGAAATTGGGTCTCATGGTGATGGACATCACCATGAGACCACATTTCTTTGAGGAATTTTTTCAAGCAACTCATTGCCTTGTAAATTCTATTGCTTACTATTATTCTTTCATATATTTCTTCCAAGCATCCATAGCATAGACAAGGTAGTGAAATGTTTGAAGAGATGCCTCAGTAAAAAGTGGCCTCATGGTATTCCATGACAAGAAAATGCAATTGGATGTTGCTCCTACTTATTACTTATGCTATGTGAAGTAATTACATCACTGCTTATGTTGACTTTGTAAACAACTATATTGTAGTTGAAATTTTGTCATCTATCAACATCTAGTTATTAGTTATGGAATGTGAACTCATTCTTTGAGTTTGAAAGATGTGCAATAAAATGTAATCAATGATATGAATATAAACTAAAAAAATCTATTAAGTACTATTAATTAGTTAAACTCTTTATTCTATTACTTGCGTATAGGTTTGTCTAAATCCACTGGCACTACAAGGTGTTCCCATGAAACCTCCAATATTAGAATACCATTCATATAAAAATGCTATTAACATGTAATAAATTTATAATTTTTTACTAGTTACATACCTCAATGGTAGATGCAGTGGAGTAATAAGCAGGTGTAGGGCCTGTGTATCTAGTATCAACACTATGACCCTAAAATTTTATTAAAATCATAAAACTTAATTAGTTAATCTTGCATTTCAATATTGAAATTTAATAAATTAAATTCAATGAACATGCTAACATTTACCTAAGTATCAATTCCATAAGCCTCATTCAAAATGTCAGCTGCCCTCGCCATCTCCATAGCTACAGATTTATCTTGTGTAGTAGCCTCCTGAGTGTCAGTGGGATCATATGAACAAGTCACCCTACAATCTTGACAAAAATAGGATCAAAGCCCACCACTTGAAGACTTGCCTGGATGGCGCTGCAGTATAGGGATGGCATGCTAGATGACACCCTAGGTCAAAGAGTTGATGGCATGAAAAGTGTCTACCTTGGCACTCTCCTTTGTGATGGAAGGGATAACAATGTGCTCATGAGGCAGTCTAGCGAGGGGTCATCTCGCTTGCAACCTAGGATCCTATTGTGCACTGAGTCTATCTTGAGCTGACCCCCCACCTCTCCAAAGGAAGTCCCTCATATGCAAATAATTTGGGATTTTTTTTAGGATGAACTCACAATATAGTTTCCTTAGGAAATATTATGGGACTTCACAATTGTTGCATGGTGGGTAATCAAAAACCATGAACTACCTATCCCAAAAAAAAGTTCCTAATTTGTTGGTGGTAGCACCAATGGATAAGAAACTTCTTCGCATTGAGGCTAAGATTTTGATTTGTGCATTGGTCGGTGAATAATGAACAAAAATCTAATTTTGTAATTTTTAGATATTTTAAATCTTTATATGATAATTTATCCCAGTAAAAATTTCTAGCCGCCTACCTCCTATCTTGCAACCACTTAATTGTTTGTTGATTGTATCTACATGTTTTAACATTTCATTAAGTGAATTTACAAGTGTTTTTCTTTCCATGGTTGAACCGTTTGGATCATTCAACCTTGTGATTAACTCAATTTTTATTTTTTTCAATTTCACTCGTTAAATTTTACCTAGTACTAGGAGGGTGTTGAAGGATTGGTGGAGATTATTGTTGTGTTTGTTGAACTTGAGATTTTTTTTCATGTTGTTGTTGCTCTGGTCGTTGAGGATTTTTTAGAGGATTTTTAAGAGGGTTTCTAGGATTATTATCATCTCCTACAAATTCAACAAATGAATATAGAAAACAACCTAAAACTAACAAATTGACAAAAAAAAAAATCCTCACCTCTTTGACCTCCTCATTGACATGGCAGAATCCTAGTGACAAAATAGCAACAAATTGATGAAAAAATTGCAAGATTCACTCCTCCTAGAATGTGAGCACACAAAAGAAGGGATTTTGGCCATGGGCAACAAAAAATAAGTCACAAACAAAATGAGCTTGATTTCCTTTTTCTTTTTTTTAATGGCTCATAACGCGAGTGTGTTATTCTACGCTCATATTATAGCACGAGGGTGGAATAGACTCCGTGTGGCTGAGCCTATTGCTTGGCACACCAAACCATTACATGAGCACATTATAACATGCTCATTCTATGAGCCATGAAAACTTTTTTTAAAATTTGGCCACAATTTGGCCCCCCCATCCTTTTGCACCCACCCTCCACATCCTTTTTTTAATATTTTTATATCATTCTCATTTTCACACCTCAATTGTTGTACTACAAGAAATATAATATTTTCACAAGCATTCTGATCTATAATTAAAGAGCTACAAAACAATTTGCACTTTACTCTCAATTACAGATTTTTCCCGATCCAACAGAATTGCGTGGTTATGAATCTTAACCATTGAAATTATAGAAACTAGCATTCACTTGTTCTTTATCCAAGTCAATGAAATGTAAACTAATCACTTAAATTTTTTAATTAGAAAAAATAAATGAATCAAAATACTGATGAGAATGATAAACAAAAGAGAAGAAGAGAGAGATCACACTTGATAACGAATTTCACTCAATTTGAGCTACCTCTTCGGGTCCATTTCTCAACATTGGACTACTTTTATTAATATTTCCAAGCACTTGAAAATGCCTTCTTACAATATCAAGCTTCAAAAACTTGCTTAAAATTCCTCACAATCTCTCTTACTATTACAATTTTTGGTCTATAATAACACCTTGTAATTCTTCTCCTCCAAAAATTCTCACACTAGAATTATTTCTCCAAGTAAACTTACAAAGGCATAAAAATTCCCTCCAACACCTAGTTCTCTCAAAAGCACACATGGTTGGAAATCAAACACCTACACCCTCTTTTATACATAAAAAATTTCCTTAATAAGGCTCAACCATCAAAACAAATAAATAACCTTCATCTCCCATTTATAAGCCCTTATAGGGTTTTATGGTTTTTTTTGGCAATATTCATTTGTTGGGTTGTTATTAACCATATAATTATTTTCAGGCTTAACAAGTGTTTAAAAGAATCACCATCCCTTATAATAACATTAAAATCCTTTTAAATAATTCCTAACCCCCTTAAAAAAACCCTTTAATTATCTCTAAATATCCTTAGGAAAGGAAAGGAAAGGTCCTTTTTAAGTCCACGATACCATGAGTATATGGGACTCCTCGTACTCCCCCAAATATGGGGGAGGCACCTAACTCGTGCTCCACAATACGAGGCCCTCGTACTCCCCCAATAAGGGGGAGGCACCTAACTCGTGCTCCACAATACGAGGTGTACATACCCTACCCCCTGCAGGATTTGAACTTGTGACCTCCCTGTCAAGAGCACAAGTTCTCCACCATTAGGCCCAATCGAAATATTATAATTCATTGAAATATGAAAAAGGTGGTTAAAGGGGTTAATTTGTTGAAATATAGGTTTATGGGTTTTTTTTTCTCCTTGTTTTATGGGCAAGGCAAGAGGATTTTAAGGGATAAAATCCCACCAAATCCTCTCTTTTTTAAATTTTTTTTTTTTTTTAAACCATACGTGTTTTTTTTCTTTAATAATTATGGTTTAATATATATTTATGCCAACTCACCACTCCTACCACATCATATGCCACGTCATCATGCTGATTGTACATTTGCTGACATCATTAGTTGACCAGAGTCAAACTTTTGACCAACCTTTGACCAGTCATAACTTTCATAGACGAGCTTTGTTTTCAAAACTGAATATAGTTCTAAAATCAGTGCGATGAGCACTACAACTTGGAATCATTTTTGTTTCACTTTAAGATGATCAATTTTTTGCCTTTTTGAATGCCTGATTCACCTGTTTGACTTAACCTTTGACTAAGCATAACTTTTGCATACAAACTCCTTTTGGGCCCATGCAAGTTGCATCAAGATCATGTTAGCGAGCTCTATCCAATGATGTTGATTTGGATGATTTTTGAGACTATGAAATTTTAAGGTTTTCTAAATCCACCTAGATCACATTCTATGAGCATATATGGATGTTTGAAGAGTGTTATTTTTTATCTTGTACACACATTTTTTGGAGTCAACCTGGGTAAACATGTTCCCTAGTGACAAAATAATAGCCATACCAAAAAAAATTCCAAATATTACAAATTTTCAAATATTAGAAAAGAATTAAGGAATAAAAGTGTATAAGGTGAAGGGAAATAATTTAGAATTCTACATATTTTGAAACAAAATATGTAGGTATAGCAAATTATCATAATCATGTATTCAACCACAATCCCCAAAACTTAACATTAGATAGAGAGAAAACATATCAGAAGTTTAATAATTTTTTTATATCTTATATCTAATATTGAGACATAACAAAATCAAAATCATCATTCAAATCATTCATTCTTTGGCCATTGAGCTAAGTATCCTCATTGATTTCTTTCATGCTTGCTAGAATAGCTACTTCAATTACCTTATTTATCTATCTTAACTATCATTATTTACTCTATATTAATTGTGTTTATATGTATACGTGATATTGGATTAGCTTGGAAAAAACATAAGGAAATTCATTTTCATTTACATGTTTTAGTGAACCTAATTGATATAACTCACCTACACAACTTTTATTTTAAGGTTTCTAATCAATATTTTTATATATAGGGTATGTGTACGAAAAAAGAGGGACAATAATGACAATTTTTTTTCTTGAAATCAACAAAAAATGATCTTCAATAATTACTTCAAACGAATTATGCTCAAAATTTCAAAATGTGAGAAGAAATAAATTAGTAGTGGTTAGAATCTAGTAGTTAAACAACCTTTTTAAATGATGGCAACTAAGGGTCAAAAAGAGGAAACACACAAAGTGGTCATGTTTTTGTTATAAAGATATTTAACATAACATTAGATGTGTACCCTTAAAATGGGTTTTTAGTATTTCACAAATACTTTCAATGAGAAATTAGATAACATCATGTAGTTTATGCCTTTCTTATAAAAATAAAAAAATATATAATTATTTACTAATTTTTATAACATGGGCATTCGTTAAAACAAAAAATAAGTTTGCAATTTACTTTTTTGAATGTGCATTAAATGGAGTATAGAATGTAAAAAATATAATTTATTTAATATTTTGACGAATGGATTGAAAATGATATCAAAAAGGCTATACATGTTATTTTCATAAAAAATGAAGATACTAGAAAGAATAATTGAAGATCAAAACCTTAATGGATTTGAATTATAGAAAAAATTACATCAAATTGTTATAAAATTAAAAGAGCTTGAAATGTGCAAATTTGATGGAGAGCACATTTGATTTTTTAATACTTTTTTACATTTTATACAAAACACATATTTGAACATCTTACACATAGGTCTAAATCTTTAGCATAAATATCTAATCCAAATCCAAGCCTAAGGGTGGGATTACAAAGAAACTTACAATGAAAGATTGTGCATTATAAATTCAAAATAAAAGGAATAATGGGCAAGTGCATGAAGATGGGTAGCAATTTTGTGGCCTTTTTTTTTTGAAAACTCAAGCGATTATGTTATAATGTGGTCACATTATAACGTGCTCACGTGCTCACATTATGGCTTGGTGTGCCGAGCCTGAGGCTCGGCCACCACAAATCCATAACGTGAGCATGTTATAATGTGCTCACATTATGACATGTTAAAAGCAAAGAAAAAAGAGGTTGAATTCATTTTCAATTTTGACTATTTTTCTCTTCTTGCTTGCAGCCAAAAACACTAGAATTTTGCACCTGCATTATAGGAGGAGCTTTTTTGCAAAAATATTCATCAACAATTGTTGATTCATTTCTAGGATGTTTCCATGTCGACGAGGAGGTTAAAGAGGTAAGGATTATTATTTTTTTGAATTTTTTAATTTTGGATTGTATTTGATATATATTTTTTGAATTTGTAGGAGATGTTAATAAACTTGGAAACCCTCCTCAAAATCCATAGCAAGAAAAAAATCCTCAACAAAAAAGTCCTCAACAACAACAACAACCTCCTCCACCAATCCCTCAATACCCTCCTGGCACTCAACAAAATTTAATGGATGAAATTGAGAACAATAAAAAACAAATTGAGGATTTAATCAGAAGGTTGAATAATCCAAACGGTTGAACTGTGAAAAGAATGACCGTGACAACTTCACTGAAAGATATGTTAAAAAATGTAGATTCAATCAACAAACAATTAACTGGTTGGCAGGATAGGAGGCAGGCTGCTAGGGCTTTTTACCAAGATAAATTGTCATTTAAAGATGTTAAAGATTTAAAAATTACAAAAGGTGATTTGTGCGGATTATTCATTGACCTGTGGTCAAATGAAAATCTCTTCCTTAATGCAAAGAGGTTTACTATTCATTGGTGCCACCACCAAGAGATTAGGAAATATTTTTGGGATAGGTGGTACATGGTTTTTGATGACCCACCATGCAAAAATTGTGAAGTCCTACAATATTTCCTTAGAAAAATATACATTGAGTTCATCATGAACAAAATCCAACATTATTTTGATATGAGGGACTTCCAGGGGAGAGGTGGGGGGTCGGCACAAGATAGACCCGGTGCATAGTCAGATCCTATGTGGCAAGTGAGACGATCTCTCGCTAGGCTGCCTCATGAGCACATTGTTGTCCCTTCCATTGTGAAGGAGAGTGTCAATGTTGAGACTCTGCAAGTCATCAACTCTTTGATGTAGAGTGTCATCCCGCATGCTATCCCTCTTGTACAACACCATCTAGGGTAGTCTTTGACAGGTGGGCTTCAATCCCATGTGTGTCAATCTTGCGGGGCAACTTGTTCATATGACCCCACTAACACTTAGGAGGCTACTACACATGATCCATCTACAACTATGGAGATGGAGAGGGAAGCTAAGCTTTTGCATGACGCATATGGCATTGATACTCAGGTAAACGTTAGCGTGTTCATTAAATTTAATTTATTAAATTTCAATTTTGAAATGAAAGATTAACTATTTTAGTTTTATGATTTTAATAAACTTGCAGGGTCACAGTGTTAATACTAGATACACCGTCCCTACACCTACTTATTTCTATAGTACACCTATCAGTGGGGTATGTAACTAGTAAACAATTATAAATTTATTGCATGTTAATAGAATTATTTTATGAATGTTATTTTAATATGTGATTTTGGATGTTGAATAGGCTAATATTAGAGGTTTTGAGGGAACACCTCTTGGTTCTAGTGGATTTAGTCAAACCTTCATGTAGGTAATAGAATAAAGAGTTTATCTAATGAATTTCACTTAATATATTTGTGTAGTTTATATTCATATCGTTTCACATCATTTCAAACTCAAAGCATTACTTCACATTCCATAACTAATAACTAGATGTTGATAGATGACAAAATTTTAACTACAATACAGTTGTTTCTAGAAAGTCAACATAAGTAGTGATGCAATTACTTCACATAGCATAAGTAATAAGTCTAGGAGCAGCTTCCAATTACATTTGCTTGTCATGGCATTCCATGAGACCACATTTTACTAAGGAATCTTTTCAAATAGTTCATTGCCTTGTCTATGCTCCAAACTAGGCACCCATTATGGCCTGCTCTCACATATCTGAAACTCACTTGCAACTCTTTTGGAGCAACTATCCCAAGTTTGGATTTTAATGCTGAATTAGGCCACAATTAGGCCTCTTTTCCAAAGAGACACCTCTCCAAACAACCAACACTTGAAACATCCAAATAGTCAAAATACAACCATGAAAACCTCATATTATTCAACTTTCAGGTCTACTCTCACTCATTCAGACCCCTTTTCATAAAACCCTCACTTTCCTTGTAATCAATTAGGGCTTATTGAAAATATTATGCCCTGACCTCTCACTAGCTTATAATCACTTCAATTAGGCTTATTTATGCCTATACATTCTAATCCCATCCTCAAATAGTGCTGCCCTAAAGTTCTACATACACTTCCTTCACAAAATCACTCTTTTTCACTAGTTTTCACCCTCTTTCACGTAGGGTTTCTCACTTATTCACTTCTCTGATCACTAATAACCTCTTAGATCTTCAAAAAAACCTCCAATTCACATTCTCTCATAGTTTTTAGGGGATTTTATTGAATTATAAACACTTGTGCTCTTTTCACTCACTCTAGCCTTTTTTAAAAGGCACCAAAACTAGTTTTTCACTAGGGCAACGAGGAGAACTCACACAAAAACTTCACCAAACCAATTTCTTACCTTCTACACCTACTCCTACTTTAGACTAGTCCATTAAACCAGTTCCTTGCCTTCTACACCTACTCCTACTTCAAACTAGTTTTAAATTGATGCCAAAACCTAACTCCTTCAATTCACACACATTATAGATGCACTACCACCTGCACTAAACTGTACATTGGTAGATGATGGAGGAAAACATAAAAAATAACAGTATAATAGTGATATTTTATTAGATTTTCCCTTCAAAATGCTTTAACAATAGGTAACAATGATGAATCACATCTTTTAAACACTTTCCCAATCATTTCAATTTCCTAAGCACCTAAGATTTCCTCTACAACTACCTTGACTCTTCATATTCCTCCACTTGGCACCTTTTTGCATTTTTACAACATTGATTGACATCTTTTGTTAAGATTTTGCAACTTTACAATTTGTGCCTAAAATGAGTACCAAAGACCATTCAAAACTCAAAAATGGCTATTTAAGCCTTATTACATCATGAAAATACCTATACAACCTCAAAATCTTAAATTTTCCTCATGGAGACATCCTCTTGTAAAGGTGCACCTACACCACTTTTTCAAACAACTTGTTGCCTTTTCCATTCTACCACATTTTCCATACATGTCTACCAAAGAATTTTATCAAATAATTCATTTCCTCACTGCTATGGCTAAAAGGTTAAAAAAGGTGATTTCCAAAAAACTATGGATGCTTGGAAAAAATCTATCAAAGCATAATAATAAGCAATAGCATAGACAAGGTAGTTAGTGGGCTAGAAAAATGCCTTGACTAAATGCGGTCTTATGGTGATGGAATGCCATTCCATCACCATGAGACAACATTTCTTTGAGGCATTTCGTCAAACAAATCACCACCTTTTCTATGATACCACATTTTTCATACATGTGTCACAAAGCATTTTATCAAACTACTCACTTCCTTGCTGCTATGGCTAAAAGCCTAAAATAGGTTCTTTCCAACAAACTATGGATGCTTGGAAGAGTTTCTACCAATGCATAATAGTAAGCAATAATACCATAGAGAAGGAAATGAACTATCTGAAAAAATGCCTGAAAGAAATGTGGTCTTATGGTGATGGAATGCCATGATGTGCATTTTT
>VDFB02000017.1:8648466-8766479 GCA_007258455.2 Sequoia sempervirens
TTTCAAAGGTGGGTTTTTGGGGTATGAAAGAATTAAGTGTTGTTTGTCAGGTTTTATGTGATTTCTCAGGTAAAATGGGCCTCTAGATTAAAAAAAAAATGGGTCTTAGGGGCCTATAAATATTGTTTTGAAGAATGAATGATGTAAGGGGACTCAAAAGTGGGTCTAATTATGCATGAAATTGTCTCTTTTCTCAAGAGGGTCCAATTTTCTATGACACGGTATACTCTTTATTGCATCATCCTCATAAATGGGATAGAAAAAAGTAGGTGTTTGTTTAAGAAAAGTGTGAGCATGTCCACTTTTTATCCTTAAAAGACTCATAACTAGGAAATGCATTGAATGAATTACTAACATGTTTATTGACAAACTTTCTCTTTGCAAACTTGGAAAAGACAAAAGCTAACATTTTTGAACAATAATTTTTGCAAAATAAAAATGTAATGTAAAAAATGTACATGAAATGTAATTTTTAGTTTTCAAACAAGGTAATTTACTGGTTACATTATGCAATGATCTAAAAAATAAAATGTTGCAAATGGAAATTTTGAATGAAGCAATGCATGAAATGGACTAATTTAAGCTAGATTTAGTGAAATGCATGTAATAGAAACTTGGAAAATTGATATAGATAGGTAATGGCAGGAAACAAAAGCTTAAAAACAAGGTTTTCAGTGTTGTAAAATGTAGTTTTAGGGGTGTAAAGGGACTGATTCACCCAAGGTGGCAAATGAGTCCCAATGGGGATTTTTTAAAAAAATTTCAAAATGTTTCAATTGTTTCTGATGCTTTTTATGTTGTATGAACTGTATATGAAAATAAAATGTATTTTTTATATTATTTTTGATGATTTGAAATGCAAAACTTCAACCTATATGCACTTTCACTAATGCAAAAATTTGAAACCCTAGAATGCAAATCCTAATGCAAAGTTAATGTAATATAAATATAGGATGATGATGGACTCCATATTAGAAAAGAAGGTATTCTAAAGGTGGGTTCACCGAAATGTGGACAATGGAAATGGAATGCACAACTTCCATGTTCATATCAAAAGGGGAATGAAGGAAGAGGGATCTGATTTCACAATGCTCACATTGAAGAACAAACCCTTGAGATTTCAATGCAAAGTAGATTGAAATCTGTTAAAGGGGATTTTCCTAAAGGTTGAAAGCTAGTAAAAGGTTTTTCCACTAATGCAAAACTTGGAAAATGCGAGATGTTTGAAAACATAGTGTGATATGCAAAAATACCTAGAAAATGACTTAGAAATGCAAATAAAGCAAAATAGAGAGTGTGCACCTAGAAATGTGTTGAAGACTGGAAATAGCTTTGAAATTTTGAATATGTTGATTTTTAGGCCTGGTGTGACTCATTTACCTTTTTGGGCGAATTCGTCCCAATTCTAGAAAACTGCACTAGAGCCTGTTTTGGCCAAATGGGTATCTAAATCCACAAAAAAAATTGAAAGATAGGTACAGTGGGACTCATTCATCACTAATGGTGAATGAGTCCACTTTTAATTTTGTGAGAACTCAAAACTGGAATCAGAAGCTCTCAATTTGCTCTTTTGGTTTCTCTAGGTGTCTAGATCTGAAACCCTAATTTTTGGCATTGTAAGTGACTTTTTGTGAATATTTTGACCTTTCCAATAGGGAGATGACTTCAACAAGTTTGCAACTTATTCTTCAATGATCTCCAAGCCTTCAAAGTACCTAAATTTTCAACCACACAAAGAAAGAGAGAAATGTTGAATGTTAGGGAATAGGGGTTTGCCTTGGTCAAACCTCGTTTAGGTAATTAAACCAAATGAAGAAATAAGATGAAGCATGAACATGAAATAATGGAATTAGAACCTTTCCATGATGATAGATCTTGAGTTTCTACAACAATGGATGAAAATGACTAAATACATCTTGAAAGACCTCGTGAAGACAAGAAATACCTAACCCTAGCTTCCTTGACTTGAGATGGATAATGAATAATGAATTAGGGTTTAAAATATTTTTTATATATGAAATCCTACTCAAATTCTTGTTAATTTGATCCCTAAGGCCAACATTGAAGAAAATTAAACTTAAACCCTATTTTTTCCTACTCAAACCTCGAAAAAGGCCCAAATGGGACCCATTCACCATTCCAGGGAAATGGGTCCCATGGGGGCTCTTTTTTCCAACTGAGTGCCTGGGAGCAACAATTTTATTTATGTTTGTTTTTATGGAGGTGCCGGAACAAAAATGCCTCTGATGCACAAATATAAATAAGAAATTTTGCCAAATTACAACTGTAAAGTAATTAGGGCCAGGGACACAAAGTTCAATGTGAAACTATGATTAAATACACTCTACAACATTAAAATGAGGTCCACTTAGCCTAGAAAGCAATAAGATCCAATGTGATGTGTGTTCATTACAACACTAGATTAAAACTGTTTAATTCTACATTAACTCTCAGACTAATGCAGGAACAACATACTTTTATGTTTGATGGAATTAAGGGGAAATTTAAACCATTAGACTTAAATGCTCATAATGAAAAGTTTAGAGTGCTTAGTCACTACAACACTTTACAACACCTTTACAAGACATCGATAAATGCATTTTATTTAGTTTTCTAGGGCCCAAGACCTAATGTAAATGTTTTATTCACATTAAATGAAGGAAACATTAAGCCAAAACCACAAGGAGGGCCCAAACTAGATAGATAAAGTAGAAGGGTTACTTTTTTCGGTGTCCACAGTATTCATGCATATACTTTGTATTAATTTGCATATACTATGTATTTGTGTGTATACTTCAAGGCTTACGCATCTTTGAGTACTTGTGTTTCCCTTATTCACATGTATGGGATTGGACTTATTCAGTATAATTTCTTATTAATTAGTTATCCCCTAGCATTATATCTGTCGTTGTACCATGGTTCATTCTGAACATTTCTATTGGATCTTAAATGCCAAAACAACTCTAATATTTCTTAGGAATACTTAGTGAGGAGTTTGCCAAAATTCAGGTAAAAATTGTACAAATTGAAACTAAAAAGATTAACTATAAATAAATGCAGGTTGCTATTAACCTTGATAATTGATTAAGAAATTTGAGTATAATATACATCAAGAGATGTATTCTCTGTGAAATTTTATTTCGCAACCCTAACTAGAAAATAGGGAAAAGCACTTCTAGAACATTCGAAATCAATAATCCACCCAAAATTAGTAAATCGAGAGAAGGCTTATTTAAGATCCCATAATGTATTTAATGTCTCTGTTCCTACATATCTCAATTCAATTTAATTCAAAGAGTTCCATCAAATGATTTATCTAAAATCAAAACACATGTTTTTAATTGGTATTCCATGAGATGTTTCATAAAAATATTCTAGTATACTTATTCTTTTGATTGGAACAACTCAATTAAGAAAATGATACATAATCTTCACAACACTTGCAAAACATAATATTCATAGTAGATGATGAGTAGTTAACTTCTTGACACATCATCATACAAAAATTTATCTTGAATAGTATCTAAACATTTTCACAGCATAATCCTCACAGTACATAATGAATTGTTATGTTCTTGATCCATCACCATATAAACACGTCAAAAGATGTATATGTCAACATTTTGCAATATTATTTCTTGTATAGGAAATAAACTTGGGAAAAAGCTTTATAATTTATAATACAAATAAGAAATGGACTCAAGGGTGAAAATTTTATTTATCACACCAAATAATAAATGTATGTGAGAGAATAACTTGTTTCTCTTAGATTCCAATTTTCAAGCATAGAAAATCATTTCAAATGAAAAATGAAAAAATGCTTCTCAACCAAAGTTGTTAATTGAGAAAAAATAAAATGTTTCCAAGTTCCACCATTGTATACATTTACAATTGGTTGTATATTGTTGTAAGGAAAAGGAGTATAATTAAAAAATTTCTTGCACTTGCTAGACTTGAGGATGATCATATGATTTTTGTGTGGGAAACTCAGACTTCTCAACTATTGTGTGAATGTTTCTCTTTTTGATTTTTTTGCATGCCATCATAAGGGATCAAGCCGGTTGAACATAGCTCAGAGTGATTTAGTTTGTTTTGGTGTTAAAGAGGATTGTTCCAAGTGTAAACATACCTATTGAGATGTGTTGGAACAATTTGTTTGGTCACATGAGTTGCAGAATGAAACTTGCACCACTTTGCAACTTTACATTGCTTGCATTTGACACTTTTTCCATCAAGTGAAAAATGGAAACCATGAGAAGAAAAATTCAAGATGATAAAAACCAAGAGATGTTATTTTATAGGAGCTCAATATGATCCCATAGGCTCAGACAAAGAGTTCATAAGTTTCACGGTTTCAGAGTAATAGCCTTTCAAAGATTGCTGACATTTTTCACTTTGGACCCTTAAGGGATCGAGCCAGTTGAACATGGCTCAAAGTGATTCAATATGTTTAGGTGTGAAATAAGACTATTCCTAGAATAAACATACCCATCCAGATGCATTAGAACAATTCGTTTTGTCACACAAATTGTAGAACAAAAGTTGCACCACTTTGCAACTTTACACTACTTGCATTTGACACTTTTTCCATCAAGTGAAAACTGGACACCATAGGAAAATGACTTTGAGATAACAAAAACAAAGAGAGGTTATTGTATAGGGGCCAATGTAATCCCATAAGCTCAAATGAAGAATTTGTAAGCATCATAGTTTTTGAGTAATAGCTTGTCAAAGATTGCTACCCTTTTACACTTTCGACCCTTAAGGGATCAAGCCAGTTGAACGTAGCTCAGAGCGATTAATTGTGTTTAGGTGAAAAATAAGACCATTCCTAGTGTAAATGTACCCATCCGAATGTGTTGGAATAGTTTTTTTGGTCACAAAAGTTGTAAAACAAAAGTTGCACCACTTTGCAATTCTACACTATTTGCATTTGACACTTTTTCCATCAAGTGAAAACTAAAACCATGGTAAAATGACTTTGAGATAACAAAAACCAAGAGATGTTATTGTAGAAGGTCCCAATGTAATCTCATACGCTTAAATGGAGAGTTTGTAAGCATCACAGTTTCTGAGTAATAGCTCATCAAAGATTGCTACCCTTTTGCACTTTGGACCCTTAAGAGATCAAGTCGGTTGAACATAACTTGAAGCAATTCAATGTGCTTGGATGAGAAATAGGACCATTCCTAGTGTAAATGTATCCATCTGGACACATTGGAATATTTTTTTTTCTCACATGAGTTGCAGAATGAAAGTTACACCACTTTACAACTTTACACTGTTTGCATTTGACACTTTTTTCATCCAGTCAAAACTGGATACCAAGGGAAAATGACTGAGAAAACAAAAATTGAGAGAGGTTATTGTAGAGTGGCCCAACTTGATCCCATAGGCTTAGATGAAGAGTTTATAAGCATCACAATTTCTAAGTAATAGCTCATCAAAGATTGTTGCCCTTTTGCACTTTGGACCCTTAAGGGATCAAACCAGCTAAACGTAGCTCAGAGTGATTTGGCATGTTTGGGTGAAAAAAAGGACTATTCCTAGTGTAAACATACCCATCTGAATGCATTGGAACATTTTTTTTGGTCACATGAGCTACAGAACAAAATTTACACTACTTTGCAACTTTACACTGCTTGCATTTGACACTTTTTCCATCAAGTGAAAACTAGAAACCATGGAAAATGACTCCAAGATAACAAAAACTAGGAGAGTTTATTGTAGAGGGGATCAACATGATCTCATAGGCTCAGATGGAGAGTTCGTAAGCATCACGGTTTTTGAGTAATAGCCCATCTAAGTTTGTTTCCCTTTTGCACTTTGGACTCTTAAGGGATTGAGTCGGTTAAACATAGCACAGAGTGATTCGGTGTGTTTGGATGCAAAAGAGGACCATTCCTAGCATAAATGTACCCATCCAAATGTGTTGGAATAGTTTGTTTGGTCACATGAGTTGCAAAATGAAAGTTTCACGACTTTGCAACTTTACACTGCTTGTATTTGACACTTTTTCCATCAAGTAAAAACTGGACACCACCAGAAAATGACTCTAAGGTAAAAAAACTGAGAGAGGTTATTGTAGAGGGGCCTAATGTGATCTTGTAGGCTCAAACAGAATGTTCATAAGAAACATTCTTTCTAATTAATAGCTCGTCCAATATTGCTTCCCTTTTAGACTTTGGACCTTTAACAGATCAAGCTGGTTGAACGTATCTCAGAGTGATTTCGCATGTTTGGGTGTGAAATATGACCATTCCTATCATAAATCTACCCATCCAGATGTGTTGGAATAGTCTTTTTGGTCACACAAGTTGCAGAACAAAATTTGCACTGCTTTGCAACTTTACAGTACTTGCATTTGACACTTTTTCCATCAAGTCCAAACTAGATACCATAGAAAAATGACTTCGAGATAACAAAAACTAAGAGAGGTTATTGTAGAGGTTCCCTATGTTATCACAATTCCTTAAATGGAATGCTCATAATTGACACAATATTTGGGTAACAGGCCATCAAAGATTTCTTCCCTTTTTCAATTTGGACTATTAAGGGATTACGTTGTATGAATTACAAATGTTTGAGGGCAGAAATAAATTTCAAAATTTGAGTAAATAGCATTACAAATATTTATTTGAATAGACTATATGCTATATTGATATTGATATATAATCATTAGATTGATATTTTTTAATAAATTAAGTTTTTATAATAAGTTAGTCAATTAGTGCTAGTAATAATAGGGAGAGAATAAAACAAGAAAAGGAATGATTAGTAACCATCAATGGTTATTACACTCACTATATTAATAATATGATGTTTACAATAAAATGAGATTTATTTGGTTTTCCTAATTCTTTTGTTTGTGCTACAATTTTCTAATATGTTTCATACACCGTTCTGAAACCCAAGTGCTTGTACTTGTAGGCATAATGCCTTAGGTACTTTGTTCTCAAATATCTCTTACAATGTCACTTATATATTCAAGATTCACTTATAGTGTCTACATCATAGGTTTTCATGATGAAGTTAACTTCAAATGAATAACTTGATATTCCATCACTAAGCTTCACACACTCTTTTATAATGGCTTCAAATCAAAATTGAGATTTTCCAAGATCATCAAAATAAGGATTTTGCATTGCTTTTTTGGCCGAGGTTCTCTTGGATGGCTCATAAATCAGCATTTTCTACAAGGAGACACTAATCAATTTATATTAGCTTACTTACAAATAGCAAAAGTAAAAGAAGATAAAGAAAGAGCATCCAAAATGGAAAAGAAATGAAAATAGATGGAAGGCACTTACAGACAACAAATCCACACGATTTGGTTCCAACTCAAGAATAGCAAGGCATAAATCTTGTTGCTTCCATTGAGGATAGGCGTGTCAGTCTCTCAACTTAGTCACTCCTGGTCATACATCTTTATTGGGAGTTCCAAGATGGGTATGTGCAAGATCATCATAGAAAAAATAGGCCCTTAAGTGGAAAAAAATTTAGAAAAATCAAAGTTAGGCAACTTGACATAAAAATTGAATAATTTATCTATATTATTTCAAAAATATGTAAGAATAGAATCTGTAGCAAATTGAATGTAGTTTCCAAACTACTAGGATTTTTTTTTTTTTAAATCTATTTGGTGAAAATTTGAAATTTTAATGCAGTAGTACTTAAATTTCAAGGAAAAATAAGAAGTAGGTGTTTGTTTGACCACCCTAACCACAATAAAATGATAAAAAAAATTATAATTGTGTGAACCCCAATCCTAATAGCTGAAAAACAATAAGAACAAACACATTAGATTAGATAATGCAAGCAAGAACAAGGATTCCCCATGAAATCCATTCACAAAGCTTAAATTAGGAAAAAAGTAATGAAGAACACAATAAGAAAACATTAAAATAGATTGAATCCTTATTAAGCTAGCAAACTCATGATCCCATGGGGGAAATTGTGCCAATTTGATGTGAAAATTGTCCCTTTTCCCAACTCCTATGATACAAGCTTAATGTGTTGATGATAATTGATCCACTTTGATGAAGGATGGTGAATGCTTCAAGCTAAAAACCTACATAACCTAGCTAAGATTTAAGGATGATGGATAGAATTTGATAGATATTTGAGCATGGTAACTTTGCATAATTTGTGGATGATGAAATGAGGAATGAAGCCTCTTATTTATAGATGAGATTGAAGGATGAATGTCCAAAATAGAGCAATGTGGGACTAACATTCATCCAATGGCAAGATGCCACTTGTCAACCTATGAGTGGATGGAGGATGCAAGTTTTGAGGATTGTGCCAATAAATGTCTATTAATTTTGAAATTGTTTGAAATGACATGCAAGAGGGAAGAAAGAATGCATTGAATGCCACTTGGCTCAAGGAAAAAGGACATGTAAGATGGAGTAAATTCCTTGTTGGATGTACAAATTCAACTTGGATTTTGAATTCAAACTTGAGAGAATATTCCAAAAGATGCCTTGTTGAGGAAAAATAGAGATTTAATAAATCAATTAAATATATTTTCATGTGCAAGTGGTAAATGCTAGAGGATGGGATATGATAAGAGATTAAATTAATCAAGGGTAATTAATTTAATGAAGGGGATTAAATGATGTGACATATTTGACTCAAGTTTGTGGATTTATTTAAATCAAATATGAAAGGAATGTGATAAGAGATTAATTAAATAAAGATTTTGATTTATTTAATTAAAAGAGATGATTGTTAGATTAAACTAAATAAGGTTTTAATTTATTTAATTTAATAGATAGACTTTAGAGATTTAATCAAATAAAATAAATTATTTAATTAAATAGGATAATTAGATCAAAATGGTTAATTTAATTATCGAGAAGAGGTGACTTAATTAGATAACTAGTTTATTTAATTAGAGATGAATATTAATGAATTTAATCAAATAAGGAGATTTGATTAAATGGTTAGACTAAGGAAGGATGATTCAGGAAGGAACGTGTTAGTAGTCAGGATTAGATGAACATTGTCAATCGATATCTTTTAAATGTCTACAATGATATTTTTAGATATAAGTAGAGGACTCATGTCAGATGTTATGCATATTTTTGTAGTTTTTAAAGTAAATAATTATGAATTTTTTATTACAACTTTTTAAAAATATAAAACTTGTATGTCTAACCACCTTAACTTGGTCAAAACTTCATGAAATTCTTTTTTAATCCTATAGCATGCAAAGCATAGAATGATGCATATTTGGATTCAAAAAATGTGATACCATTTGAAAGCTATAGATGTTTTTCAATCAGCCGTCAATCAAGACTTTAGTTGTAATTCAAATAGAAAATAAATAATAATTATTTATTAAATTCAAAGTAAAGCATAATTTATATTGATGGAAAGCTAAGAATCTCCTTTAAAAAGCATTTTCATTTCATAAATTTTGGGTAAAAAAGTTGTTGTCAACCACATACCCTACACATATCCATCATATCACCACTTTTTGGCCCATCATGATCCTACACATACCAAGATACCTATTGCACACAACACCTCTCATTAATAGAATAACTTGAAATTTGAGATGCTCTTATAATTTCTACATCATAGGTGCTCATGATAAGGTTAACTTAAAATGAATCTACAAAACGTGGAAGCATACACAACGTAAGTCAATTGTTTAAAAAAATGCCTCAAAGAGATGTGGTTTAAAAATTTAATTGGAAAGTGTAAAGAATTGTGTAATTTAAAATGTGCATTGACAAGCTAAGGTTATAATGACAAAAAAATAATGATCAACATGGAATATGCAAAATAACAAAAATAAAAGCAAGCCAAAATAGAATGAAAGAAAATTTGTAAAGACTTCACCTACCTAAAAAACTAGAGTTTCAAATGGAAGAGTTCTACCCAATTATGTAGCCTTTGCTTTTTCTTTCTTAAACTCCTCAACAATTTTACTTTTGCAAAAGCTTGTTTCCCTCCAAACTTCAATTGTATATCACTCTTGAATGGAATTCAAACTTGAATTGATATTATATGACTTTCAACGTGAAAACTCTACTATTTCATGCAAAGGTGGTGGAAAGATCACGAAAAAGGTGGTGGAATGTGAAAAACATGCATGTACAATTCACAAAATCATGAATGTGGGCCTTGAGATCACAGGTATATTGGGTTGTTTACCATTTTAGAACAAGAAAAAATGTGTTTGTGTTATAATGTGGGTGCATTATGTCTTGTTAAAATAATGCCCATATCTCTACTACTTCAAAACGAGCTTGAATTATGAGAGTTAATTTTATATAGGTTTCTTTTCTCTCTCTTTCTCTCTATCCTCTACCCTCTATCCCTTTAAACCCTTAAACCCTCTACCCTCTATCTCTCTCCAACTCCCTCCCTCCCTCCCTCTCTCTGAAGTCTCTCCCTCATACCCCCTCTCCCTCTCTCAAGTTTATCTCTCTCACTCACTCACTCCTATCTCTCTCTCCCCACTTTATCTCTCTCCCACTCCCTCCCTCCTCTCTCACACCCTCCCACCCCATCTCCCAACTTCAAGTATCTCTCACACACCTACCCTTCTATCTCTATACCTTAAACCCTCAACCTCTACCCTCAACCCAAACCCCACCTCCCACCCTATACCCCTCAACCCCTCAACCATAAACCCCTAAACCCTAAACCCTTAAACCCTAATCCCTCAACCCTAATCCTTCAACCATGTACCCTCAACCCTAAACCCTTAAACCCTAAAACCTTAAACCTTATACCCTTTACACTAAACCATCATCCCTCAACCCTATACCCTTAACTCTCAGCCCTTAAACCCTAAACCATTAAACCATCTACCCTCTACCCTCAACCTTAAAGCCCCAAACCTACACCCTAAACCATAAACCCTAAGCCCTCAACCCTAAACCCTCAACCATAAATCCTTAAACTTTTACCCTCTACACTCTCATCCCTCAACCCTATACCCTAAACCCTCAACCCTTAAAACCTTAAACCCTCTACCCTCAACCCCTATACCCTCTACCCTATATAATAGACCATTAACCCTAATCCATCAAGCCTATACCCCTATACCCTCAAACCTCTATGCTAAACCCAAACCCTAAACCCTTAAACCCCATACCCTCTACCCTCTACCCTATAAATTAAACCCTCAACCCTCAATTATCAACCCTCAACCCTTAATACATAAATCCTCAACCCTCAAACCCTAAACACTCAACCCCAATACCCTCTACCCTATACATTTTACCCTCAACTCTAATCCTTCAACCATATGTACCCTCAACCCTAATCCCTCAACCCTATACCCTCAACCCAATACCATAAACCATCAACCCTTTAGGTCCTCAACCCTATACCCTCAATTCTCAACCATCTACCCTATACATTGGACCCTAAACCCTCATATATCTATGTCCTCCCTCCTCTTCTCTCCTTCTCTCTATCTCACTTATCCCTCCATCTCTCCCTTCATCCACCCCTCCCTCTCTACCCTAATCCCTCAACCATATACCCTCGACCCTTAAACCCTTGAACACTCCACCCTAAACCCTAACCCTCAACCCTCAGCCCTTAAACCCTAAAACCTTAAACCCTCTACCTATACCCTCAACCTAATACTCTCTACCCTCAATTGTAATCCCTCAACCCTAATCCATCAACCTTTAAACCCTTAAACCCAAGTAAACTCTCTACCCTAATCCCTCAACCCTCAACCCTTAATCCCTCTACCCTTAAACCCTCAACCCCCTACCCCCAACTCTCATCCCTTAACCATATACCCTCAACCCTTAAACCCTGAACCCTTAAATCCTCTACCATATACCCTCAAACCTCTACTCTCTACCCTCCACCCTAAACCCTTAAACCATAATCCCTCAAACCCTCTACCCTATACAATGGAACTTCAACCCTAATCCCTCAACCCTATACCCTAAACCCTCTACCCTAAACCCTAAATCATCAACCCTCAACCCTCAATCCTTAAAACCTAAACCCTCAACCCTCAACCATTAAACCCTAATCCCTCAACCCCTATACCCTCTACCCTATACAATAGACCCTCAACCCTAATCCCTCAACCCTATACCCTCAACCCTCTACCCTAAATCCTAAACCCTCAACCCTCAACCCTCAACCCTTAAACCCTCTACCCCATACATTAAACCCTCAACCCTCAATTCTCAACTGTCAACCCTAATCATTCAACCATATACCCTAAAACCTATACCCTAAACCTCAACCCTAAACCCTTAAACCCTAAACCATTAAACCTTCTACCCTCTACCCTCTACCTTCATCCTCAACCCTATACCCTCAACCCAATACCCTAAACCATCAACCCTATAGGTCCTCAACCCTAAACCCTTAAACCCTAAACCATTAAACCTTCTACCCTCTACTCGCAACCCAATACCCTAGACGATCAACCCTAACCCTCAATTCTCAACCCTATACCCTCCCTCCTCTTCTCTCCTCTTTATCTCACTTATTCCTCCATCTCACCCTCCCTCCATCCCTCCCTCTCTACCCTAATCCCTCAACTGTATACCCTCAACCCTTAAACCCTTAAACACTCAACCCTAGTTCCTAAATCCTCAATCGTCAACCCTTAATCCCTAAACCCTTTAACCCTCTACCCTCAACCCTCAACCCTCTACCCTCAACCCTAATCCATCAACCCTTAAACCCAAGTAAACTCTCTACCCTAATTCCTCAACCCTCAACCCTTAATGCCTCTACCCTTAAATGCTCAAGCCTCTACCCTCTACCCTCAACCATCAACCCTTAAACCTTAATCCCTCAACCCCAATACCCTCTACCCTATACAATAGACCCTCAACCCTAATCTCTCAACCCTATACCCTAAATCCTCTACTGTAAACCCTAAACCCTAAACCCTTACAGCCTCTACCCTCTACCTTCTACCCTCTACCCTTTACATTAAACCATCAACCCTAAATTCTCAACCCTCAACCCTTAATCCCTCAAACCTCAAACCTCAACCCTATACATTGGATCCTCAACCCTAATCCTTCAACCATGTACCCTCAAACCTATTGTGCATTTTTTACACACATGCCTTGCCGAAGGTAGGGACCCACTCCCTTTCCCTCTCGATGGGTCGTTGTTTATCCCAACAGGTCATTTTTGTTCCTACCCCACTTTGCGTGCCCCAGTTCTTGAGTCCAAATTGGTCACAAGCCTTAAAATGATCAAACAACCCTAGACCAAGTTCACCTACCTAAATTTCATGAAGTCTTTTTCCTTTGCAAAATAATGGTTACAGGTTTCCTCTAGCCTTTTACCCCAACATCCACCAAGCCTCATGGACCCGCATTTGTGGGTCTCCTCTTGTAGATCACCATTATCATTCTATTGCTCACTAGTAGTCAAGCCTTAATGTCCATCTGCATAGCAAGTACCATAGCAACCTTTGCCGCTGCATCCATCACGAAGCATAGACCTACAATCATGGGTCACCTAATGTGGGTTTCCACCTACGTTCTACCACTAAGTAGTGTTTGACCCTTACGTTCCACCTACATGGTGGGATCTGCATCTGACTTCTTCATCCAAGCTTGACCAAGTGGTTGTTGCTCTTGGATGGCCCGCATCGACAGGTCTCCCTATGTGGGTCATCATGCTCGTCTCACCACTATCTCTACCAAAGGTCTCTTGGTGGCGGGCCCTTTGATGTCTGCATTTGAATCTCCCACATGTAAATCCTCCAACCTATTCTTTCCCTAAACCTTGAAGCTATGGTCAAATGCTAAATATCTTACTAGGTTTGTGAATGAACTAGTATAAAGAGGATAATTATATCATTGCAAGTTTATGCTTCACAGGGGTCATTTCCATGGGGGTTCTGATGTAGGCTCCTATTCTTGCTTTGCCATTTCCTTTCAACATTCCTATCACCGCTACCTGCATGTTCAGGTTTGAGTTGGGAAAAATCCATTACCTACTCGGCCACTCCCAAACGGTAATCCTAAGTGGCACTTCCACACATTTCCCCTGCAAACAGCTTTGACCTTGTGGGGCTCCACACTACACTCTCCACGATGTTGGGTTGCGGCTTACCCGCATGATGTTTCTTCCTTTGAAATCCTTGTAAGAGGGTATAGTATTTTGAATCTCGTCTTTCTACAAACTCCTTGCTTGATTCAACACACTATAGAGGTTCAGGGAGTGAATATTAAAATTGAGAGCACACACTATGAATCTCTTGGTATTGTGAAACTATGATCTGATCGAACAAAGGTCGATGTCATGCATAATTCATAAAAGGAGGTGGATAAAACCTATATCTAAAGGTGGAAAAAATATAATGATCCTTAGGAAGGCTTTTGATTGGGGTTATGAGAGTTTTCATTAATAAATTTTTGGCATACCAATATAAGATAGATGCACCTAAGTTGGAAAGCTCACAAGCATAAGAAGAAAGATGATTGTAGCTTTGAACATTTCATCACTATTGATGAGAGGAATTGAATTATTTAAAGGAAGAATCTTACGTGAACATGGCTATGGGATTCCACATGTGGGGATTTGTGCTCTCGGTGCCTTCATCTAGCGGTGACCTCACCATGGTGCCTCGCACTTCCTCACCCGCATTCCACCTTGAAAATTTCACCCATGCCAATGTTGCATTTCTCAACATCATCTAAATGACCCTTCTACAATGGCTGCCCACATTCTCTTTGCAATATCTCCCCAAACATGCAACTGCAAATTATTAGCTTATATTCACCAAAGAGTGTTGATTTGAAGAGAAAAACATGCGATAAAGTGGTGATCTTCTTGCAGACAGTATTAACAAAAATTCCCTTGAGATATCGATGTTTTGATTAAGGAGGGGATATTTTCTTTTACTCGTAGGGAACAGGCTACCATAAAATGAAGCAACATCGTGTGATAATCCGTAAACTAGTTACAAGCTTGAAGATTCTCAAGCCCCTTTCAGTAAAAGGTAGGACAATGAAGGGAAGCATGCATCATACTTGTTTTCATAAGAAAACGTGAGGTCAACCTTTCTTCCGAGTTAGCAAGAAGCCACATCAAGATCTTCGAGGGGAAGTGACATCCCATCTTATACATGGTTTTATTTTGAATGATCTCATTTCCGAGGAAAGTAGCATCAAAAGGAGTTGTGAGTGACATGCATTTTCCCATGGATTAACGACGTATCACAAATTCATGAAATATGTATGCGGGCCTTGCCTTTGTTTAATTGTGTCGTTATTGATTACAAGTACAATAAAAATCTCGCGACAAGTTGAAGAGGTATTACGAAGGGAAAGAAAGCTCTCGATGACGTAACTTTAAAGTTGGAGGTTTGTTGTTTTGTGTGACAGAATTCTTGTTTGTAGATGCCGCAATGTGGATAACAGTCATCAAAAGATCATGTCTTGTACAACACTCTCATCCTGGTGGCCCACACCACTCTTTCCACACTCTTCTTGCAGACTTTCCTTATGCAAATTTTGTACTCTCTACTATCATCCTAATAGCCAACCTACCACCACCTACATGCCTCACTTTGAATCTCCCTTTGCGGAGATTCTTGTCATGAAGGACAAAATTCATAGCATGGTAGAGGATGATGATACCATTAAACAGTGGTGACGATTCATGTATCAAGATTAATGGGAAACATTAAGCTAGCGAAATGGTAAAATATACCGAATTATGAAGGAACCTCAGATTTGAATTTTCGAGCACCCTCCCATTGTCCACAGGTCTCATAGCTATTCTATGTTGAGATGAGTACACCATTGATCTTTGCAGGAATCATGATGTAGATAGTCATTCCCCACTTGGTTGTTTGCATTGCGGAGTCCACAACATTCATTTTTCGTGTAGCTTGCCCACTTGATATCCTAGAAATTTCTACGAAGTGGTGACAAGTATAAATTCCTTCAAATACATCGGCTCCTCCCCCCAAGCTATGAATGATGGACGATAGGGTGGGTTGTGATTGAAGTGTGCATTCGATTTATCCCTTCTAGGACTCATGGATCTAAATACATTTCACGAGCCAGTTATCTACATCCTTGGAAGAATCAACTATTGTTCAAAGAATAAATCAATTGTTTTTTTTGGGTTTTATGTATAGTCGTGCCACTCCTTGCCTCTGTAGATGCTTTGAATTTATTGTGAATCATGAAGCATAGACTCTAAGCATGAGGAAAGTATCTCTAGTGCCATTATATATGTTGATTGAATTTTCTTTCCCCTTTCTCACACTTGTTGCAGCCCGTAATCACCAACCCAGCAAAGCATTAGAGGCATGAATTCCATTTACAAAGTTCACTCGCTCAGGGCTACTCCACCCATAACCCACTTTCCTTAATCTTCCACAAATGCTAATTTTAAATGTTGAAAAGCTTATTCTTAAACATGATTTAACCTTAAGAAGCAAGTCATTGTGGGGTAAACCTATTTATGGTGGGTACTATATAGTTTTCTTCGAAATCGATGAACAAGTTGAATACTCTCAAGATGATAATAGCACCTCCCTACAATTTACACAGACATAATATACAATGATTATTAGGGATGGGGGGTTTTACATTAAAGATAGGAAAATGATCGTTGAAAGGAGACTTTGGTGGCACCCCAATGTTATGCATTTTCATGCACCCTATGCACAGGTTGGTATTACCACATTAGTAATGGAGCACCACTGCTGAATCCTAGGAAGATCATGAATTCAACATGAACACTCGTAGATATCAATGATGGGGTGAATGATGACAGTCTATGGGCTATCTCTTTAAGAGAACCATGGGTTTTACCTATCCATTATGTAAAAAAAGGAGGGATTAGATCATTTCAGAGGGAGAATGCAAATTAGTGAAGTATGATTCTTCTACCAATACTACGAGTAATTGTCAAGGAAAAGGGGGAGAGGGTATTGTGGGAATTGGGAATTCTTGTGCAGACTTTTGTCCCACCAAGACCATTCCTTAGCGACATTTTCTCTACACCCTCCCACACCTCAGAGCTTGTTTCCCTTGCTTTCGCGTAGCGTAGGACCTTGTCATCTCTGCAAGTATCAATTTTTGTGCTTCCCCTCGAGTGCTTTTTCTTGTATATTCTCCTCATCACTTAATATTTTTGTAATCTTGATGGGGGATGTAAAGATGGAATACCTTCAGGATGAGATTTACATTTGAAATCAAAATAGGAATGAGCCCCATATAATAATAAAAAAAGCTCAAGTATGAAAGGGGGTGTGTTTGATAAACCAAATAAATGTGCATGGTCATTTAAATATGCAATGATAGGGTTAAAAAGTCTAAGAATCATTTAAACCATGATTGATCAATCACCAAGAAAGTGAGAATTATATGGTCATGCAAACATTATTGTTCTTCTCTAATTTTGGGGACTGGTGAGAATAATAAGGTGGATTGAACGACCATTATGAAGAGCTTAAAAGGTTTCATATTTTTATAAGAAATGGGTTATTTGCATGAGTTGTGTGAGCCTTATTTAGATTATTATTTTATGTAGGGCTTTAATTATAAAATGGAGACTACTAAAGGAGCTTACTGCAACACGATGTTTCCAAGAGGAGATTACTCATGAGGTGCCCACCTATGATGTCTTGCTAGGAAGAGGATTTTGATTTAGGTCATTAAAGAGAAAAGGATTCTTCTTATGGAACAATGGGAAAAGGTAGTGAGTGGCTTCATGAAGTGAGTACACTTGATATCAGCAGGCCTAATTTCTTAGGTCATGTTGGGCCTTAGAGGTTATTAGGATATTTTCTTACAATGTTGTTATCAAGAGGCTTGCCTATGGGATCATACTAAGGGGAATTCTAACTTAAAGCTTGATTTAAAAGAGAAAAGAGGTGAAATCATAAGGAGTGTAATCTAAAAGAGGGACCTACATGTCGCATTGCAAGTCTATAGGAAGGATTTCTCTCACAACCTTCTACGAGGTGTACCAGGAATAATAAAGGCTACTAGGAGAGGGATTTTTGTCAAACAATGACTAACTTGTTAGGAACGACCAGCTTATACATGGATATAAACCCAAGTAGTCTATGCCTAAGAAGTTAGTGCCAAGAAATCAAAAGGTTGTCTACCAATGTTAGAAATGGGAGGGAGTTTTTTTACCCTTTCACAAAATTATTATGATCATTAAGGATTTTTTCACCTAAATAAGGAGCATCACATCTAATTTTTAGTGACACAAATACACACCAAGATTTAATGAAGGATGTTGCAAACACATCAAACAAAGGGAAACTTTTAGCAATTTTCAGCTACAACAAAGAAAGTAGCTAGAAGACAAAATTTCTATAGTGCCAATGTCACTAAAAGAAAAAATAGGCTACAAGATAAAATAGAGAAGAGAACATAATAGCCTATTTTAAATTATGAAATATGGGGGGTAGGTGAAACACTAAGCTATAACAAATCTAAGTCATTCATAGTTATTAAATCCTTGCCATTCATTTCAGTTTTGGAAAACTATAAATATGGGCTTGCTCCTCAATTGTAAGTGGTGGTGAATTATTGTAAGAGGTATTTTACAGCAATATAAGGAAGCATTGAAACATTTTGGGTCTTTTCTTTGATTTTTTTCATTATGCATCTTGCATGGTTCAACCTCCATGTTAGTTTTAGTTTTAGTTTCTTGAATGTCTTTAATGGTGAATGTTGTTAAAGTACTTGATGAACTTCCAAGCTTATGATTTTTGTTATTTGTTGATGATGAATCACTTTGCAAAGCTAGTCTGAGCTATTTAACATTGCTAAAACTAAGTTGAATTGTATGTTCATTAGGTGAATGAACAATCTAAAAATCAACAGTCCTTAGAAGAATGCACTAGTTTTTTGTAGCTATAGGTTCCCTTGGTCCAGAAAAACTTATTTTTATGGGAGTTTGTCTACTATAGCACCCTCCATTGTTATTTTTCATTCATAGCTTAGATTTAGAATAACCCTCTCAACCCTTCCTCTTTTGCTATTTCTTTTAAGATCCTTGTTAGAGTAGGATTCCATGCACCATCAAAATGTCAAATTTGGTGATTGAGGTGAGTTTCAACTTGTTTTTTTGAGTGGAAAACCATTTTTCATTCACTTCCAACACTTAAAAACTCCAATTCTAGACCCAATTTCCCATGCTTTGTAAACCATAAAGGTCACCATGTGATTACAAAAAATCACATCAACCAATTCAACTATTCCAAGCATTGTCATGACCTGACACCCAAGAGACCTTGGGGTGATTGTTTGAAACTTAGTTGTAGATTTCACCTTTCAAGAGAGACATTACACTTGTGCATTGTCTATGTTGAGAACTGCAAGAAAAATCATCAACATAAATAGCGCTAGGAGGGATGAGCAACGAAAGAACACATTTCTTTTGTCATCATCCCTTTTATCATTTCCTCTCCTCCTAGCACCCATCAACATAAATGGAACTAGAGGGAGGGCATGGTTGAGCATTAGGCTACAAATTTGGAAGTTGAAAATCACTTTCAAGTAAAAATATGAGATAGAGAAGATCTCATCATATGCTAGAAATTTAAAATTAGAAATTTGGAGGAAAGCAAGATCTAAACTGAGATGGAGCAGCAGCTTCAAATCAACATCTCTTAGTTGCAAGAATATTTAAATACGAGATTGAACAAGCCATTGCAATTGTTTGCATTGGCAGACAAATGTAGAATTCATGGAACTCATAGGCACAATGAAACAGAATGTTTGACATTCTTTGGTAGAATTGAAAGGGTTTTACAATGAAAAAATCCCTTTTGGGAAATATACCAACCCTTAGCTCCTGCAGACCCAAAAGAAGAATTGGTTAGCATGGTAGCCAAAGCCTTCAAGGAGCTAATCCAAGAAAACTTGGGAAACAAGGATGGACTAAGACTAGAAGAGGTGTTGATGAATGGGTGGTACAGGGTCCATAATATGCAACATTCATAATTCAATTGCCCTTCATGCGTAGAAATCATTTCCCAAGCTAGGATTTATTTGGACAATTTAGACTAGCCAACTCTCAATGAAGAGGAGTTACCCACTAAGGCAAGAGAGTAGTTAACATTTAGAGGAAAAAACACTGAGGTTAAACCAAGGAGTGATACGATAGTAAGTGTTGGGATAATAGACACTGAGGTTGAGAACCAAAAGGAAGGAACTGAATTCCTTGTGATAGCAAGAAGCCCTAATGAAATTTTAGTTGGAAACAGATTAGAAGACATTTTTTCCATGGGTGAAGAGCAATTCGTTACTCAAGGAGAATAGTTGGTAGCTAAGAGGCACTTTGTAGAAGATGAATTAGAAGAATTTGCAACACAACTTGATGGGAGAACGAACACAGATTTTGAAAGTAAAGAAGAAGTTGTAAGCCTTGGGGCATCAAAGAATACTAATGAAAGCGTCAGTGAAATGGGATTTGAAGACCCATTCTCCATGGATGAAGGAAATCAGACCTTTGAAAAGGGAGATCTAGGGGAGTGGTAACAACTACAGGCTAAGGTTGTTCACTACTAGGCCTCCTCCTCAACTAATGATAAAGACCCAATGGTGGAAAGATATAATGAACTCATGTCAAGATTCCTAAGGGATTTGTTAGAGCTAAGATGCCAGAAAGATTTGGAGGTGTTGTTGCTGCTATGATGGTGTAGGCTCCATGATTTGATGCATTTAGAGTTCACGTGCAAGCTATTCCAAGAGGCCATTGAACAAGTTAAATAATAAGTGGAACAACCAAGTGCCCAGCCTCCCGAAGTTGCTTGTAGGATTGAACTAGAAGTCCATGACCTGGAACCAAGTGAAAAATTAGCTAAGAGAATCCCTCAAGAAAATGTTGGGACAACAATGGAAGAAGATTGATATAGTCTCAAACCTCCAAATGATGAGGAAGAAGATCAAGTGGGGGAGTTTTCCATTGATCATCAAGGTTCTTTCCCTATTGAGGAGAATTTATACATGATTGATGATAGACTTTATGGGGAATCTTTGGAGGAAAATCACATAGTAAATTTTGGTCCTCTTAAGGAGGTACTGTCAATTGATGACTTCTTTTCATTGGGAGATATACTATGGAGGTGTGTTGATGCTAAGGAAGAATACACTTCAGAGGTTGGTAGTCACGAATACATATCACCCAATCCTCTAGATGGAAAAACATTAAAGCTCCCAGATTAGGAGAGGGACTCCACTTCTATCTATAGTGATAGTGAACAAGAGGTAACAAGTGACCATCCTGACGCATTGCACAAACTAAGGTGAGAAGAAGACCAAATCAAGGATGTCTTAGGGGCTACTCACATAGGTGACATACCATTTTAACCACAAGGACAAGTTACAAGTGGGAGTCTTTCTTCCTTGTCCATTGTTGATCCTCCTATGTGCTCTGAGAATTGCAATAGGATAGAATCATCCATGTCATATTTTTATAACATGAGGCACAAACAAATTGATATCAACACCAATGAAATGAGATGGGATACCATGTTATTTTTCAGGACAGAAATCAGGTGGAGCCATGGACTATGGACGATCAACATGATAGTGTATATCTCCTCAAAGAACAATTGATAGAGGCTATGGGTCCCATAAGTAGATTGGAAGTGATGTTTGTGGATTCATTTTCTCAGCATTGTGTAACTCTGGAATCAAGTACAAGGTTCCTTGCATTTAAAAAAATTTCTTCACAGTTTCTACTACCTGAGTTATTTTATTGTGATTTGTAGATTTTTAAGGCAAGAGGGATGTTGTACCATTAATTGCATCCACACAAGGCTACCAACTCAATGACCAATGATGCAATGCTCTATGTCGACTGTCAAACATTGCCACCTTTGCATGGCAACATCCAAGTTCTATCTTTCCTTGCTCCTATGAATACTCATAGCTACATTTATCATTTTGATTATGGGAATGAGGGGAGACAAAAAAATTTATGGATTGACCATGGTTTTAATGAATAACCTCAATTGCTATTTTTTTCTAATTGTGTTGTTGAATTTGAATGTTGCAACATTGAACTACATTTTTTTGAATATAAGGATGAGTTTGCATGGCTTAGAACTATAAAAATTCCCCTTCTTCTTATGTATGAACTATGAAATATAATAGGCATAAATGTCATTTTTCCTTGGTTGAATGTGGTTCTTTGTGAATATATTTCTACATAGTTCATTTTGGTTAATATAGGTTTCCGTGTATATAGTCTCACTTTCCTACTTTCATTAGGTTGGTCAATTTTTTGTAGGTTAGTGTGCTTTACAGTAGTTTCCTTGTTTTTTTTCTTTTGATTTCCCATTCTGGTTAGTATAGGTGTTTGCTTTGGGTTTTTACTTTTCATTGCTTTATGTTTTCTTATGCTTTGTTGTTGCTTTGCTTGAGCTCCCTCTATTTTTATTCAGGTATTTTTACGCACACAACACCATTTCATTACTTGGGGTTGTTATATGTATAATTTCCTTGAGAAACTATAATCAAGGTTTTAGAGTGGATGGTAAAGGTCTTTTGTTAGTGTCAAGGGATTTGGATGTTTGAAGTAAAGAGGATAAGTCATTGGTTTTTTTTATTATGATGTATTCTAAAATATAACTATCATTAGGGAAGAGAATGCAAAGTACCACCAAAAATTCTCTTGATGCCACCCGAGCCTCACGAACCAGACAGCCAAAATTCCATGGAGATGCACAACCAATGTCAAATCATCAACATTTTTCCATGAATGAAAAAACAAAAAGCCACCACAACAAAATTCATAAACGCCAGCAAAAAGAAGACTTCAAACATAGTAAATTCATTTACCACTTACACCACCACAACCAAAGTCACGTCTACGGTACATACCTAACCACTCCTTGTCACTACAAGAGGAAGAGAAGAAACCTCAACTTCCTCTTCCTTCTTTTCCTTCCCAGATACACTCCCTATATGCCCACTTGGGGTTTTTACCTGCTAGCAGCAACACAGAGATGACCTCCTCATCTAAGGGAAATCCCTCATTCATTAGTTCCAAGTACCGAGCATAGGAAAAATCAATATCTGAATCACCGTTCCTAAACGAGGTGCTCGTAATGTTGATAGGAGAGTATTGGAATCCATAGGAGCCACACTCATATCTCACTTTCTGCTTAAACCTAGTTAGAGATTGAACTAGACATTTTCCTTTGTCGCTCACTTCTTTGGCAACACCACCCTAGAATTGTAGTCGATGACTACATCTTCTTTGCACCAATCTGGGCTTAGAAGAAGTACCCACTTCCATAGTAGGAGTAGCTTCCTATGAGCCAAGGTCGGACCCTTGTGAATTCAAATGAACCAGCCGTCTCACTGGTTCGCTCATCTTTCTCTTCTCACACCATAAAATGCTTAACTGTTGAATAATAATGACGCAAATAAGAACCTCCTCCAATGTATTTATTGAGTGAAACAATGGCATTCACATTTAGTGTTTATCACACATGCATAATTTTGGAATCCCATTGGTAGGTGTATCGGCACCGTTTAATTCCAATTTGCATGGAAATTTGTTAATTATTCTTCTGCATTCACATATCCACATGAGTTGAGATCAACTTGATCACTATGTAGAGTGTTATCCATTAATGCATGTTAGTCGTGTAGAGTATAAATGACCATCGAGTGTCATTTTCCAACTTTGAATGTGATTCATTGATCTTGCATCTTGATGGATGATCGAACAACCAGCTTGTGTTTAACCTTCTTTGATTTCCAACAGTGCTTTGCTGAATTGTTTTCAACCAATCATTCCTATCCATGTCGGGTGACACTTTAGCTATGTGTGGGCTCCACCATCTAAGCGAGTGAGATACAGGTATTGATACCTCATTGATCTCACTAGGTTTAATCATCGTTCACCTTCATTCAACAAGCCAGCGGAGAAGGGTGGGGATTCCTCTGTCTAGTTGATCTCGACCACTTGTTGAAGATTCCAGGACATGGGATTGGTAGTGGGGAGTGGGTCCCGCACTGTACCTGGGACACATGTTAGCTTCTCGCTAACCTCACTGCATTTATCTAGTGTGCACTTTGATGGAACTTCATAATTGTTGCTCCTTATGTTCCATTCCTATCCTTCCTGGTGTTACTGATCTTTCATGGTGTTGAAAATTTCTTAGGGTTGGGGTTTTAGCTTTGCCTACATGTTAAACCCTTGTGTTATTTTACGCCTTTGTCAGGATCTATTTTGTTGTTACTTTTGGAGGGATTTTAAAAAAATATTGTCCTATTAGTTCATCTAGGCCTGGTCCCTTTGGTCTTAATATTGTATTTCCTCCGTGGGTTTTATTTTCCTAAGTCCTAGTTGGCCCTATGTTTCACGATTTTAAAACAACTTATATCGTTGTTTACCGTTGGCCTAGTGATGTCCCCTTTTTCTTTTAATGAATGTTTTATTTTGTAGAGGGATGAAATTCACGCTACTGTTGATCATTTTCCTTCAGATATCAATGGTTTCCTGCCATCTCGTGATCGTGAATTGTAGCATTGCGATATCATGGGAGGGCGCCATGTGTCCTATCTGGAGGATGAAATTTGCACTGCCGCTGAACAACTGTCATTTCATCTCAGCCACTCCTCGCCATCCCACGATGGCCCCACCACAATGCTTTGGTTGATTGTGATATCACACAAGAGCGCCACGTGTCCTATCTGGAAAGGCCAAAGGTGATAAAGATTGACTAACTGTCGATCAAATATTGTCAAGATCAATAGTCACCTGCCATTGCGTGATCCAAAATTACATGATCATGATATCACGAGCGAGCACCATGTGTCTCATCTGATGAAGCCGAAAGAATAAAGGAAATAATGTTTTGTCTTAATACATTAAAAGGCGGGTTACTAAAGTGCTCTTGAGACGCACATGTTTTAAATCGATGGATCTGTTATAATCTTGATGGGAAAGTTGCTCGATGGTTAATGATAAGGTTGGCGACTGTGTTGAAGGAATGAGACCACCGATGTTCAAGATCAACGGTTACTTGCCATCGCGTGATCCGAAGTTGTAGGACTACAATATCGTGGATGACCACCATATGGACTTCCTTCACAGTGTTTGGTATGGTGGGCCCCTTATTACCATGTTGGCGATTGTGTCAGCTTGTTTTGAAGGTGGTCGTCGATGATTTGATCAAGCTTAAGAATCAACGGTTTGAATTTAAATCTACATCAAAAATGGTTGGAGTCATTCATACAGTGCGTGAGTGAGCTTTAATGGCAGATGACACATCTACTGGCACAATTTGATAAAGAAAAAATCATTTCTCCTGCATTATTTGTATCACAAAGCATCCAAATATTTTGTCAAGCAATTTCAAAGTCGAAAGCGAAATTGTGACTCTCTGCAACCAGAATTTGGGATTTCTATGAAAAGATTCATGAGTTAATTTCTATGTCTCGGTCATTCTACACTTGAATTTAGGAAGGATTTGTTGTATTTGTCATTAATCTTGTTGATAAACGTGTTAGGGCTATAGTTTAATTATAGTTGTGAGAAATTCCAGTGTTTTGTCTTTAATTTCCTATATTTGGTTAGTCCTATCTATTTGAAATATAACATTGTAACGAAGCCCTAGTTTGTTTGAGATGGCACCACCCAAGCAGCATTCTGGCCAAGTTGACTATTTGAAAAGAAACCTATACGATGATTTCCTGGATCAATTGTGCTTGTCAACGAATGATAGAAAGAAGGGATTGATTCTAATGTGAGGGAAAATCCTGGGGGAAGGCTTAGTGTATAATTGCTCCAACATTGTTGATGCTAAGGTTCCCCTCACCCATTTTCAAATGGTTGGATGTATGATATGGGGAAGCTGGTGGTACCAAATGTGTTCCCTGATGTAAACTTGCTTAGGGCAGTGGCCATAAGGTATGACCCCGTCACACGAGTAATTAGGGATAATGATGGAAGCATTCTATTAAGCATTAACAGAGATCACATCCAACAGATTTTTGACTTGAGTGAACTGAGTGAGGACTTGGTTCCTATCAATCTTGAGGAAATGAAGTGGGAATATGCAAAGTTGAAGTCTCTTTTTAGATATAAGTTGCTTCCACCTCATCTATCTAGGGAAAGAGGTTCTAGATTTCATATCAACCCTAGTGACTAGGAACCTTTCAGATTGAATTGTTTTGCAAATCATTTCTTGGCCACTTTCTATTCATTGTGTCAGATTTTGGGTTTCAGTCCTGGTGTGGTAATGCCCATTGCATACATGTTCATGGGGGTGCAAATACAACACCCTAACTTCTCTATGACCTATGACTTTGCTTCTTTCTTGGTTCAGAGGATACATGAAGGGTTGTCAAAGCTGCAGAAAAATGATACTGACACTCAATTATTTTGGTATTCTATGTTGATGCATATGTTCTTGTTCAAGAATGCTGACTTCTTCTCTAAGAAGATGAAATTAAGGAAATCGGTTGATGGAGAAAGATTACCAGTACAGATATGGGCAATAGATTTATCTTGTAATAAGGAAATCACTAGTTATGTGCAATTTGATAATTGGTTTGCTTCTAGATTAAGGGCTAGATTGATGGTGAATGTACCTAAAATTCCTAAGGAATTACATGATTTCCTCAAGCCAAAGGGGAGGAAGCCAGAACTAAAAGTCTACCATAACTAGGGTGACATTATCCCATATCCAATCAGCACTGAACTTTGAGAGTATATGGTTTTCAGGGAGCCCCTGATATACTGCCATACAATGTGCCACCAAGACTGGGGTTTGCAGAGGTTATGTGGAAAATAGGTTGTATTCATGGGGACAACCTCACTAGAAGGGGTAAGGGAACATTTTTCCCTGATTATACAATGGTGTCTGATTTTTCATTTTCAAAAGGAGGTTGGGTGTATTTTGAGAAATTCTTTGATGATTACCATTTGAGATGTCCAAAGTGGCAACATGATCTTGAGGGTTTCTTTGATCTTTTCAGACAAAGAATAAAATCTAGAAGGTTTGTGCATGAGTTCAACTTCCCTAAGGATCTGATTAAAAGAGTTCGAACTAAATAAGGAGTTGAACAAGGAGAAATGGATAGCTTATAGTAAGCTACTAGATCTTGTGCATAAAATGGATTTCAAATATTATCCATTTTTGAAGTTCAGTCCCCACCATAAGAAAATTGATTTTCTGATGGGGAACTTCAAAGAGATTATGGGCACTTTGAGAACCAAAAAGTTAAACTTAGAGCTGAGTCTGGGTGTACAAGAACAAGGTGCCAGACCAATTGAAACAAGACCAGTATATAAGCCTACTGAAAGGTGGCCCATTTACAGGAGGAAAAAGGATAGCAATAGTGATGAGGAAGAAGTGGATAGAAATGGGAAGAAAATAATGAACTTGCCTTCACAACCAGGGAAAAAATTCAAAGTGTCTGGGGCAATCAAAATCATTGATTTAGAATCACCACCAGAAGATAGTCCCTCATTACCACCATCTGAGCCAAGCCCTAAGAGGCAAAGAATTAATCAACCACATGAGAATTTCATGGATGAAATTATTGTTACTAATCAAGACATGCAGGTTGGTATGCCTTCCCCTCCTAGGCCAGCTGAATTGGTTTTATCCGATTTCGATATGAAAGGAAAAAGTGTACTAGATGCAAGAATGGAAGCATGCAAGGAGTTTCTAGATGACAATACATTTGTAAAAACTCCTATATTCTTGCAATTGTTATGGAGGATGAAATTTGAAGAATATCAAGATAAATGTAGGCAAAGAATAGATTTAAGGCCTAACAGGTCAGACCATGAGAATGATGAGGAGGTAAAAGCTGAATTAATGGAAGAATTCAAGAACATCACTCCTGAAGAAAGAGGAAAACTGGTGAGTCAGGCTGGTGTATTGATTCCACAAGAATGGGACATTGCAGATGCAGTAGCCTTTAATGCTACTATGAAGTCCAAGAATCCCTTTCAAGACTCTGAAGAAGAAGTCAAGGAAACATTGCAAAACTCTTCCTTCAATGAGGAATACGAAACTTTGGCAATTTGGGCATTGGCCCCACAAGGGAGAAAACTAGATGTTTCTGATATTAATCCAAATTTCAGAGGAGGATTAATAATAAAGAGAGCTTTAGAGACCTTAACCACTGAAGCCACTAATTTGACTGTGAATGTGGCCAAATTGGCCCAAAAGACTACTGAAAGGGAGGAGGCTAAAAAGAGGAGCCTAATGGAGAAGTATAATCTTTTGATTGAAGAATACAACAAGATGCAATAGAAGAATGTTGAGTTGTAAACTGAGGTGGAAAGGTTCAGGTATAGATAGATTGGGGAGACATCAAGTTCTCCAAGGACTAGTACATTACCTTCCACAATAGGGTTAGTGCCTCCTACTTCTCCAATTATTTCCACACCAGGGTCTCCCAGTCAGAATCCTACTGTCACCCCTCCTTTAGAACAAAATGATGAAGAAACAAAATGCTCTATTGATCCTACAAAGAAGCAACTCATGCAAAAAATTGATGATTTACAAACATCAGTAAAGGTAAGAGAGACGGGATTTCTTTCAAAGGAAAAGGAGATTGTTACTACTATCTTGAGGCATTTAAATGAAAGGGTTGATAGTAAATTTCTATCTATACATTCTTTATATTCTTTGTTGTTAGATGCAATAAAGAATATTGATAGGGATCAGGGGGTAGTTATACCATTAATTGAAAATTGGATCCCTAGAGCCAACGATTTGGATGTCATGTATAAGGCTTCAAGGTTTGATATAAATAATAGGCCCAAATCATTAAAACCTACTCAAGTATTAGTTAAGTCATTGCAGGGTTTTCAGACTCTACTAGATGATTTGAGTAGGAATATTAGGGAGTTGGTGAATAATTTCAATGATTGGGGTATCACATTGTTACCTGATATAATTTATGAGTAGGGGAAAATCAGGTCACTCCAACAATGGAAGGATCAAACAAGTAAGGTCATCAATGATAAAATTAAATTAATTTGTGATAACTCATATTATGATTTGTTGGTGAGTTGTATGGATAATATTATTAGTACCAGCTCATTTTTAGAATCTTTTGAAAGAGATTCAAATCAGGTAGCGGTAAAATACATGCCTTATAGTACAAAGGTGAATGAGATGATTAATTTTGACTAGCTGACTGATGAAGAATACCAGAAATGGGTAACTAAGTATTTGACTCAGGAAGAGTAAAAGGAATGAGCTATTGATGGATGGTGAATCAGATGTTGTGGTTACAATGGTTCCATTTTTACATTGATGGCATTCTCTACGTGGTTTTCTTGTGGTTTTTTGTTATTGCATCAACTTTTCTTAGCTGACATGATGAACAAGAATATTCTACAGGGTGATTGTTGTTGTAACAACTTTTGGAATATCACTAGGTGCTCCAATTGGATGGTAACATGTGTACTTTCTGGCTTGATGTTTGTTTGTTCCTCCATTTTTTATAAGAAGGATTTCAAGGCCAGAAGTACGGGTTAGCAAGTTAGATAATTTTGGTCGAGTCTAGGTGAAGTTGTAGAGAGAATTGTAAAGATCGATGGTTTTAGAGAAAAATGCAATTTAGGTTTTGAGTCATTCTATAACAAGTTTTGAGTTCATCAGTGATGCAGAGGGTATGGGACTTTGAAGGAACACAAAGATTTCAAGGGTGATGCAATTTCTAACCCTCTTCCAAGCACCCTGATGGAGACAAGCCTCAATGATGCACTTATAACTTGTATTCTTTCTTTATGGACCCAAACCCTTGGAACACCCTTAAAAGACTTAAGCAAACTTTTCTTGAATGTTTACAAAGCCCCAAACCTCTGTCTCAAACAAAACTCACTTTTTGCACCTTAAGTAGCCTTCTAGCCCAATTAGGCCTCTAGCGAAGGATTTTTGACTTTGCTCTCAAACTTTCCAAAGGAACCTCCAATATAATGTTTTATTAAGTGGTTTTTTATGATGACAAACAACATATCCAAACCCTGATAGTACTTTCTTCAAACAATCCCTTCCAAAACCTATTGTTTCCTCAAAATCTAGGCCTAATTAGCCCTCTTTTTCAAAGAAACCCCTCTCTGACCTTATCCCCTGACTATGAAACTTTCAAAAATGTCTTAAAACATTCCAAAACCAAGTATTTTCAAGTTTTTAGACTCCTATTACACCCTTAACACACTCAAACACAAAACCCTCACTAAATGGCTCTCAAACTAGGGCTTCTTGAATCTTGACCTCCCAAACACTTCCAGAACTTGTTCATTTACTCTACACCATTAGGAAAACATATTTAGTCTATCCCAACTCAAAAACACACCCCTCATTAAGGAATATCTTCCACTGGTATACTGCAACCTCCACCTTCAAGCACTTTGCTCTACTAAATCACTGTATACACATTAGTTTTCCCCTGTCCTGCACATTATATTGTTATTCTAGTATATTACATGTTATATGTGATCCATTTCACAAGATACAATCACAATATCCCATGAAATGGATCATTCATTCATTAAAAACTCTCAAAACAAGTGCAAAATCTATCTTTTCTTATGGACAGTCATTTAAAACACAAAATAATTGATCTCTTATGCTTATCAGAACATGTAAGAGATGTTAAAACATGTAAATACAAACTTCTAAAGCATCCAACTACATATATATTCAATAGGAATCAGTGGTTCATCAAGAAAACACAGAAAAATGCAAGAAAATAGAAATTTTATTGAGTTTTCTGAGAACAGGCCGTACAGTACTTGCACCAAATATCCCAACCTCCATAAAAATGAATTATATAGCTTTGTATACCTTTTCCCAACTTATTAAACCATTTTGGATTGATTAGTTTACATTATTAGTGCTAAAACTCATAAAACTCACTTACCTGCCCAAATTGGAATTCAAAAATTTGAATTTCCAAACTTGAAATTTATTAACTAAAAACCCTCTCAAAGCTATCACATCTTTATTATTCACCTAATTTGACATAATTAAAAAAATATAAACCTATATAGACTCCCTGGGACACTATTGGTCCATTTACATTTCATTTTGGTCCTAGGGTCCTTATCAGAACCCTCGGGACTTTTGATTTTCCAATTACATTCATCCTTTCCAAATGCCATTATAGGCTTCAAAATGTCATAGTTGATGTTTTGGAATGCTTGACAGGTCCTCCTGACCCCTGCAACCTCCTGGATCTTGAACAAGCCCCTAAGGACCTTGGGTGCCCCTACACCATTCTCCCAAAGAAAGAAAAGTTTCTTGCCCCAAGAAGTGTCCAATTTACCTGCCAGCACACTGCTCCTTGTTCCTGTATCTCTGCACCTTCTAATCACAAACCAAGAAATCACCAAATTTCACCTTCTTCCTCTTCTGCCAACCTGCCCTTATGTCACTCAACAATTTAGAATCAAAATAGTGTTTGGTTTGTCCTCTTTGCTATTTGATCTCAATCTGTCTTTGTGCCCTGTTGTTGCCCGCATTCCACTGAATCCTTTGTGAAAGGACACCACCTCTATCACCCTCAACTATAGGGAATTCAATGCCTCTAACCTTAATACTTTCCAAGTCCCATAGGTTCTAATTTTTAGGACTGTATCCTTCACAACCCTACTGCAACTTGCTACTTTTCAACCAACTAGTATCTTCCCCTATCTTAGCCTGCACTTTAACTTGCAAATTCTTCTCAAAACAGATCACAAAACTCTCATTAGACTACTCTAAAGTCAAAGGAACCAACTTATATCTACTATCTCCTTTATGCACCAAATAGGTATTATGGAATCCATCATGCACTGTCCTCCTAGCATACTGCCATGGTCTTCCTAAGATGATGTGACCACATGTCATTAGAATGACATCACAAAGTACCCTTTCATGATAAGATCCAATTGAAAAATCCACAAAATCCCTTTTACAAATCACTGCATGTTGCAGTTGAGTTACCCAAGTGGCCTTGTAGGGAGTAGGATGATCAAATGTGTCAATACCCAACTTGGCTACCATATCAGATGAAACTAAATTGCTATGTGAACCTGAGTCTATGAGCAATCTGCATATTTTACCATGACTCAAACAATTTGTCTTGAAAATAGTTATCTTTGGCTCTTGATGAAGTCTTTCTCCTTGCTTGACCATAAGAAACTCACCATCAATCATAGGGTCTGCCATGAATGTTTTGTGTTCCTCCTTCTTGTCTTCTTCTTGTACCAAATTAGCTCTCCCATCTCTACCTTTATCTAATTGCTCCCATTAAGGACACTTGAAGGAAGGATGCCCTAGTTCATTGCAATTGAAACACCTACCTGTGAATACGCCTCTACCTTGTCCAAATTTGCCTCCTCCTCTAGGAGTGTATCCTCCTCTTTGATCAAAAAACACCTCTTTGCCTTTGTCATTGTTGCTTTTGTCATTGTTGCCTTGTCCTTGTTCTCTATTACCTCTGCCCCTGTTTGAACTACCTCCTCTTCCACCATTGCTTGACCTTTCTTGCTTCCTCTTCACCTTTTCCTCTACTCTAATGGCCAATTGAAAACATTCTCCTAATGTCCTTGGCAATTGCAGACCAATCTCATCTTGTAGATTATACCTCAAGCAATTGATATATCTAGCTACTTTCTCATCTTCTTCTTCATATCCTCCTTTGATACTAAGCTTGTGAAATTGCTCAATATAGGACATAACATCCAAGTCCTTTTGCTTTAAATTCTGCCTCATCCTCTTCACATGAATTGTGTAATCAGATGGTAGGAATTGCTCCTTGAACAAACTCTTCATCCTTGCCCATGTAGAGACTTTTTCCAATCCCCTAGCCATCCTATCATTCTGAAAACTAGTCCACCATGTCAATGTTGTGCCTCTCAATTTGGTTTTGGAAAACTTAACCTTCCTCTCTTCATCCATCTCTTCAAACTCAAAATATTTCTTTAAGGCATCAAGCCATCCTAACACCTCTTCACTATCCATCTTCCCTTGATAGATAGGAAAATATATGTGACTCTTTCCTCCATGACCTTGTACTGCTTTCAACAACCTCACTAACCTCCTTTCTTCAGGGTCTTCTATCTCACTTGCAGGTGGTTCTTAATTTACCCTCACATGCTCTTCATCTTCATCATTATCTTCTTGGTTTTCTTTCTCTTCTCTCCTATTTCTCTCAAGGTTGTTTATCCTTGCTTGCATAGTATCTATCTCCCTTCTCCACTTCCTTTCTTCCCTTGCTCTGGCCTGCTTTCTTGCTTCTTCTTGTTCTCTTATTTCTCTTCTCTCCCTTTCCAAGATTTCCCTTAACTCCTCTAACTCTCTTGCTAGTTGATTTTTAGGTGCCATTGTTGATTCTTCAATCCCTAGAAACTTACTCCCTACACTGATACCACTCTAATGCAGAGGGTATGGGACTTTGAAGGAACACAAAGATTTCAAGGATTAAGCTGATGCAATTTCTAAGCCTCTTCCAAGCACCCTGATGGAGACAAGCCTCAATGATGCACTCATAACTTGTATGCTTTCTTTATTGACCCAAACCCTTGGAACACCCTTAAAAGACTTAAGAAAACTTTTCTTGAACATTTACAAATCCCCAAACCTCTATCTCAAACAAAACTCACTTTTTGCACCTTAAGTAGCCTTCTAGCCCAATTAGGCCTCTAGCGAAGGATTTTTGACTTTTCTCTCAAACATTCCAAAAGAACCTCCAATCTAATGGTTGATTAAGTGGTGTTTTATGATGACAAACAACATATCCAAACCTTGATAGTACTTGCTTCATACAATCCCTTACAAAACCTGTTGTTTCCTCAAAATCTAAGCCTAATTAGCCTTCTTTTTCAAAGCAACCCCTCTCTAACCTTATCCCCTAACTATGAAACTTTCAAAAGTGTCTTAAAACATTCCAAAACCAAGGATTTTCAAGTTTTTAGACTCCTATTACACCCTTAACACACTCAAACACAAAACTCTCACTAAATGGCTCTCAAACTAGGGCTTCTTTAATCTTGACCTCCCAAACACTTCCAAAACTTGTTCATTGACTCTACACCATTAGGAAAACATATTTAGTCTATCCCAACTCAAAAACACACCCCTCATTAAGGCAGATATTCCACTGCTATACTCCAGCCTCCACCTTCAAGCACTTTGCTTTGCTAAATCACTGTATACACATTATTTTTCCCCTACATTATATTGTTAGTCCAGTATAGTACATGTATATGTGATAAATTTCACAAGATACAATCATGAAATGGATCATTCATTCATTAAAAACTCTCAAAACAAGTGCAAAATCTATCTTTTCCTATGGACATTCAGTTAAAACGCACAAGAATTGATCTCTTTTTCTTATCAGAACATGTAAGAGAAAAACATGTAAATACAAACTTCTAAAGAATCAACTACATATATCTTCAATAGTGGTGGTTCATCAAGAAAACACAGAAAAATCTAGAAATTTTATTGAGTTTTCTGAGAACAGTCCGTACAGTCTTGCACCAAATAGCCCAACCTCCATACAAATGAATTCTATAGCTTTGTATAACCTTTCCCCAACTTCTCAAACCATTTTGGATTTATTAGTTTACATTATTAGTGCTAAAAATCATACAACTCACTTACCTGCCCAAATTCGAATACAAAAATTTGAATTTCCAAACTTTTGCTTATCAGAACATGTAAGAGATGTTAAAACATGTAAATACAAACTTCTAAAGCACCCAAGTTACATATATCTTCAATAGTAATTAGTGGTTCATCAAGAAAACACAGAAAAAAGCAAGAAAATAGAAATTTTATTGAGTTTTCTGGAGAACAGTCCACATTACTTGCACCAAATAGCCAACCTAGGAATTCTATAGCTGTTGTATAACCTTTCCCCAACTTCTCAAACCAATACTTGGACATTTATTAGTGTTACATTATTAGTGCATCAAAAATCATAGAACTATCACTTACCTGCCCAAATTCCTTGGGATTTGAATTTCCAAACTACACCAAATTCTATTAACCCAAAAACCCTCTCAAATATATCACATCTTTATTATTCACCTAGTTTGACATAATTAAAACAATATAAACCTATCTAGACCCCTTGGGACACTATTGGTCCATTTACATTTCATTTTGGTCCTAGGGTCCTTATCAGGACCCTCAGGACTTTTGATTTTCCAATTACATTCATCCTTTCCAAATGCCATTATAGGCTTCAAAATGTCATAGTTGATGTTTTGGAATACTTGACAGGTCCTCCTGACCCCTACAACCTCCTGGATCTTGAACTATCCCTTAAGGACCTTGGGTGCCCCTACACCATTCTCCCCAAGAAAGAAAAGTTTTTTTCCCCAAGAAGTGTCCAATTTACCTGCCAGCACACTGCTCCTTGTTCCTGTATCTCTGCACCTTCTAATCACAAACCAAGAAATCACCAAATATCACCTTCTTCCTCTTCTGCCAACCTACCCTCATGTCACTCAACAAGTTAGAATCAAAATAGTGTTTGGTTTGTCCTCTTTTCTATTTGAACTCAATCTGTCTTTGTGCCCTGTTGTTGCTCGCATTCCACTGACTCCTTTTTGAAAGGACACCACCTCTGTCACCCTCAACTATAGGGCATTCAATGCCTTCAACCTTAATACTTTCCAACTCCCATAGGTTCTGATTTTTAGGACTGTATCCTTCACACCCTACTACAACTTGCTAATTTTCAACCAACTAGTATCTTCCCCTTTCTTACCCTGCACTTTAACCTGCAAATTCTTCTCAAAATAGATCACAAAACTCTCATTCGACTGCTCCAAATTCAAAGGAACCAACTTATATCTACTATCTCCTTTATGCACCAAATAGGTATTATGGAATCCATCATGCACTATCCTCCTAGCATACTGCCATGGTCTTCCTAAGATGATGTGACCACAAGTCATTGGAATGACATGACAAAGCACTTCGTCATGATAAGATCCAATTGAAAAATCCACAAAAGCCTTTTACAAATCTCTACATGCTGCAGTTGAGTTACCCAAGTGGCCTTGTAGGAAGTAGGATGATCAAATGTGTCAATACCCAACTTGGATACCATATCAGATGAAACTAAATTTCTATGGGAACCTGAGTCTATGAGCAATCTGCATATGTTACCATGACTCAAACAATTTTTCTTGAAAAAAGTTACCTTTGGCTATTGATGAAGTCTTTCTCCTTGCTTGACCATAAGAAACTCACCATCAGTCATAGGGTCTGCCATGAATGGTTTTTGTTCCTCCTTCTTGTCTTCTTCTTGTACCAAATTATCTCTCCTATCTCTACCTTTATCTGATTTCTCCCATTTAGGACACTTGAAGGAAGGATACCCTGGTTCACTGCAATTGAAACACCTACCTGTGAATGGGCCTCTACCTTGTCCAAATTTGCCTCCTCCTCTATGATTTTATCCTCCTCTTTGATCAAAAAACACCTCTTTTCCTTTCTCATTGCTGATTTTGTCATTGTTGCCTTGTCCTTGTTCTCTATTACCTTTGCCCTTCTTTCAACTACCTCCTCTTCCACCATTTCTTGACCTTTCTTGCTTCCTCTTCACCTTTTCCTCTGCTCTAATGGCCAATTGAAAACATTCTCCTAATGTCCTTGGAAATTGCAAACCAATCTCATCTTGTAGATTATCCCTCATGCCATTGATATATCTGCCTACTTTCTCATCTTCTTCTTCATATCCTCCTTTGATACTAAGCTTGTGAAATTGCTCAGTATAGGACATAACATCCAAGTCATTTTGCTTTAAATTCTGCCTCATCCTCTTCACATGAATTGTGTAATCAGATGGTAGGAATTTCTCCTTGAACAAACTCTTCATCCTTGCCCATGTAGAGACTTTTGCCAATCCCCTAGCCATCCTATCATTCTGAAAACTAGTCCACCATGTCAATGCTATGCCTCTCAACTTGGTTTTGGCAAACTTAACCTTCCTCTCTTCATCCATCTCTTCAAACTCAAAATAGTTCTTTAAGGCATCAAGCCATCCAAACACCTCTTCACTATCCATCTTCCCTTAATAGATAGAAAAATCTATGTGACTCTTTCCTCCATGACCTTGTACTACTTTCAACAACCTCACTAACCTCCTTTCTTCAGGGTCTTCTATCTCACTTGCAAGCGGTTCTTGATTTATCCTCACATGCTCTTCATCTTCATCACTATCTTCTTGGTTTTCTTGCTCTTCTCTCCTATTTCTCTCAAGGTTGTATATCCTTGCTTGCATAGTATCTCTCTCCCTTCTCCACTTCCTTTATTCCCTTGCTCTGGTCTGCTCTCTTGCTGCTTCTTGTTCTCTTCTTTCTCTTCTCTCCCTTTCCAAGATTTCCCTTAACTCCTCTAACTCTCTTCCTAGTTTATTTAGGTGCCATTGTTGATTCTTCAATCCCTAGAGACTTACTCCCTACTCTGATACCACTCTAATGCAGAGGGTATGGGAATTTGAAGGAACACAAAGATTTCAACGATTAAGGTGATGCAATTTCTAAGCCTCTTCCAAGCACCCTGATGGAGACAAGCCTCAATGATGCACTTATAACTTGTATGCTTTCTTTATTGACCCAAACCATTGGAACACCCTTAAAAGACTTAAGAAAAATTTTCTTGAATGTTTACAAATCCCCAAACCTCTGTCTCACACAAAACTCACATTTTGCACCTTAAGTAGCCTTCTAGCCCAATTAGGCCTCTAGCGAAGGATTTTTGACTTTTCTCTCAAACTTTCCAAAGGAACCTCCAATATAATGGTTGATTAAGTGGCGTTTTATGATGAAAAACAACATATCCAAACCCATATAGTACTTGCTTCAAACAATCCCTTCGAAAACCAGTTGTTTCCTCAAAATCTAGGCCTAATTAGCCCTCTTTTTCAAAGCAACCCCTCTCTAACCTTATCCCCTAACTATGAAACTTTCAAAAGTGTCTTAAAACATTCCAAAACCAAATATTTTCAAGTTTTTATACTCCTATTACACCCTTAACACACTCAAACACAAAACCCTCACTAAATGGCTCTCAAACTAGGGCTTCTTGAATCTTGACCTCCCAAACACTTCCAGAACTTTTTCATTGACTCTACACCATTAGGAAAACATATTTAGTCTATCCCAACTCAAAAACACACCCCTCATTAAGGCAGATCTTCCACTGCTATACTCTAGCCTCCACCTTCAAGCACTTTGCTTTGCTAAATCACTGTATACACATTAGTTTTCCCCTTTCCTACACATTATATTATAATTCTATCATAGTACATGTTATATTTGATCCATTTCACAAGATACAATCACAATCTCCCATGAAATGGATCATTCATTCATTAAAAACTCTCAAAACAAGTGCAAAATCTATCTTTTTCTGTGGACAGTCAGTTAAAACACACAAGAATTGATCTCTTTAGCTTATCAGAACATGTAAGAGATGTTAAAACATGTAAATACAAACTTCTAAAGCATCCAAATGCATATATTTTCAATAGGAGTCAGTGGTTCATCAAGAAAACACAGAAAAATGCAAGAAAACAAAAATTTTATTGAGTTTTCTGAGAACAGTCCGTACAGTACTTGCACCAAATAGCCCAACCTCCATACAAATGAATTCTATAGATTTGTACAACCTTTCCCCAACTTCTCAAACCATTTTGGATTGATTAGTTTACATTATTAGTGCTAAAGATCATAAAACTCACTTACCCGCCCAAATTGGAATACAAAAATTTGAATTTCCAAACTTGAAATTAATTAACTAAAAACCCTCTAAAAGCTATCACATTTTTATTATTCACCTAATTTGAAATAATTAAAACTATAAACCTATCTAGACCCCCTAGGACACTATTGGTCCATTTACATTTCATTTTGAATCAGGACCCTCAGGACATTCATCCTTTCCAAATGCCATTATAGGCTTCAAAATGTCATAGTTGATGTTTTGGAATGCTTGACAGGTCCTCAGGACCCCTGCAACCTCTTGGCTCTTGAACTGACCCCTAAGGATATGTTTTATAGTTTGATATGTTTTGTATAAGGATTTGATAAGTATTATTGAGTTAGAATACATATTAATGAGATTTGCAATGCAATCTTGTCAAGGATTTCATATGTAATATGTTAAATCTATCATATACCTTTAGATACTTATGAATTTCACTCCTGCAATGGATATATGGCACTGATCTAAGTTGTAGTTGTAAGTAAGGGTTAATTTAGGTTAGATTAGTTGTTAGCAAATCAATACAAATCAAGAAATGCAAAGAAATTACAAAATACAATGAAAGCTAAAATAAAGAACGATTATACCAGCTAATCACCGAGACCTCCATGATTCACTTTTGTAACACCTTCTAACTTGGTGGTTGACGTGTTGCCATCATTAAGTGAGTGGTTGAGATGTCATCTAAGAAAATAAAATCAGCGGTGGAGAATAAATGAGATAATTAATTAGAAAATTAATTTTTTTTTTAAATCAAGAAGATAAAGACTGCCTAATTTGTGAGATTAAAAAAATCAAGAAGATAATAGTTGAACTGAAGATGAGATTTGGAAAATCAAGAACCTGCCCGATTACTTGATTTTTAGAAGATTAGTTACCATTTTGAATTAAATTAATTCAAAATATGGATTTTGTGAAATAATAAATAATTGATTTTTAGATTATTTACCAAAATGGACTATCAGTTAAGAATGTGATGACATTTTAAATAATTTCATTTATTTAAAATGAGAGGAATATTAATTTTGATAGTTAAATAAATAAAGATAATTATTTAATTTAGAAGATATGATTAATAATTAAATAAATTAATAATTTCATTTAATCAAGAGAATTAGTGACATATTAAATAAATAAATGAAATTAATTTATCTAATAATCAGGAAGAAATAAATGAATTAAAATAATTTAAAAAAATTAGAAATTTATTTAATTAGGGGAAGACTCTGACAATTAATGATGTATTTAATAAATAAATAAAATTTATTTATTTAATAATCATTAAGAACAAAAGAGACATGAATTAATTAAATAATTATGAATTATTTAACCAATAGTCGAATGTGGACCAAGAACATAATTAAATGTCATAATTATGCTAGGACGAAAGATGAAAAATGAAGCTTGTAGGCCTGGGTCATTTTTATGTGTCTACATTTTGCCCCTCTTTGTCATAATGTAGCATGTCACATTGTGACAAAGAAAATAAGTCAAAAATATGCCCTAGTGCAAAATAAGATGAGGAAGAATGACGAGGAGGGTTACGATATGCTCCCTTGAAGGGAAAGACGAGTTCCAAGAACATGGGTGTGCTCTCGAAATGGACGAGAAGACTAGAATATGAAGAGACAAAAAAAATGTTAGTGCAAAAGATATGGATGATCAAGATGTAGACTAGATAAAAGAATCCTTCAAAACTTGCCAAAGAACTAATAGACATTGCTCGAATCATCATTGGGTGGTAAAAATGACACAAATGGACAACAAACACCATGATATTACATAGGCCAAGGTGTGCAAGGTCATCCACTTGAAAAACAGGCAGTCACAGACAAGGAATGTCCTAACTCATACTAAGGGCGAAGTTGCCCCAGTCTTTTTGTCAAGAAAATCTATAGACAGTAGTCAAAGAGAATAAAATAGGCCAGGAGACGTCATCGCACCTCTAAATCCTTCGTGGGACATCCTTGAGGTAGTTAGTAACGTGACCAAAAAGACAAAATAGTAAAAATATAAGAAAAAATAGCCAAAATAGTCAAAAGATAAGACAAGATAGACCAGAAAGATTAACAGCTATTTTATTTTGTTTTCCAATGTTTTTTTGTCAAAGATTGATTTCTTGTCGGTTTGACAGTTTTGACAGTTTAAGAGTTTTTCCAATTTGATGGTGTTGGCAGTTTGACGGGGCCTATTTTTAAGAAGGACACATCCTAAAAAAGGAAAAGGACATTTTGACAAGGTCCAAATACAAGGACACATCTTGAAGAGGACCAAAGAGTGACGAGACTGACATTATTTTTTACTAATATGTTTTGGCAAGTTGACTGATGTTGACTATATGATTGATTGGACTGTGCTGTCTGATTTTGACCAATTTTGACATTGTCAATTTGAATGATTGTCTTTTGTTTGAGTTTGACTATATTTGACTTATTTGACCAATGTGACGATTGTGACAAATGCCATGATTTTATTTGGACCAACCTAAAAGGACTGACCTAATGTCTCAGGGACTCATCGACTGATGGCCTTGCCTACATAGCAAATCTACAGAGACAATGCAGTTCGACAATGACACAAACTGACATGACTGACTTTGACTCCATTTTTAGGACATTTTATGATATTTTTAGTCTTTATTCAGGACATTTTATGATGTTTTTGTCTTTTTTCAGGACATTTTATGATTATTTTTTTTGTCGTTTTACAATTTTTTTGGATTTGACGTTTAAGAGGATCATGACAAATGCATATGATTGATGCCTACACATGATAATCCAAGGAAAAACATGGTTGTGCCCCTAGTCAAGCTGAATACCAATTAACAGGTGATGACAACATTGTTTGACATGGGAAAGATGCATCCTAAAACAACGTGAGGACAATGATGATAATGTGACAAAAGTATGGAGGTCTACAGTTGGGCCAGGAATGTAGTCAAGTAAAATTTTGGATAATATGCTTGTATGGATTAGACTCGTTGCATTTGGAATGACTTGGTTAGGACTAGATGGGATGATGATTATCCTTAGACCATTTGACAAGGGAAATCCAAGATAGGTGGCAGGCATGAAAGGATAGGGGGTGGCCTTGGTAAAACACGGGAGACATGAGACTAATCGAATTGTAATATGATTTTCAAGGACTATGTCGTACAAGGACAATAAGACTATGATGGTCAATTACATGATGTTTCGTGAATCGTGTATCACCGAAGGATAGACATGTCAAGAGTTTTCCCAAAGCATGATTTATGTGTGCCAGTTTTATGTCAAGACCGAGGTAAGTGGGAAAAATGCATAAAAATGATAGGGCTTAGATGGATGTCAATGTCATGAGGAAGGCATGGGAAAATGAGATGACTTTCCCCCAAGTATAAAATTCCACATAGACGATTTATTTTACACATGACGCATGTTTTCCAGGTTTTCATCATGGTACTTATCTAGGGCGCCTGTTTGTCAGGTTTTCACCATAGGACGAAATTTTTCTCTTTACTATTTTCTTGACTTTTTTATTTTTTTGGTGTCACCAAGACACCTATTTGCCAGGTTTTCATCAGGGTGACAAATTTTTAATTTTTCAATTTTTTTTGTATTTCTGATTTTGTGGATAGCCTGGATGCTTTAGATGACCACTAACTGTTCTGAATCCACTGATAGTGTCGATGTAGCGACTGGTGCCATGATATACCAATAATGTTTTGTCTGAAGTAGTTGTCTTGTCAGCATCGTAGCACTTGTATACAACTGATCGATGTCATTGTGGTCCTTTCTAATACTAGAGTAGGCCTTATCAGAATATGCACATCGTGATAGAGTGCCATGAGAGTCCTTGCGGTAAAGATTTACTGCCAAGATGTGATGGATTTGTGACATGGGATCATTGGACTTTAGACGAGATGTAGGGTTATGACGAATGATGGTAGACGTGGAAAGATTGTTTGGATGTTTGGATGAATGAATTTTTTATTTTCCAAACTTGGGATGGTGGATGATGGATTTTGGAGGGATAGTGTTTGGAACCAACAGTTTTAGATGCCTTGTTTGATGACCATTTTGAAGGAGGTGGACATTTGTTGTATGTGGGAGTCCTCTTGTCTTGTGGCTCCACATTGTGATTGACTTTTGTATTTGACTTGGTGTCTTTGTTTGATCCACTTGTCTTTGGGATCCATTTTAATTTCATTTTTCCACTTGTCTTTTTGTTTGATTCAATGGCCTTTGACATTTGATTTTGATCTTTTGATTTGTATGACTTTTGTCTTTGTTGGTTCCAAAGGGAAGGTTTAAGATGTTGAGAATGACGGTTTATGGTGTGGATGGACATGGTGTTGGAAACAACCTTATGATAAGGATTTCTAATGGACTCTATTTTGATGTTTGTTTCTGACAAAGTTGCCCCCAGTATCAAGGAGGTACCAATGACATCATTTGATTTACTAACTGAGGAATAGCCAAGACCTTGATGTCTATAATTTTCCTGAAGTTGTATTCATTCTAGAATGCCTTGCTCGTGTATGCCTAGTCCTTTACCTTGATATTGCATGCTTTGACAGATTCTATTTGTGATGGGGTATTTATTGTTTTGAAAGCAATATGCTAACCCATCATTAGGTATGTGGATACTGTCACTTGTAATATTTTCATCTACAAGAAAGCCTGCTCTCACAAAGATAGATGACCCTAGTTGATAAAGTGTCTTATCTTCATTGTCATGTTGGACATATTCTTGACTAATATCTTTGGTCTAATTGTGTAACATGTTAGGTTTAGATGATTCTTTTGGTGCTTCCAAGGCAATGTTGAAGCCATCATTATGTTTAGTGCCATAGAGTCCAATGATTTTAGCTATAACTTGATCATATGCAAGCATGTCCCTAGTGGAAGATTCTTGTTCTAGAGGAATATCGTCTATGTGTCCCATGGAGGCAAGTGTCTCATCATGGGATGTGTCAATAGTCGAGGCCTTTATAACATCGGAAAGTGTTTGATCATGAATGGAATAAAGGTCAAGTTGTGGATCGTCTTGGATTTCTTGGTCAATGGTAGGGTCTTGGTCAAAGATGGGGTTTTCATGGGTGATGTAATTAGGATTGAAGTCTTTGTCAAGGGTTGGGGTATTTTGGATGTCATGATCGTCTTGAAGAAGTTCTTGGATGGATTAAAATATAGGGTCATGGGATGGACTAACTTGTTCTTGACATGAGAGTAATGTTATAAGGTCATGCTTTGGACTTTCATTTTGACATTTCTCCTCAAGTCTATTAAATGGGAGTTGACTTTGGACTATGATAGAATTTTTATGACTAGATGTGGCTTGTGAGAGGGTGACTTGAAAAGGATTAATGAACAAAGGACTAGGATAGGACATGGGAACTTGGATTGGACTAGTATATGAAGGACTAGGATAGGTCATGGGGACTTGGACTGGACTAGCATGTGGGGGACAAGGATAAGACATGGAGTCTTGGATTGGATATGTCATGGAGTCTTGTACTGGATTAATTATTGAAGGACAAGGATATGACATGGAGACTTCAACTAGATTGGTGTAAGATTGATTGAAATAGGACATGGAGACTTGGACCGGATCAGTATGGTATGATGTGGGGACTTGACATGAGTTGGTAGATGGTTGATAAGGGATACAGACTTGGATGGGATTAATAGGTGAAGGACTAGCATATCATGTGGAGACATGGAATGGACTAGCAGACAGTTGACTTCCATTGTCAAGGTTAGGATAAGGGTAATAAGTAGACGTGTGTTGGGAATTAATGGCAAGATTTTTGTTAAGTGACTTTTGATAGTGAGGATAGACAGATGGAGGACTTGGACTAATTGGTTGTTGGTACGAAGAGCATTAATTTTTGGCTTGGATAAATTCTCTCCTAAAGTCAAAGGCTTCTTGGTATCGACCTCTATAGATTAATTTGTATTCAAATTTACTAGCAAGCCTATCAACATTTTGTTGAAGTGAAGACAAGGTGGTGGATGCCATGATGTTGTGAGATGATAATGACATTTGTCTAAGGGAAATGACTAATCCAAGGTGATAAACATGTCAAGAAAGGATACCAAATGCCAAGGTGACAATGAAGACTAAATATGAAAATGTTGACCAAGGAAATGACCAATTCCAAGTCTAGATGCCAAATGAGGACTATGATGGACAATATTTCAGTTATGGTTTCTGACAAAGATGTTTGAAAAAGATATTTGACAAAAATGTTTGGATTTAGATTCTTGTCTATGAGTTTAAATTTTAGTTAAGAAAATGTGTTGTTTCAAGTGGCAAATGGGTTGTAGTGTGTAGATGTGTTGTTTCAAGGATCAATTGCGTGTTAGGAATGCACACACGGCTCTAGAACTGACAAATGCGGCAGGATGTGACAAATGCAGTTCTATGAGACTCAGATGCATCACAACGCATACAAATGTGGTGTTTGTACAATCAAATGCGGTTCAGTTTTGCATATGCGGTTTTATAGAAAGCTAATGTGTTGCAAGATAGGAAAACATGGTGTTATAAATGGAAAATGCGACTCGATATGTCAGATGTGGCTTTTTAAATTCCAAATGCGATGTGACAAGTCAGATGTGGCTTTTCAAATGGCACATGTGATGCAACAGATCAAATGCATGTTATAAATAGAAAATGTGACTCGACATGTCAGATGCGTTGCATAAGAAAGTAGATGTGTTGTAGACAGACTATTTAGACCAGTTTTGACCAAATTCTTGAAGTTTGACTTGGTTGTTTCTAGATGTTTGACCATTGTTTGGTTTGTTTTAGTATCCAAAAAACACTTGCAAGCACGATATTTTGACTGTAAGCAAGCACACATGAGACAAGTATAATCCTAAAAGGCCAATAGGCCAAGGGTTTGTATACTTGATATAGCCCACCAATATACCTTGGATTGATGTGGAACACCAGTCCTCGAGAGCAAATAACTTAGAATTTTGGTGGCATTGGCTCCCCTCCACGGCTCATTAATGTCATTCAAACAGACCAAATTTGGATTCTTGGGTAGTGACTTCCCAAAAATTGTTATCTCTACTCAAGGGGATAAGTAGTGAGTGTCTTCGGGCATGATACTGTACCCTGCACTATATCAAGCAGCGGCCAAAAAATGTTGGACTCTAGAACAAAAAGTGTTTAATATAGTTTTGTTCGTAGGGCATGATCCATGCGGTGAGAGTCCCCTTTCAGATCCATCTCATCGGAACCATACGCATGATTCTTGGGTTTTCCCCAAAAATCCACTTTTATATACTGGTTGGAAGTCCCTCGGGTTTAGGGTGCTACCGGTATGAGTCATCCTGGGGTGAGTACTTTTTCCCACTAGAATAGGCCCATGTTCTAGAGTTAGTAATTGTTTCTCTTACACCCAGGATCGCACAAGTGTGCAAGGGGAGAGGATACTTTGATTACCAAATCATGAGGGTATATAATAGATAAAATGGGTCTGGTTTTCTAATCACTGAGTTTTCACAAGGTGAGACCATAATCACCTACCATTTGTTCAAACACAATCAGACACCTGCAAACAAAATTCATTTTAGAGCACCAAAGGAAATGTTCCTAAATTAAAAAATGCAAACAAGTGGTTTAAGAGATAAATCTTTGACAAACGTAGCTTTAAAACTACATGTCAGTAGTTTGAATATATGTCTTTGACCCATGAAATACTCCAATGCCACATGCTGCCAACAAAGATTAGTAACCAAAAAAAAAATTAATGACAGCAGCAAATTAAAACAGCAATAACTTTCTCAAAACTTAACGAAATTTTAAATCGTTTGAATCCATGGAAAGCTGAAAATCAAACCTTCAAAACTCATAAATTATTTTCTAAGATTCTGCAGAGAAAAAATGTTATAGTCAAAAGAAAACACGGGTTTTAAAAGCTAGATTTAAAAAACAACAAATACTAAAATATCCATAACATTCTCAAATCTTAACAAAATTTTAAACTATTTGAAGTTTCAAAAAGCTAAGAACAAGGCCTGCAAAACCTAGATAATAATTTTTAAAGATTCCATGCGCCCTTTTTTTTGTGGTCAAGAAAAGGTGACGGGATTCGTGTGAATTCTTGGCTGTAACCTGCAAAACAATGAAAACAAACAAGAAAACACAATTTTTTCTACAAAATGTCAGGTTCACCAATGTAACTAAGGGTTAATTCAGGTTAGATTAGTTGTTATCAAATCAATACAAATCAAGAAACCCAAAGAAATTACAAAATACAATGAAAGCTAAAATAAAGAACGATTATACCAGCTAATCGCCAAGACCTCCATGATTCACTTTTGTAACACCTTATAACTTAATGGTTGACGTGTTGCCCTCAGATCGAACATGCGAGCAATCTGGAAATAAAATTCTAAGTCCTACACCAAGCTTTGAAGGATTTGATCAAAGTCTATGTCTATGCCTAAATGACTAAAAATGACTCAAAGAAATCTAAGTTTTAATATGCAAGAATAATATATTTCATGTGTGTCCTCTAAAATGAGAGAAAAATAGTATTTTATAGAAAATACCATTTTGGATGGATGGACAAGATCGAATTTCGACAGAGACCTAAAACCAAAGGACAAGATTTAATTTGACAATCCCTACTCAAGGTTAGGGAAAATTCATTACGTGAGTGGTCGAGATATCATCTGAGAAAATCAAATCAGCGGTGGAGCATAAATGAGATAATTAATTAGAAAATTAAAGATTTTTGAAAATCAAGAAGATAAAGACTGCCTAATTTGTGAGATTCAAAAAATCAAGAAGATAAGAGTTGAACTGAAGATGAGATTTGAAAAATCAAGAACGTGCCCGATTACTTGATTTTTAGAAGATTCATTACCATTTTAAATTAGATTAATTCAAAATATGGATTTTGTAAAATAATAAATAATCAATTTTTAGATTATTTACCAAAATGGACTATCAGTTAAGAATGTGATGACATTTTAAATAATTTCATTTAATTAAAATGAGAGGAATATTAATTTTGACAATTAAATAATTAAAGATAATTATTTAATTTAGAAGATATGATTAATAATTAAATAAATTAATAAATTCATTTAATCAAGAGAATTAGTGACATATTAAATAAATAAATGAAATTAATTTATTTAATAATCAGGAAGAAATAAATGAATTAAGATAATTAAAAAAAAATAGAAATTCATTTAATTAGGGGAAGACTCAGACAATTAATTATGTATTTAATAAATAAATAAAATTTATTTATTTAATAATCATTAAGAATAAAAGAGACATGAATTAATTAAATAATTATGAATTATTTAATCAATAGTTGAATGTGGACCAAGGACATAATTAAATGTCATAATTATGCTAGGACAAAAGATGAAAAATGAAGGTTGCAGGCCTAGGTCATTTTTATGTGTCTACAGTAGTTACTCGTATGATTCAGTATTTGTTTGTCTTTTCCTAGAACTTGCTACAAATTACAAATCAATGACTATCTTATATTGTGGATTGTGTTGTAATTATCTCATGCTCCAAATAGTTGATACTACTGATGAACAACCAATTTAATTCAGTATTATCCTATCGTGTTGAGCTATTAAGTGAGATGATCTGTTATATGTTATTGTTGTTTATGATAATGGTGCAGAGGTTATAAACACATTAAGGGACCCCCTCCCAAGTCTTGCAGAGCTCGAAGTGTAGGAGGTTTTGGTCAAGTCCTCGTCAATTGGTCCAGGTCCTTCGAGTTGCCCTTGATTGGAATTGGCATTTCCATAGGTAGATTAGAAGACAAACCTAATTACATTTTGTTTAAAAAAACTAACAAAATGGCAACTCTACTGGGGAGCTAATTTTAATATTTCTTGTCAGTGTGTCGGTTGTCCATTTTCCATAGATTTTTCATAGTATTTCTATGATTTGAAGGTTGAGCCTATAATTTTGTGTTAAGTTTATCCACTTCTTCTATTTTCATAAGTATTAAGAGTTATGTTGTAAAGGACTTTTGAGTGTTGTCAGTATGAGGTTCCAAAGGTTTTTATTCTCCACCACGTGTCTTTAGGTATTTGGTATCCCCAAGAAAATTGGGTGGCGACTCTGAAGTCTCTGTACTAGTGTGCATTTTATTTTGAAAGGCTTATTATACGTGGAAAGAAATTTTGGACAAGTACGAAAAATGAAGAACACTAGGTCATTCATGAAGAATCATCTAGAACAGAAATTGGAAGGTGAACTTCCCAAAGCAAAGAAGAAGGACTGGATAAATAAAAAACCAAAATCTAGTAATGTTGCTCCTGTGTCACAGGACCCTGTACACCAAGGTAAAAATAGTCTTTTACATCCTATCCCTGAGAATCTTGAAGAGGTGTCTAGAAATTCAGATTTAGATAGTTGTGGATTTTTTGATTCATTATTTAACACACCAGTTCAAGAAGATGTGACATGTCAAAATAAAGGGCTTGTTAGTGTCAAATATGCTGAAAGGAGAAGAGGCAATATTAGAAGTTGAAGCCATCATAGAGAATGCACCAGTGATGTTCCTCCTCCTCCTAAAAATGATGTAAACCCTTTGTTTTTTGAACATGTACTAGAAGGGGTCAATTTAATAGATCTAGATGATACATCAAGTACTGATGTGACTTTTCCTAACCCTAACGATATTTTTGGAGACATAAATTCTTTGAGGCAGGAAATCCAAGAACAAGCTAAGCTCAGAGTGAAAAGAGAAAAAGAGAGGGAAGAAGGGCCAAGGAATGTTGTGATTGAAAGGGATAGGTTGATGAGACAGTTGGCAACAATGAAGCTCCTGAACCGAGAAGAACCTAAACCAAGTGTTGAGGGTCCAATTGTATAGAAGATTGCTAATAGCAAGCCAAACCCGGGTCTAAAGAAATACCAGTAGGCCACATTGATGCCCAAACCAAACCTGCAAACCCAAAGCCCTTAAATCATGATAAGTCTCAACCAAGTAACACAAACCCTAAGCCTGTGTTGGACAAAGGAAACCAAAAGGTTGAGGGGATCAAAATAAATGAGAAGGTGACTCCCCATTCGACTCAACAAGATATACAGCCACATATTTCATTTCAAACATAATCTTCCTTAGAAAAGGCTAAGAAGGAGAGTGAGGCTCTAGCAAAAAAGTTGGAGAGAACAGAGATTGAGGCTGCAAATGCAAAAATGAAGAGAAAAATAAGTTTCCTAAAAATGACAACTACGAATGAGGTTACACAAGCTGCAACTTCATAAAATCAACAGGATGCCTTAAATAATAATCCTAAAATTACTCCAAATCCCACCCTAAATAATTCTAGCCCAAAGATTCATGCAACTGGGTTTGTAAATCCAAATCAGGACAGTTCTGGAGTACAATATTTAGGGTTTGGTGTTGATTCTCAAAGGAGTGAAGGATTATTTCAACAATGACCTATACAGTTGGAAAGGTATAGGCCATTGTTCTTTGATGGTATTCCTGGTTATCCAAATCCTATCCCCGCTGACTTGAGAGAAAATATGAATAAGTTTGCTGGTAATAATGTTGTGACAGCAGAGGAACACTTGAAAGCTTTTATGGATATGCTAAATGATTATGAGGTAGAACATGAAGATGTTGTAATGAAATTTTTTGTACAATCTCTAGTAGAAGATGTGAGGAGTTGGTATAGAGGTCTACCTAATGCTAGTATTGGTTCATGGGATGAGTTTGAAAAGTGTTTCAAGGAGTAGTATGGTGATAAAACTAATGCTAGTTTCATGTTGAATGATTTTAATAACATCAAGAAGCCATTGAATGAGCCTGTGATAGAGTTTAACTTAAGATTTCAAAAAGCAATGTATAAGTTGTTCCAGGTTTTGAGGCTTGATGAAAATGTTTGCTTAATTACATATTTCAATGCTTTTGATGCTAAAATGGTTGTCTCCTCATAGATAAGGACCCTCAGACTATGAGGGATGCATTTAGGGTGGCTATAAGTATTGAGAGTAACATAATAGCTTCTGGGAAGTATGGTAGGAGAGAAGAACTTGCACTTTTAAAAAATCCTGGGAATAAGAATGACAATGTTCATGTTGCAAAGCCTAAGGATGATGAAAAGTGGGAAAAGGGTTACAATACTCTGAAAGACATAAAGAAAATTGTTGCCAAGAAAGAGAAGGGTATAGGGAATGAAAGGAAACCCTATAATAAAAATGATAGGCAATCTAGATTGCAAAATTATTCCTACAATACAAATTGGAAACATGGAAAACCAATCTTGCCTAACCAGAAGCCTAAAAATGATCAGCATACGCCAGACCCCTTGCAGAAACATTCAATGAATCTAGTAGCTGATAGACCATGGTGTGAAGTGTGTGAACATCCACATGATCAAAATTATTGTGGTGTTGCTCAGTTGCTTGTTGCTGAGAAAGTAGAAGAGGATGTTCATCATGATCAAACATCAGAATATGAGCAAGAAGATGTAGATGTTTGTATGGCTAGATCATGCAATGATGAGGCAGAATATTCCTCTGATGATGAAATATAGCAAGCTAATGTGGATAATCAGAGGCAGAGAAGTGAGATGTATCATCAACAGGTCTGTTATGATGAGGAAGGTGATTTTGATCATAATGCTTGCAATATGTAAAAGGCTGAAGATTTAGTGTCCTTAAGGAGACCGTCAGAAGAAGAGATTGCAAGATTGAATGAAGAAATGGCTGCTTAAATTAGAAGTTCACTTCAATTGAGAAATAGAACTATGGGTGGTGAACAGGGTAAACCTGTTGGCCTGTTTATTAAGGAACGAAAAAACAAAAACAAAGGTATTAAGGTTGACAACAAAAAGGATGTTGTAAAAGTCAAAGAGGTTAACAATGAAAAGGTTTGTGCTAAAAAGAGTGAAACCCCAAAGCCTCAAGAAGATGTGTCTTCGTCATTGGTGAAGACTAGGGTGATTACAAAGGTAGTTGAACCTGCTACAGAGGATAAGAAGCAAAAGAAGCTAGGAGGAAGTAATCAACCAGAGAAAAGGGAAAATGATGAAGGTATGATGTCTAATCTGCCTAAATATACACCTATAGATATGTTTCATGTGCTTTCTTAGGTTAAAGTAATTGTACCTTTGCTAGAAATGATGAGAATAAATGAACACAAAGAAAAGACAATAGCCTTGATCACAGATATTGCTGGAATAAGACTAAACAAGGAAGTCGTAAAGAAATGAAGGATAAAGAGAAAGAAAAGGAAGTGGAGGGAATTGTGTCACAAATTCCTCTTGTGTATTTAGGCAATTCTATTAACATGTGCCTTGAAAATATAACCCCTTTTTTCTTAAGTGTGGATATAAATGGGAAAACTTTAAGGAATTGTAGGATAGATTCAGGGGCCTCAAATAATGTTATGTCAGTAAAAATAATGGAGGCAATGGGCTTGATAGTAGATATTGCTCAAGGTAAATGTTATGCTATGGACTCAAGAGAAGTGCTAGTTATTGGAACTATCAGAGCATTTCCTTATAAATTGACTCAGTACCTTGACAAGGATCTAGTCATGACTGTATTAGTCACAGACATCCCACCTCATTTTGGGATGCTTTTGTCAAGAAAATGGAGTGCATCAATGGTAGGTAACATGCAATGTGATTTTTCATTTTATACTTTCTCCATTGATGGTAAGGATGTCAAAATTGAAAGAGAATCAAAAGTACCTCATATGATTGAGCATGGCCCGATTGAAAATATGACAAGTTTTATTGATAGTGGTATAGATGAATTTAGGGTTGAGGAACTCCCTAGCAATTGTGATAAGCCTACTACATTGATTGATACAGAAATAAAACAATTGTCAAAATTTGATGACTTATGGACTATGTATTTTGATGGTGCAAGTTCAAAAGAAGGGTCTGGTATAGGTGTCTTGTTACAATCACCAAGTGGAAAGACATCCAGGTTCTCTTTCATTCTGTTATTTGAATGCACAAATAATGTGGCAAAGTATGAAGCCTTGTTATTAGGGTTGAGATTGGCTGAAAAACATGGGATCAAGAAGCTCAAGGCAATTGGGGATTCTGAGCTTGTGTTTTCTCAAGTTAGATCCAAGTATGTATCAAAGAACAAGAGGTTGAAATAGTATAGGAATGTTGTTTGGGATGAATTGGAGAGCTTCGATGCATTTGGTATAGGATGGATGGAGAGAGGTCAAAACAAAGTGGTAGACTTATTAGCCAACATTACATTAAAACCAGATGATATGACTTATACTGGAATTTCAAAGGTTGAAGTGCAGACCATGCCATTTTTCCTTGATAATATTAAAAATTGGAATTTTTTTGATAATGATGATGATATATTAAGATTTTTGAATTGTGTGGGAGAGTATGAAAATGAGGAAATTGACTTTGGAGCTTTTGTTGAAAATGTTGATGGTAAGGATACTATATTTGGAAATGAGGTCATTCACTTAAAGATGAACATAATTCCCAAGGGTCTAGTTTTACTAGAAAGAGTTTTTGATAATCAAGACAAGACAAAGGCTAATCATGCTATTTCCCATCCTGACGACCTGGAAGAGATAAATCTTGGAACAAAAGCATCCCCAAAGAAGGTGTATATTGGAAAGAAAATGTTAGCAAAGGTGAGAAGGATGCTAATTGACTTATTAAGGAAGTTTAGGCATGTGTTTACATGGTCTTATGATGATCTTAAGGCATATAGGGAGGATTTTTTTCAACATGAGATTCCTTTGTCTGATGATGCCAAGCAATTTAAACAAAAGAAAAAGCCTATTAATCCCACTTTGCCCCCCAAAATGCAAGAAGAATTAATGAAACTAAGGGGTGCAGGGATCATCAAGACAATTAGACATTCATCTTGGGTATCAAAATTGGTACCAGTAAGGAAGAAAAATGGAGACATCAGGTTATGTGTAGATTTCAGAAATTTGAATGTGTCTTCATTAAAAGACAATTATCCATTACCCAATATGGAAGCCATATTGCAACAAGTGACAAGCTATGAATTAATGTCTATGATGGATGGTTTTTTTCGTTATAACCAGCTCATGGTCAAAGAGTCTGAGCAGTTTAAGATGGCTTTCACTACACCATGGGGAACATATGTTTATGTAAGAATGCCATTTGGTCTAACAAATTTAGGGGCTACTTTTCAGAGAGCCATGGATGTGGCATTCTTAGATCTCATTAACTTGTTTTTGGTGATCTATCAAGATGACTTGACAACATATTCTAAAAATGAAGAGGATCATTGTGAGCATCTAAAGAAGGTATCCATTAGAGCCTTGGAGTATGGCATTTCTTTGAATCCAAAGAAATGTGTGTTTGGAGTAATAGAAGGAAAATTATTGGGACATATAGTTTCCAAGGATGGAGTAAAAATTGATCCAGAGAGAGTAATTGCAATTGAAAAAGTTCCACAACCCCAAAGTGTCAAAGGAATACAATATTTCTTTGGAAAAATAAATTTCTTGAGGAGGTTTGTGACAAATTTTGTTGAGATAGTTCACCCTATTTCCAAAATTCTCAAGAAAGGAGCCAAGGTTGAATGGGATGAGTAGCCTGTATAGGCCTTCCAAGCCATTAAGCAAGTAATAAAGGAGGCTCTTGTCTTAAGAACCCCTGATTTTTCCAAACCTTTACAGATTTTCTCATTTGCTTCTTTCCACACAATCGTAGTTGTGTTGTTGCAAAAGAATGCAAAAGGTTTTGAATAGCCTATAGCCTTTTTTAGCAAATCTTTACAAGCTACAGAACTTAAGTATGATATAAATGAAAAATAGTCATATGCACTGTTAAAAGAAGTGAAGGATTTTAGGCCTTATTTGATGGGAGCTATTGTAATTGCTTATGTGCCTAGTGCTACTATTAAGGACATTTTCACACAGCAAGAAGTATCAGGAAGAAAGTGTAGGTGAATAAATAGGATTCAGGAATTCAATATTGAGGTTCAGATTACTAAACTGGTAAGAGGACAAGGATTGGCCAAGCTCATGGACCAAATTAATCTGGAAGTAAATCAGATAAATTTGCTAGAAGAGGAGAATAGATTGCATCTATGTGATATGGAGCATTCAGAATGGTATAGAGATGTGATATATTACTTACAAAAAATGAAATGTCATGATAACTTGACTGAAAATAAGAAAAGGACATTGAAATTACATGCTATCAAGTATGTTATTGTAGATGGAAAGCTATGGTGGAGAAATGGAGAAGGTGTCATGCTAAAGTGTGTTTACCAAGATCAAGCAAAAGAACTTCTGAGTGGGATGCACGGTGGAGTTTGTGGAGTACATTATATGGATAAAACAACTGCACATAAGATAATGAGGGTTGGATTTTGGTGGCCTATAGTTTTTAAGGATGCAAACCAAATAGTGAAGACATGTGATGCTTGTCAATGTTTCTCTAGTAAGTTAAAGTTTTCTAGCAACTTGCCTCTAAAAATAGTTATAGTACAAGCTCCATTCTAGCAATGGGGTATTGATTTTGTAGGAGAGATAGCATGTAAATCTAGTGGAGGCCACTCATGGATATTGCTGGCCACTGATTATTTCACCAAGTGGGTGGAAGAAATTCCAACAAAGAAAGCCACTAGTAAAGTGGTAATTGATTTCTTGATGAGCAATATATTGACTAGATTTGGATGTCCAAAAAGGATTGTGTCAGACAATGCAATGTGTTTCAAATTTGAAGAATACATAGAATTTTGTGAGAAGCATGGAATCCAAATTTCTTATTCATCACCATACCACCCACATCGAAATGGACAAGCAGAATCAAGCAATAAAAGCTTGATGAATATTATTAAAAGAATCTTGGATCAGAATAAAAAGGCTTGAGATTCTAAGCTAAATTAGTAGTCTGGGTAGATAGGGTAACTGTGAAGAAGGCAATAGGTTGTGCCCCATTCGACTTGGTTTATGGGATAAATGATAGGTTACCCCAAAATAACTTAATGGAAATGTATAAGTTTTTCCAGATGTATGATAATGAAATTCATGATGAGATGCATTTGAGAGTGGAAGCTCTTATAGAATTAGATGAAACTAGGAGGGAAGCACAAAAGAGAAATGCAAAGTTGCAGTTGCAAGTAAAGAATTTGTATGAAAAAAGGGCAACTGCAAGGAGTTTCAAAGATTGAGATTTGGTTTTAATGTGGAATGCCAGACTGGAAGATAAAGGGACATGGGAAATTTGATGCAATTTGGTTGGGTCAATTTTTTATTAATGGTAAGTGGGGTGAAGATTTGTACTTCCTCCAAGATATGACAGGATATCTTCTTGAACTGCCAATTCATGGATAGTTCTTGAAGTATTCTTTTCCATGAATAGTACTTTAGGTTTGTATATTTTGTACATAGTTTGGGTTGTTTTATCTAAACAATCGCTTTTTAGTCATCTCTGCATCTTGGTCTTCTCTACCTGCATTTCTAAATTCTCGCTTCATTCTAGTGGAATGAACGTCCCCAACTGGAGCCACTAATGGAACATCATATTTTTTTATCCTTATGTTCCATTCCTATCTTGCCTGGTATTACTGGTCTTTCATGGTGTTGAAAATTTCTTAGGGTTGGGGTTTTAGCTTTGCCTACATGTTAAACCCTTGTGTTATTTTACGCCTTGGTCTGGGTCTATTTTGCTGTTACTTTTGGAGGGATTTAAAAAAAAAATTATGTCCTATCGGTTCGTCTAGGCCTGGTCCCTTTGGTCTTAATATTTTATTTCCTCTGCGGGTTTTATTTTCCTATGTCCTGGTTGGCCCTGTGTTTCACGGTTTTAAAACAACTTATATCATTGTTTACCATTGGCCTAGTGATGTCCCCTTGTCCTTTTAATGAATTTTTTATTTTGCAAAGGGATGAAATTTGCACTACCATTAATTATTTTCCTTCAGATATCAATGGTTTCCCGCCATCCCATGATCGGGAATTGTAGCATTGCGATATCGCGGGAGGGTGCCACATGTCCTATCTGGAGAATGAAATTTGCACTATCGTTGATCAACTACCATTTGATCTCAACCGTTCCCTGCCATCCTGCGATGGCCCCACCACAGTGCTTTGGTTGATGGTGCCACATGTCCTATCTAGAAAGGTTGAAGGGGATAAATTTTGAGTAACTAGCGATCAAATATTTTCAAGATCAATGGTCGCCCGCCATCGCGTGATCCAAAATTACATGATCATGATATCACAGGTGGGCACCATGTGTCTCATCTGATGAAGCCGAAAGAATAAAGGAAATACTTTTTTTCCTTAATACATTAAAAGGCAGGTTACTAAAGTTCACTTGAGATGCACATGTTTTAAATCAACAAATCTATTATAATCTTGATGGGAAAGTTGCTCGAAGGTTAATGATAAGGTTGGTGACTGTGTTGAAGGAACGAGATCACCAATGTTCAAGATCAATGGTTACCTGCCATCGTGTAATCAGAAGTTGTAGGATTGTGATATCATGGACGACTGCCAAGTGGACTTCCTTCACAGTGTTTGGTATGGTGGGCCCCTTATTTCCATGTTGGCGATTGTGTCATCCTATTTTGAAGGTGGTTGTCAATGATTTGATCAAACTAAAGAATCGATGGTTCAAATTTAAATCTGCATCGAATATGGTTTGAGTCATTTGTGCACTACGCGAGTGAGCTTTAATGGTGGATGAGACATCTACTGGCATAATTTGATCAAGATACAATCAATTCTCCTACCTTATTTGTATCACAAAGCATCCAAATATTTTTTGAAGTAGTTTCAGACCCGAAAGCGAAATTGCGAGTCTCTGCAGCCAGAATTTGGGATTTCTAAGAAAAGAGTCGTGAGTTAATTTTTGTGTCTCCTGGTCATTTTGCACTTGAATTTAGGAAAGGATTTGTTGTGTTTGTCATTAAGCTCACTGATAAATGTGTTAGGGCTATAGTTTAATTATAGTTGTGAGAAATTGTAGTGTTTTGTTTGTAATTTCCTATCTTTGGTTAGTCCTATCTATTTGACATATAACATTGTAATGAAGCCCTAGTTTGTCCGAGATGGCACCACCCAAGTAGCATTCTGGCAAAGTTGACTATTTGAAAAGAAACCTATATGATGATTTTCTAGATTAATTGCCCTTGTCAACGAATGATAGAAAGAGCGGATCAATTCTAATGCAAGGGACAATCCTGAGGGAAGGGTTAGTGTATAATTGCTCCAACATTGTTGATGCTAAGGTTCCCCTCATAGGCTTGGAATTGTTTAGATTGTGGTATGGATAGAGGAATTTACCTCACCCCTTTTCAAATGGTTGGATGTATGATATGGGGAAGCTGGTGGTACCAAATGTGTTCCCTAATGTAGACTTGCTTAGTGCAGTGGCCACAAGGTATGACCCCGTCACACAGTTAATTAGGGATAATGATGGAAGGGTTCTATTAAGCATTAATAGAGATGATATCAACCAAATTTTTGACTTGAGTGAAACGAGTGAAGACTTTCTTCCTATCAATCTTGAGGAAATGAAGCAAGAATATGCAAAGTTGAAGTCTCTTTTTAAAGCTAAGTTACTTCCACCTCATCTGGCTAGGGCAGGAGGTTCTAGATTTCATATCAACCCTAGTGGCCAGGAACCTTTCAGATTGAATTGTTTTGTAAATCATTTCTTGGCCACTTTCTATTCATTGTGTCAGATTTTGGGTTTCAGTCTTGGTGCGGTAATTCCCATTGCATACATGTTCATGGGCATGAAAATACAACACCCTAACTTCTTTGTGACCTATGACTTTGCTTCTTTCATGGCTGAGAGGATACATGAAGGCTGGTAGAAAAATGATACTGGCACTCAATTCTTTTGGTATTCTATGCCGATGCATATGTTCTTGTTCAAGAATGCTGACTTCTTCTTTGAGAAGATGAAATCAAGGAAATCGGTTGATGGAGAAAGATTGCTCGTATAGATATGGGCTACAAATTTATCTTGCAATAAGGAAAGCACTAGTTATGTGCAATTTGATAAAAAAAATTCTTACAGATTAAGGGCTAGATTGATCTAATGAATGTACTTAGGATCCCTAAGTAATTACATAATTCCTTAGGCCAAAGGGGAGGAAGCCAAAATTAAAAGACTACCATCACTGGAGTGACATTATCCCATATCCAGTCAACATTGTTTTGAGAGTATATGGTTTTCAGGGAGCCCCTCATATAATGCAATACAATGTGCCACCAATAGTGGGGTTTGCAGAGGTTATGTGGGAAATAGGTTGTATTCATGAGGACAACCTCACTAGAAGGGGTAAGGGAACATTTTTCCCTAATTATACAGTGGCGTCTAATTTTGAATTTTCAAAAGGAGGTTGGATGTATTTTGAGAAATTATTTGATGATTACAATTTGAGATGTAGTCCAAAATGAGAACTTGATCCTGAGGGTTTCTTTGATCTTTTCAGACATAGAATAAAAGTTGGCAAGTTTGTGCATGAGTTCAACTTCCCTGAAGACCTAATTAGAAATGATTTCAACCTAAATAAGAAAGAGTTGAACAAGGAGAAATGGATAGCTTATAGTAAGCTACTAGATGTTGTGCATAAAATGGCTCTGAAATATGATCCATTGTTGGAGTTCAGTCCCCACCATAAGAAATTGATTTTTAGATGGGGAACTTCAAAGAGATTATGGGAACTTTAAGAACTAAAAAGGTAAACTTAGAGTTGAGTCTGGGTGTACAAGAACAAGGTGTCAGGCCAATTGAAAAAAGACCAACATATCAGCCTACTAAAAGGTGTCCCATTTACAGGAGGAAAAAGGATAGCAACATTGATGAGGAAGAAGTGGACAGAAAGGGGAAGAAAATAATGAAGTTTCCTTCACAACTAGTTCCAAAATTCAAAGTGCCTGGGGCAATCAAATCATTGATTTAGAATCATCACTAGAAGACAGTCCCTCATCACCACCATCTGAGACAAGCCATAAGAGGCAAAGAATTGATCAACCATAGGAGAATTTGATGGATGAAATTATTTTTACTAACTAGGACATGCAGGGTGGTATACATTCCCCTCCTAGGCCAACTGAATTGGTTTTATCCGATTTAGATATGAAAGGAGAAAGTGAACAAGATGCAAGAATGGAAGCATGCAAGGAGTTTCTAGATGACAATACATTTGTAAGAAATCCTATATTCTTGCAATTGGTATGGAGGATGAAATTTGAAGAATATCAAGATAAATGTAGGCAGAGAAGAGAACTAAGGCTTGATAGGTCAGACTAGGAGAATGATAAGGAGGTAAAAGCTGAATTAATGGAAGAATTCAAGAACATCACTCCTAAAGGAGGAAGAAAACTTGTGAGTCAGGTTGGTGTATTGATTCTGCCTAAATGGGACATTGTAGATGTAGTAGCCTTTAATGCTATTATGAATTCCTAGAATCCCTTTCAAGACTCTGAAGAAGAAGTCAAGGCAGCATTACAAAACTTTGCCTTCAGTGAGGAATATGAAACTTTGGAAATTTTGGCATTGGCCCCACAAGGGAGAAAACCAGATGTTTCTGATATTAATCCAAATTTTAGTGGAGGATTAATAATAAAGAGAGCTTCAAAGACCTCAACCACCGAGACCACTAATTTGACTGTGAATGTGGCCAAATTGGCCCAAAAGATTCTTGAAAGGGAGGAGGCTGAAAAGAGGAGCCTAATAGAGAAGTATAACCTTTTGATTGAAGAATACAAGAAGATTCAATAGAGGAATGTTGAGCTGCAAACTGAGGTGGAAAGGTTCAGTTATAGATAGATTGGGGAGACATCAAGTTCTCTAGGGACTAGTACATTACCTTCCACAGTAGGGTCAATGCCTCTCGCTTCTCCAATTGTTTCCACACCAGGGTCTCCTAGTCAAAATCCTACCCTCACCCCTCCTTTAGAACAAATTGATGAAGAAATAGAGTGCTCTGTTGATCCTACAAAGATGCAACTCATGCAAAAAATTGATGAATTACATACATCAGTAAAGGTAAGAGAGGAGGGATTTCTTCAAAGGAATAGGATATTGTTACTACTGTCTTGAGGCATTTAAATGAAAGGGTTGATAGTAAATTTCTATCTATACATTCTTTATATTATTTGTTCTTAGATGCAATAACTAATATTGATAGGGATCAGGGGGTAGTGGTACCATTAATTGAAAATTGGGTCCCTAGGACAAATTATTTGGATGTCATGTATAAGGCTTTGAGGTTTGATATAAATAATAGGCCCCAATCATTAAAACATACTCAAGTATTAGTTAAGTCATTGCAGGGTTTTCAGACCCTGCCAGATGATTTGAGTAGGAAGATTAGGGAGTTAGTGAAGAATTTCAATGATTGGGGTAACACATTGTTACCTGATATAATTGATGAGCAAAGGAAAATCAGGTCACTCCAATAATGGCAGGATCAAACAAGTAAGGTCATCAATGATAAAATTAAATTAATTTGTGATGACTCAGATTATGATTTGTTGGTGAGTTTTATGGATAAGATTATTAGTACTAGCTCATTTTTAGAATCTTTTGAAAGAAATGCAAATCAGGTAGTGGTAAAATACATTCCTTATAATAAAAAGGTTAATGAGGTGATTAATTTTGACTGGTCGACTAATGAAGAATACCAGAAATGGGTAACTAAGTATTCGACTAAGGAAGAGTAAAAGGAATGAGTTGTTGATGGGTGGTGAATCAGATGTTGCAATTACAACGGTTCCAGTTTTGCATTGATGACATTATTGGTGTGGGTTTCTTGTGGTTTTTGTTATTGCATCAAATTTTCTCAGCTGACATGATGAACAAGAATATTCTCCAAGGTGACTATTGTTGTAACGAGTTTTGGAATATCATCAGGTGCTCCAATTGGCTAGTGACATGTGTACTTTCTGGCATGATGCTTTTTTGCTCCATTTTCTATAAGAAGGATTTCAAGGCTAGAAGTATGAGTTAGCAAGTTAGATGATTTTGGTCGAGTCTAGGTGAAGTTGCAGAGTGAATTGTAAAGATTGATGGTTTTAGAGAAAAATGCAATTTAGGTTTTGAGTCATTCTATAACAAATTTTGAGTTCATGGGGATTTAATGTTATATAATAGTACTAGCATTTGAGTTGAAGTGATAAATTCAAACTCATGTCTCTCCACTGTACATGCATATCTGAACTTTGAATAAAATAACTAAGGGTTGTTTCATTCATTTCACTGTTGTGGTGTTTATGATTCTATTTTAGCTTTAATTCGAGGAATTAATTAAAATACTTGAATGGAATTATAGGAATATATGTTCTATATAAGGATTTGATAAGTAGTATTGAGTTAGAATACATATTAATGAGATTTTAATGTAATCTTGTCAAGGATTTCATATGTTAAATGTTAAATATGGCATATATCTTTAGATACTTATGAATTTGACTCCTGCAATAGATATATGGCACTGATCTAAGCTATAGTTACCCGTATGATTCAGTATTTGTTTTTCTTTGCCTAGAGCTTGCTACATATTGAAAATCAATGACTATCTTATATTGTGGATTGTGTTGTAATTATCCCATGCTCCAGATAGTTGATACTACTAATGAACAACCAATTTAATTCAGTATTATCCTATTGTGTTGAGCTATTAAGTGAGATCATTTGTTACATGTTAATGTTGTTTATTATAATGGTGTAGAGGTTGTAAACACATTAAGGGACCCCCCTCTCAGGTCTTGCAGAGCTCGAAGTGTAGGAGGTTTTGTTCAAGTCCTCGTCAATTGGTCTAGGTCCTTTGAGTTGTCCTTGATTGGAATTGGCATTTCCATAGGTAGATTAGAAGACAAACCTGGTTACATTTTTTTAAAAAAAGAACCAACACACTTAACTCCTACGAGCTGGCGAGCTATGGTCCAGATATGATCCTTGATCTCCAAATCTTGAAAGCTACACAATACATGACGTTAGCATTAAATGGACAAGACTTGTCTTAGCCAATGGTAGCATGACCACAGGGTTAGTGACTTAGTTATTAAGTCACCAGATTTAAATTTTGAAACCCAACCTTAACAAAGATTTGACACAGTGGGAAAAGGGTAACCAGGTGCTCAAGAAAATAGGGTCGGTAATCAAACAAGCCAGATGGCTTGAAGGATTACTTAAGAAACCGATGACCGATTGAACAAGTCAACATGAAAATATAATGTTGGCACATTTTCTGGCTAAAAACCCTACCCACTTGGGGACAAGGGTTTATAATAGAAGCTAGGCTCATGAGAATTGAGCTAAAATCCCTCAGAATTTCACAAGCTCCATCAGTGGCTCATGCTAGGGGACGCATACCCTTAGTAGTTATTGCAAGAAAAGAATCTATGGTTGAAGCAAACCAGGAAACAATACCAAAACCCAAAGGACTTACCTAGACAAGGCAAGTAGACCCAACAAAAAACAAACACACCAGACGAAAATATTTACAATACTTACAAAATGTACAGAAAATAATTTTACAAATTAGAGCCCTCAGGTTCCAAAATTTTAGGAACAAATTTCCCTCTGTCAAAAACTTTAGCATGTTTTCCCTATAATGAATGCATATGATCAGTATGTGACACTAGACCATTAGTATTACATTGAACAACACTGCTAATATCATCTAGAGCAACATTTCTAGCTTTTTCCCTTTCTATTAAAGGTTCCTCAAACTGAATCAAGAAATTAAAACTTTCATATTCCACATCACCATGAGGTACATGATCCTCGAGAATTTTTTCATCAAATTTGAAGGCCTCATAGGTACTCTAGATTTGACTAAGCCATTCCTCACTGCGTTCAAGAAAGAAAAAATAGCTAGGTCTATTATCAACTTGCCCTCCATAAATGTTAACCCCATATGGTGAGAGAAGTTCCATAATTAAATCTATTAGATATGGAGTATTTTCAAAAATCTCCACTGCAGCTTCATATTGCCTCATATGATCCTCACAATCACCAATATCTCTAGATTTCCTTGCACTTGAATGAGAGGGTACTAAAATATCAGAATACTCAATAGAGTCACAATGTAATTCCATCTTCTCAACATAAGGCAATGTTCTGAGGGTATTTTTGCAACCATCTAGTAGATCTTGAATGTTTGACTTTCCAATTGTTCCTTCTAATATGTAATTCTTCTCCACAGGGGAATCAATGCAAGTATATTCATCTCTAAAAGGTTCCTCATTACATCCAGAACTAAAATCATATTCAAGGGCTTCCTCATGGGTATTTATATCTCCACGCCTCTTATATAGGTTAGCACTAGGCATATCAATCGCATATTTATGGATAGTACTACCCACCTCAACATCGTTTTGATCACAATTCATAGAATTTACCTGATCCTTGTTAGTAATATCCTCAAAAAGAGGATGAATCCTACCCCAATAAGGACTATCATTTGTAACTTCATCCTCCCAAACATCTTCATCAAATAAAATATTTTTCCATGCATTAGTTGGATGTATCTCATCATCTTTAAAATTAGGATACAAGCAATTCAAGGAACCAGTGTACTCAAAATCAATATAGTCATTTGAAGAACATAGAGAATAAATTTCATAATTATACTCATCATTTATATCTACAACAATTGATCTATAATTACAACATTCTTCACATGATGAAAACTGCTCAATGCCTAGGAAATTCACATTTGCAAGGCTATTAACATATCCCCTACTAGAGGCAAGGGATTCCATCTCCACTTCATATGAAGTCATATTCAATGGTAGATTCCTCAAGTTCAATTTCATTAACTTGACCTCTCATGTGTATCATGGCATTGGAATCAAGTACATTCCTTTGATTAATAGAAGCCTGATGACTGTTAATTGTATCAATTTGAGAAGTTGTATCTTGCACTTCTTGTGTTTTCTCATAGTTTATGACATCCCAAGGAAGATAATTAGGAGTCGCTTCTTTATTCTCATATTCTATGTCTTCATCTTCATCATTATCATCTACATCTATTTCTAGATCGTCAGGCAAATGACAACATTCAACAATCACTTGTTTTGGTTCTGATGTTTGTCCTTGATTTGATGACCTTATCCCTTGACCATTTGCAACATGACAACTATTACCTTCCTGAGTACCAAATGAAGGCACATGACCATGTTCCATTCTTTCCACAATATTGATACAATCTACTACTTGGTCTAGGCTACAAGGTTTTAGATCCTCAGACCATTTACTAGATCCTGACATATATGCTTCACAAAAAAAATTAATGCACATTTGATCACTGGGTCTAAGACTCCCAGGAATCTCCATCATTATATCCAAGGATCTTGAAAATAATTCATATGGTGACTCATCTGCATGTCTCCTTATCTCATGCAATTTCTTGATAGAGAGGATTATATCAAATTTTCCTCTCTTTGGCTAATGTGAAGCCTCTGCATGTTTGTATTCTACATGTCTTGGGATTAAATTAGATACAACATCTACAGTGTCCATTTTATGACAAATCCTTTTTCCCTTTTATCTACTTGATTCAAAATTGGGGGTGGTGCTAGAACTACTACTAGAAATTGTAGGTCCTCTCATTATTGAGTATCTTAAATTGTTTTCAATGTCAATGGAAATGTGATAGGCCTTATGTAAAGTTGTGGGTTCCTTATCTCTTAATAAGAAACTCATCTTCTTATCAAATGCTCCTAAATATACCACCAAAAATTCTACATCTTTTGGCCTTATGTCTTTTTGGATTTCTCTAATTTCCTTTTAAAATTGGAGATTGAAAGTGGGGACCAATTCCCCTTGATTTATATGGATCTCCATAAAGGATTTACTTACCACACTTGGATTTACCCTTTCACCAAATTGGTCCATAAAAATTGTAATAAATTGACTCCATGAGGTAATGGAACTTGCTAGAAAATATGAGTACCAATCTCTAGCATCATCCTTCAAAGTTTGAACAAAAATTTTCATGACAATATCTTCATAATTCACCTCAAAATCCCCCATAACATCCATGAACATTTATAGATGCTTAGAGGTTGATTCAAAACCCTACCCTGTGAACTTGGGCAGATATTTCCTAACATCCTTAGGAATTAGGTTAGGGAAACCTTCAATACTATTGAAAACTAATGACATATACCTTTCAATAACAAAATCCCTATGAGGGAATGACATGGATTTTCCACCCTAGATACTTTAACTTGATTCTTTACAAATAAGTTCTTCAAAAGGAAATGCTCAACAAAATGACATACTTGATGGATAATCACAAATTTTGTAGACAAGAAGTATTAAAAGAATTAATACTATTCCCTTTCCTAATGTGAATCCATCTAGTAGGGAATCATTTATGCTCCTAAGCCTTGATTTTATTTCTCACAAGTTTCCTTCAAACAAAATAACACTTATCTCAGAGTGATAAGAATACCTAGAGATTTTGTAGTAGCTATCAACCTTCTTCTTGATTGCTAGTTTAGCAAATCTTTGAAAGCTTCTTTACAATTCAACTGGTTCTTTGGACAGAGTTGCCACCTGCTTTATAGAGGAATGAATTTCAAAGTCATGAAATTGTTTTAAACTAAAATCTCATTCAGGTTTTTCTTCAACAATGGACTCACACTCTCATCCTTCAATCTTTGCTACAATATATCTTCTCCAGGTTCAAGGGATTTTTCAATTATCTAAACAAAGATGTCTAGATCCACCCACATATGAATGTCAAATGTTATGACTCAATACAAACAATATGACTCTATTTCTAAACTCTTCAATGAGAACTGTATCGAGAGTGGAATGACTCTTTGATAAGACAATCTACAACTAGACATTTGAGTGTATCCCTAGCAGAGTCGCCATTCTATTGGTTTTTATTTCAATGCATCTAAAGGAACTTCTAAGGAATTTCCATTTCCTATATTCAAAACTCTTGAAAGTGACTGGCCAACTAACAAAATCTAGTCAGAGACTGAGATCTTCTACACTTTAGGCTCTGTGGGACCAAGGAGGGTATCCCTATTGGTGTTCATTTAAAATTTACTTGATGGAACACATCTCTTTCATAGATCATTTTAACTGAAAGGTAAATATGCAAAGTATACTATGAAATTGGCTAGTTTCTAAGTAATTTTCTACCATTTCAGCAAATTCCCTCATGTATGACAAATGAATATAAGATTTATGTAAATATTTTTTGAAATTTAAAAAAAAATTCAAATTATGAATCTAGGTCAGTCACCTTAGAATAATTTGATTAGCCTCTTAAGAAAATCTCTAAAGGAAACAAATTAGTGTCTTATTGAATTGGGCTATGGAGTCATATACACAATACCAGTTGTGAACCAAGATTCTAACACCTGCAAAACACAAGAAACAATCAACTTATTAGATTAAATGTAAGGTTAAAATCATGATTCCTCAAGAAATTCATTTGAATGTAAAAGAAGAGGAACAAAATGAAGAAAACATTAAACTTGAAACAAAATATCAAATCCTATTCTAAAACCAAACAAACTCTCAATCTCTTGAGGGAGTTGGTGCCAATTTGATGTGAAAATTAGCCCTTTCCCAATTCCAATGATGCAAGCTTGATGAATGTTGATGAATGATCCACTTTGATGAAGGATGGTGAGTGCTTCAAGACCAAAATCTACATAACCTAGCTAAAAATTTGTAAATATGGATGGAGATTACTAAATATTTGAGCATGGTAAGTTTACTCAGATTGTGGATGATAGAAATGAAGGATGAGCCTCTTATTTATAAAATGCTAAGTTGAGGAGATGATCAAAATAGAGCAATGTGGGACTAATCTTCAACAAATGATAAGAAGCCACATGTCATCATGTGAATGAATGGAGGATGTGCAAGTTTTGAAGAATGTGCAAAGAGGGGGGAGATTCAAATTCAAAATATGGCTTGAAGGATGAGGGGAAAGGTGAAGCAAATGCACATGGCTCAAGAAAAGGACATGTAAGAGATTTTAGATGCTTTGTTGGAAGGGACAAGTCCTTTTGGGGGGAGATTTCAAATTTGAGAAATATTCCATCTTTGATGCCTTTTTTGAATGAAAATAGATGATTTATAAATCAATTAAATTGATTTTCATGTGCAAGTTACAAATATAGAGGATTTGAGTGATTAGGATTAAATTAGTCAAGATTTGATTAATTTAAATGATGTTAGTTGATTTGACCATTTTGACTTAGATTTTAGGATTTAAATAATTCAAAATGAGAAGAGAATGATTTAGACTTAGTTAAATAAATATTTTTGATTTATTTAACCAAAGGGGGTGATGTTAGATTAAATTAGATAAATGGTTGATTTATTTAATTTAATTAGATGAACTTTAGAGATTTAATCAAATAATATGGATTATTTAATTAAACAAAGATAGGAAGATGAAATGACCTAGCTAATTACATAGAGATGATGATTTAATTAAATCTAGGGATTTATTTAATTAAAATGGGAATTATGATGACTTTAATCAAATAAGGCTATTTGATTAAATGGTTAGATAGAGGGATAATTTAGGATGAAGCGATGTTATTCAATCAGGATCAAGTGTGCGATATCAATCTATATATTTTTGATGTCTACACCAGTAATGCAGAAATGATCTCAAATCCTAATGGAAAGGATTATCTACATAACAACTTTGCATTATGAGACATAAAATTTGTGATGCACAACTTCTTACCACATCCCAAGAAAATAATTGTAAATCTATAACTCTAATTGAGCATTTAATTGATTACTTGAATCAAGGCACAAAACTGAGATATACATTTGAATTTAAGTTCAAAAGAAGAATGAAAATGTTATATGACAATTCCATCCAAAATTTACTCAAACCCACACTAGGAGAGAAAATGCATCATAGCTAAAATTGCATTTATATTCATGGATCAATTTTGCATAACAACTTTAGGATAATATGTATATATTTATCCAAAATAGCTCAAAATAGGCATGCTACTCCATTCCTATCACTATATCATATATGGACTAGCCTAGGCCTAGCCTGATATATCTCTATTATCTATCCTTTTATTTTCTTTTCTATCTCCTTCCTCTTCTCCTCTCTTTTGCATTTGAATCATGAATTCCCTTTATACCAATAGGGAGCAACAAGCTTCGGACCCAAATGCAATTACATTGTAAAATGATCATTTCATCAAAATTTTAGCTGAATTTGATTTGAATTTCAAAACCCACATGTTGAAATTGCAAAAACCAGTATAACAAGAAAGAGTTTGGGGAAGAGAATGCAAAGTACTGCGAAAACTTCTCTTGACTCCATCTGAGCCTCATGAACCAGACATCCAAAATTCCATGGAGATGCACAATCAATGTCCAATCATCAACCATTTTTCCATGAATACAAAACAAAAAGCCACCACAGTGAAATTCATAAACGCCAGCAAAAAGAAGACTTCAAACATAGTAAATTCATTTACCACTCACACCACCACAACCAAATTCATGTCCACGGTACATACCCAACCACTCCTTGTTGCTACAAGAGGAAGAGAAGAAACCTCAGCTTCCTCTTCCTTCTTTTCTTTCCCAGATATGCTCCATGTATGCCCACTTGGGGTTTTGACTGCTAGCGGCAACACAGAGATCACCTCCTCATCTGAGGGCAAGCTCGCATTCATCTGTTCAAAGTACCGAGCATAGGAAAAATCAATATATGAATCACTATTCCTAGAGGAGGTGCTCATAATGTTGATAGTAGAGTACTGGCATCCATAGGATCCACACCCATATCTCACTTTCCACTTCAACCCAATTAGAGATTACACTAGATGTTTTCCTTTGTCGCTCACTTCTTCAGAAACACCACCCTAGAATTACAGTCGATGACTACATCTTCTTGGTGCCAATCTAGGCTTAGAAGAAGTACCTACTTCCATAGTAGGAGCAGCTTCCTGTGATCCAAGGCTAGACCCTTATGAATTCAAACGAACTGACCTTCTCACTGGTTCACTCATCTTTCTCTTCTCACACAAGAAAATGCTTAACTATTGAATAATAATGATGAAAATAACAACCTCCTCTGATGTATTTATCAAATGAAACAATATCATTCACATTTAGTGTGTATCACACATGCATAATTCTAGCATCCCATTGGAAGGTGTACCACTGCCATTTAATTCCCATTTGCATGGAAATATGTTAATTATTCTTTAGCATTCGCATATCCACATGAGTTGAGATCAACTCGATCACTCTGCGGAGTGTTAGCCATTAATGTATGCTAGTCGTGTAGAGTAGAAACAACCATTAGGTGTCATTTTCCAACTTTGAATGTGATCCATTGATCTTGCATCTTGATCGATGATCGAACAGCCAGCTTGTGTTTGACCTCCTTTGATTTCCAGTGGTGCTTCACTAAATTGTTTTCAACCAATCATTCCTATCCATGTCGGATGACACCATTGCTATGTGTGGGCTCCACCATTTGAGTGAGTGAGGAATAGGTGTCGAGATCTCACTAATCTCATTAGATTTAATCATCATTCACCTTCATTCAGTGATCCAATAGGGAATGGTGAGGATTCCTCTATCTGGTTGATCTCGACCACTTGTTGAAGATGCCAGGACATGGGATCAATAGTGGGGAGTGGGTCATGCATTGTACCTAGGAAACGTGTTAGCTTCTTTCTAACCTCACTGCATTTATCGCGTGTGCACTTAACTCTCACGAGCTAGCGGAGTACGGTCTAGATTTGATCCTTGATCTCCAAATCTTGAAAGTTGCACAATACATGATGTTAGCATTAAATGGACAAGACTTGGCTTAGCCAATGGTGACAAGACCGCGAGGTTAGTGACTTAAAATTTTAAATCCAACCTTAAAAAATATTTGACACGGTGGGAAAAGTGTAACCGGTTACTCAAGCAAATAGGGTTGGTAAGCAAACGAGATGGATGGATCGAAAGATAACCTAAGAAACTGATGACTGACTAAACAATTCAACATGAAAATATAACGTTGGCACATTTTCTAGCTAAAAACCCTACCCACTTGGGGACAAGGGTTTAGAATAGAAGCTAGGCTCAGGAGAATTGAGTTGAAATCCCTCAGAATCTCACAAGCTCCATCAGGGGGTTTTACATTAAAGATAGGAAAATGATCGTTGAAAGGAGACTTTGGTGGTAGCCCAACATTATTCGTCTTCATGCACCCTATGCACATGTTGGTACTACTACCTTAGTAATGAGCAACACCACTGAATCCTAGGAGGATCATGAATTGAACATGAACTCTCATAGATATCGACAATGGGGTGAATGATGGAAGTATACGAGCTATCTTAGTGGGCTATCTCTTTAAGAGAACCATGAGTTTTACCTATATGTTGTGTCAACAGAGGAGGGATTAGATCATTTCAGAGGGAGAATACAAATTCTTGAAATATGATTCTTGTACCTATACTATGAGTAACTGTTGAGGCAAAGGGGGAGAAGGTATTATGGGAATCGGACTTCTTGTGCTGGCTTTCATCCCATGAAGACAATTCTTTAATGACATTTGCTATGCACCCTCCCACACCTTGGAGCCTGCAACCCTTGTTTCTATGTGCTACAAGACCTCGCAATCTCCACAAGTATCAATTTTCATGCTTCCCCTCAAGTCGTTTGTCCTTTATATTCTCCTCATCACTTAATATTTATGTAATCTTGATGGGGGATGCATAGACGAAATACCTTAAGGACGAGATTTACATTTGAACTCAAAAGAGGAATGAGCCCCATATAATTAGGCAGAAAGATCAAGTATGAAAGGGGGGATATTTGATAAACCAGATAAGTGTGCAAGGTCATTTAAATATGCAACAATAGGGGAGTTCAAAAGTCTAAGAATTATTTAAGCCGTGATTGAACAAATACCATGAAAGTGAGAATTGTATGGTCAAAATTATTGTTCTTCTCTAATTTTGGGGATTGGTGAGGATAATAGTCAAGGTGGATTGAATAACCATTATGAAGAATTTAAAAGGTTTCATATTTTTATAAGAATATTAAACAAGCACCATACAACTAAGAGGGGGGGTGAATCAGTTATCACAAAATTCTAACTTAAAACTTTAACACTTATCAATTTTGCAACCACTCTATTATGTTATTAAGTATGATCATGAAACATAAATAACAGAAATTAAATCAACATAATGAACACCATATTTTTACTTGGAAAAACCAAGGGAAAAACTACGGTGAGGATTAACTCACAATATAAAGTAGTTTCAAACTAAAAATAAAAGGCTCACTACCAAGGAATAACTCACTATCTAGAAAGAAAACCTCACTGCTTACAAGGGAGGCTCACTGCCCACAAAAATATTCACAAAACAAAATTGGGTTTTACAGCCCAAATGAACTAAGAATGATGCACCTAACAAGTTTTGATATAGTTCTAGTGATGCTCAATAGATAGACTTAAAACACTTCATCAATTTTTCTCTTCTTCAACTTCGCATTCACAATGGCCTTATCGTTACACACTTTAATCTTCAACCCTGTCCAATAAATATACTTGATTCATCTACAAGCATCAATTAGGTCAGCCTAATTAGATACATTTCATATTTAACAAAAATGCTAACTATTGGCTCCAAGCATTCACAAAATATTTCCAAAAAGCAATTCATACATCCACCATGCTACATCATGTCAGCATAGAACTAAGATAGATATATCCCCATAGAAAAATTAATTCACCGTATTACAATTAACACAAGAAGTCAGCTAGTAATATACTTCAATTTAAAAAGCAACCAAAAGAATAATTCCATTACATCGTACTATCACCAAAGCACATAATATTTTGAACATCCATGCCTTCAGTAACAATAAACAATTTCCCAAAACTACAAACAATAACTTTCAACTATAGAGGAATACAGACTAGAATATTGGAGAGTGCAACTCGAATACTAGTTCAGATACTAGAACAAAATACTAGATCAAGCACTGACTTAGACTTGTAATCACAACATGGTGACATCAATGACAACACAAAACTATAGAGATAATTATTCTTCTCCATTCTTCCAACAATCTCCCCCTTTTTCATTGATGGAAAAATGTGCCAAAATTTTCAAAAACTTTCCTCCAATCTCTCCCAAAACTCTCCAACATTTCCCTCTTTGACATCAATGGAAAAGGGCAGCCAAAAAGGATGTAAACATGGTGACATCATAATTTACAAAAAGATTTCAATTCTTCAAAAGCTTACATCCATCCAAAACATTTCAAACAACAATTCACTTAACTTCACTCTGTTCAAATTCCTTTTCCTCTTCCTTTTCTTCTTCGCCAAAGAAAAAAAGCAACAAAAATTGAGCATTAAGGATTCAAGTAAAAATGACACTTTTCACCTCAAACACCTTCTTGTACCTTTCTTTGAGAATTGGACACAAATTCTTCTAGTTGAATGTAGCTCTTGTGTAGATGCTTTCCAATAGGCCCAACAGAGTAAAAGAAGATGGCCAATATGAACATTGTTTTTCACACTCTTCTGCATCAACAAGTATTCTAAAAAGATGGTCTAACTGGACCTTAGCAATCTCCTTAAGGAGCTAGAAGGATTTCACCACATCATCTCTTTATCTTTGTACAACAATTAGTTCATCTTGCAGTTCGCCAACTCTCAACCTTTGTTTCCCTTCTTTGTCTTCAAATATATTAGAGTTCTTTCCAATATTTGTTCATTTCATATTCAATTGCTTCAATTCTACTTTTGAAATTATCTACCACAGCAAACCACCTGAGAATATTTGTAAATATTTGATATTTCTTTAATGCATTTCTTTGTTTCCAATATAAGTTCAGACAGTCTCTACTTCACTTTATTACATTTTTTTCAACGAAGGCTTCAAACTTGTGTCCTTCCAGACATTCAAGCAACATTCTTTCTTCAAAAATCTCAACTAATTTTTTTGGTAGGGAGTTAGAGATAATTGATACGTCAATACCTTTTCGAAGTAGATAATCTACTAGGGCATCATCAATTTTCAGTCTGTCAACAGGAGAGGCTGCATTCCATATTTCACCAATCTTCTTCATTTTTCCTTTAACCAACATTGACTGAATGTCATCTAGATTAGAGGATTCAAATCTACCTAGAGATTCTTTTTCCTTCTCTTCCAAAAATACAATGACTTCTTCAGTTATAACTTTTCTTTTCTTCGATTCCAAAGGGGAATCACCAATAACATCTCCCATTCTCTTTTACAGAGGATGAACCCACTTCAAACTGACTCAGTGTTGACATATCAGAGCATAGAGTTGTTCTTAAGGATGTGAAATATGATTTTCACACACTTACATTATTTTCCAACGCTTCCAAGTAATTGTTTCCCAATAGGAATACTGGATTCCCACACAACATTATCCTTTCCCGATAGGGAACTCAAAAATTAAAACACCAAGTGATGAGCCTAGTTTTTAGTACAATTTTGGGTAGAATCTATAGTTTATTTACTGGAATTTTTCATGGACTTTGATGTTAAATGTTTATATTTTCATAATGTTTCCCTCAAACCATAGACATTGGGCTTAAATCCTATCTCTACAAGTTTTAATGACATTGGCATATTGTGTGGCCTATCTATATTGAATTTGCATGTGGTTAATGAATGTTCCTTAATGTGGTTATATATGTGTAGTTATTGTGCGTATTGATGTTGCCATGCAAATTTAATTTAAAGATGCTAAGTTGAGGAAGACATCACCAACTGGGCATGAACCATAAGGTCTAGCAAAGGATTCGCTCAAGGTCAAAGGAGGTCAACGACAGAAGATTCCTCATGCAACTAAATGTAACCACCTTATAGTGTACTTTAATGATTGAACATGTGTGTGCATTACTATTGTGCTAAAACTATGTTTGGACCTACATGTCTGACCAAATTCCATGCACACGTAACCACCATCATTCTACTTTCTTTGTTTTCCCTAAATGGCATCCTCCCAATCATGGAGTTGACTATCTTATTTAGATAGTAGTATAAATAAAGATCTAATGCTCCTTCCTCAAGAGGTTGCATGATTTGATATTGTACTTGCATTCTCAAGTTTCAAGTATTATAGATGCATTACTCTTTTGTACTCATGATTTATAGTGACTAAAATAAAGTTTTGAGTTCAAGCATTTTAGTTCTCATTAGTTTTAGAGGATACTTATCCAAGGGGGCCCACTTGGTGATTAATCTATCTTCTTAGTTTAGTATTAGTTTAGTATTGCTTATTATTTAGTAATTAGTTAGAAATTTGGCACCGACTGTTCCTGCAACCACTAGAATTCCATTCTGTGACCATTCTTGCAGCCAAAGCAGATAAAGTAGTGCCCTATTTTTTTCTCATTTTTTCATCCTTATTATGCATTTTAGTTGATGTAGTTGTTGATTGATGATTTGTATTTATGGTATTCCCTTCTAAGAAATTTACTTTTAGCATTGTGTGTTCCTCAATTGTAGAGTGAAATTGCTACTTTGAGTTCCTAATGCACATACTGTGCTAACCCATTTCAAGTTCATGTCCCTAGGTTGACAAGTTGTACCTTCATGATGATTGAAATAGCTATTCAGGTTAGATGTCTAATCTCTAAATCACGGTTATAAGGGATTAGTTATCAGATCATTGTAGGAGGCCAACATTTTTGGCACCTTTGTTGGGGATGGTGTCAAACTAGGGAGTATTTTGGAGTCATTGATAGCTTTTCTTGTTGTAGTGTTTATGGAAGTTGTTCTTAGTATATCCTCATTTAGGAATTAATGACCCCCCTTATTCTTTACCAATTCTTTGTGTGGGCTAATTGATAGTGAGTGATGCCACATGCATAAAGGAAGGAAAAAGGATGCTTATGGGAGATTCCTTCCTAAAAATCCTAATCCATTCCAACTAGTTGAATATGAGAAGCTACCAAGAGAAGAAGAAGAAGATCAACACCCCTTTGTTGATGCATATCCTGATCTAACTAGCTCTGAAGTCTCCTCTGAAGATCAAAATCAGCTTGATAACCCCTTTGCTTTGGAACTACATCAAGAAGGCATGGGTGATGCAAATAGGAATAGACCTAACCAACCAACTTTTCCTTTCCCCATTTCCCATCATAATGAAGTTGAAAACATCAAGAACATTCCTACCTCAGTACTCCCCAAGTTTTATGGACTTGTCACAAAAGATCTTGATACTTTTCTATTTGAGTTTGACATACTCTGTAGGAGTTATGATTATACTACTGATGCCCATAGGCTTCAAATATTTCCTACCACTCTAAAAGAGGTTGCATTAAGATGGTTCATGAACCTAGGCAGAGATACTATGGAAACTTGGGAAGACATGAAGATAAAATTCCTTGAGAAATACAAGGAATATTGTAGGGGTAGCAACATAAGAGGAGCTGACATTTTCAAGATGCAACAAAAGGAAGATGAGAGCCTTGAAGATTACATTACAAGGTTTATGTTTTTCCTACAAAAATGTCCATACCATACACTTGAAGAAGACTAATAAAAGGATCTTTTCTTGAGAGGAATCAATGATAGTTGCACTAATTCCTTGGAACTCATGGGAGGAGGAGATATCTCCCAAGTTCCTTGGGAAGATATCAAGAAAATATGCTAGAACTACTCTAGGGCAGCTTCAAAGAAGGGGAGAGCTTACCAATCTTCCATGGTTAAGTCAACTACCAGTGGAGTTTCAAGAATGGAGATTACTCATTTGTTGGTAGAATTCAAGACAGACATTATAAATAATCTATCTACTCAGCTAGATACACTTCAGGCCAAGAAGAAGCAAGAGGAGGCAGAGGCAATGTTGATAGAGTATTGCCCCCACTGCAAACAAAAGAAGGACTACAAATGCAAGACGGTAGTTAATATTGAAAGAAAGCAGATTCCACCTGAGTTCAAGCCAATCTAGATTGAAGAAAACCAAGTCTACTATGTTGCACAAAGGAATCCTTGCGCTCCAAGACAAGGTATGCCACCAGATCCACTATCCTATGTTGGGCCATATCTTAATTCCTATTCATCTGGTAACCAATGGCAGCCCCCATATCCATCCAGTAATGGAGGATATCCACCGAAAACATAGAGTAACCCTCCAAATGCTTGGCACAGTCATCAAAGTTCTCCACTCCAATGGGAGCAACCTCAGGGAAATTGGCAACAATTTCAAGGGCATTGGTAGCCACCTTCAAGAAATTGACAACAAATAAATCAATGTAGAGGAGGACAACAATGGCCTACTCAGACAACTAGTTACATGTATCCAACTTCTCAACCCCAGTAGCCTACTATAATGCTTCCACCTACTAATCCAAGCTCAAATGCACCTAAACCTACTCAGCTACCAACTCATCCCACACCCAATCCAAATAACAAACCACAACAGCAACCTATATACTCTATTGATTCAAATCAATTCCCTACAGATGTTGTGATTGTAAGTTACATCAAGAACTACTCTACCAACCCCTTACAAGCCCATTATCACTAAGCTTCCTATGGAAGAGGAGGAAATTTTGAATGATCCCATTCAGCCAAGTGTACCTAAAAGTCTTGAACTAGTCCAAGTCAAGAAGACTGAACAAGAACCATTATTTCCTCAGAGATTGGAAGTTTTGAAGAAGAAGGAAGAAAGGGAGGATCCAAATTTTTATATCTTGGATCAGTTGAAGCATTTATGTGTCTAGATACCTCTATTTCAGTCCATAAAGGATGTTTCAATCTATGACAAGGAAATCAAGGAGGCATGTCTCAAGAAGCCAGGTAGGAAAAAGGATTCAACTACAGTCCATCTAGTGGGACAACTAGCTGACATCATGCTAGGAAAAGTGACTATCTCCAAGTTTAATGAGCCATGTAGTCCTATGGTAACAGTTGTTATAAATGGGGTCCAAGTAAAGAATGCTCTGATTGATTTAGGGGCAGCAATAAATGAAATGACCAAAGACATTCTATAGCAAATAAACATTGCAAGCATGAGATCTACTCCTACTATCCTGTAGCTTGCTAATAGCTCTATTGTTAAGCCTGATGGTGTAGTGGAGGATCTTGTGGTAGTTATAGACTCTTGGGAATACCCATCAGACTTTATGATTCTTTCTCCTAAAGATACACTACGTGGTATCCCATTATTCTTGGAAGGCCTTGGTTATAAACTACAAATGCATACATTGGATGTCGGTCAGGTGACTTAACCATTTCAGATGGGAGGAGCACTAAAACTTTTGTTCTTTATCCACCCGCTCAGCCATCTAATGTAAAGATAATCCCATATGGCCACATGTTGGTGAAGAGGACAAGGAAGTTAATTGTGTGGTGAATCTTATGTTGCTAGGAAGAAGCTCTTTTATGCAACTCCAAGATGAGGATGAAGTATTAGCTAACATCATTTAGAACCATTGTGAAGTGGAGGAAGCATCATCTCATTCTGCTACTCCAGTCAAAAAACTTTTTCCTGCTCTTCCTACAACCACTATTCCTATAGACATTCTTCCTACAACCACTCTTCTTGCAACCACTATTCCTATAGACATACTTCCTACAACAACAGGTATGTCCCATACATTGTTTCCATATGAACTAAAGGTACCATGTGTTAATGAAGTAGCCATGATAGAGTTAACTACACAAGTACAGGTGCCAGAAGAAAAATATCTGAATGTTAATAGTAAATTAAATGAAGAACAACAATTGTTATTGGAAAACCTATTAAGGACCCATCAACATGCATTTGCATGGGGTTATCAAGATACAAAGGGATTGGACCCTAAAATTTGTACACATGGAATTTACATCAGATATGATTGCACCCCAGTAAGACAACCATAAAGAAGAATTACCCTTTGACTAAGAGAATTTGTGAAAGGAGAACAACAAAAATTACTACATGCAAGATTTATCTACTCTATTTCAAATAGTTAGTGGGTGTCTCCATTAGTGATTGTGCCTAAGAAAGGAGGGAAATGATGAGTTTTTGTTGATTATAGGGAACTTAATGTTGCCACCAAGAAGGACCACTTTCCCTTACCCTTCATTGATCAAGTTTTGGATACACTTGCAGGAAGTCCAGCAGCAAGAAGTTATACAACAATCGCTAGAACCAGAGCAAGAGTTCCTACAGCAACAGAAAAAACAAGAATGAGGGCCCCTGCAGCAAGAAGTGGAAGAAGAGATAGTACCCCTGCAGCCAGAGATAACTGGACAACCTAAGTCCATGCAGATAGTGTCATTCAAGGAGCCATCATCGACAAAAAGACTGGTAAGAATTCATAATCCTCCTGATTTTATAGTAAATATGGAAATTTTGAATTTATGGAAAGAAATACAAAGGACAGAGGAAGAATGGAAAAAGGAAAAATTGAAATTGAAGAAAATTCAAAAGAGGGATGAGGAGATTGAAGATAAGGATGCAAAAATTGTCACCCTGAAGCAAAGGGTGGATGATATGGAAACCTTGGCACCATAGATTTTGGAATGTAGAACCCCTCCAAGAGTCTATGATCTACTCTTGAAAGAGAAATATCTCTCTTTTAAGTTTTCAAGGATTGCCTCAGGTTTGAATCCTTCTATTGACACCCCTATTGAATTTTTCAATGCTTATAAGATTGCCTCACCTAAAATGAAGAATTTTCTATGTGATTTTTATTTGCTTAATTATGTTGTAACTCAAGACCATGATTGGAATCCACTATTGTATATTGGGGATGTTCAATTAAGGGAATTTATGTCTTGGGTACAAAATGATATTAGTTGGGGACAACAACATGGGGCTTATAAGCAATTGGAGTCTAACATCCCTCTGCTCGTTAGGGATGAATCAAGCAGCCCAAGGGATATTTATAGAGAATGGCACATAATGCTTCTCATACCTAGTTATGGCAACAAGATTATACCTTGGATTGAGGCAATTTATAGTGAGTATGAGGTAAAGACAGCAACAAAGGAGGAAACTATGAGAAGTGATGTCTATCACAAAGATGGAATAGCCTAACTAATGAGCTGAAATAGGTTGAGCCTCATTCCATCCACAATTATGTTGCAGCACTAAAAAGGATTGATAGGTATATTTGTATTGGGAGAACACATGGGAGATCATGGCTTCCCCTAATTTTCCAGCCACCCATCCTCATGTGGCCCATGCCAAACTTCAGATTCTACTAATATGACTTTGTTGTAGCAAAACAAAGATGGAATAGATTTGATAGATTAGGAGGATTCTATTGGGATCTTAATTCATGCACAATAGCCACTAATGTTGGACAACTATCAGTTGAAAATTTTAGAGCCTTGACCAAGTAGAACAACAACCCTTCCCTTGCTGGAGGACCAACAAAATGTTAGGCTGGGGGGAGTGATGCACCTAGTTTTTGGTCCAATTTTGGGTAGAATCTATAGTTTATTTCTTGGAATTTTTATGCACTTTGATGTTAAATGTTGATATTTTCATAATGTTTCCCTCAAACCATAGACATTGGGCTTAAATCCTATCTCTGCAAGTTTTCATGACATTGGAATATTATGTGGATTATCTATATTGATTTTGCATTTGGTTAATGAATGCTCCTTAAGGTGCTTATAGATGTACAGTTATTGTGCATATTGATGTTGTCATGCAGATTTAATTTAAAGATGCTAAGTTGAGGAAGACACCGCCAGCTGAGCATGCACCATAACATCCTATAAAGGAATCGCTCGAGGTCAAAGGAGGTCAACGGAAAAAGATTCCTCATGCAACCATATGTAACTACCTTGTAGTAGACTTTAATGATTGAGCATGCATGAGCATTATTGTTGTTCTAAATCTATGTTTGGACCTGCATGTCTGACCAGATTCCATGCACATGTAACCATCATCATTCCACTTTCTTTGTTTTCCCTAAATGGAATCCTCCCAATCATAGAGTTGACTGCCTTTTTTATCTAGTATTATAAATAAAGATCCAATGCGCCTTCCTCAGGAGGTTGCACGATTTGATATTGTACTTGCATTCTCAATTTTTTTAGTAATACAGATACATTACTCTTTTGTACTCATGATTTACAGTGAATAAAATAAAATTTTGGGTTTCAGAATCTGAGTTCCAATTAGTTTTAGAGGGTACTTATCCAAGGGGGCCCACTTGGTGAATAATTTTTCTTCTTAATTTAGTATTAGTTTATTATTACTTATTATTTAGTAATTAGTTAGAAATTTGGCACCGACTGTTCCTGCAGCCACTAGAATTCCATTCTATGACCATTCTTGCAGCCAAAGTAGACAGAGTAGTGCCCTATTTGTTGCTCATAATTTCATCCCTGTTATGCATTTTAGTTGATGTAGTTGTTGATTGATGATTGGTATTTATGGTATTCCCTTCTAAGCAATTTACTTTCAGCATTGTGTGTTCCTTAGTTGTAGAATGAAATGGCTACTTTGAGTTCCTAGTGCACATACTGTGCTGACCCATTTCAAGTTCACATCCCTAGGTTGACAAGTTAAATGCACCTTCATGATGATTGAAATAGATATTCAGGTTAAATGTCCAATCTCTAAATCATGGTTGTAAGGGCTTATTTATCGAATCATTGTAGGAGGCCAACACCAAGCACAAAAAGAAAGATCCAAACCAAAAGGGATAACCCTCAACCATCAACATTCAGACATATTCAAATAAATTCTCAATCAATAAATGACACAAATAAAATTTCATGTGCTCCTTAACCATCATATGTGCAATATAAACAACAATAGCCGATGTCAAGCCTTCACAATTTCTAAAATAGATTTTATAAGAAACACCATACAAAACATACCTTACATCCAAATCCTTGAGATTGTTTATCAATAGAGCTCGAGGGTCTTTACTAATTCCAGTCAGTTCCTCCACATTTTTGTACTTCATAGTTTTCTTTCCAAGAATATCCCCAATACTACATAAGCCAGTAATCATTTTGATCTCTTCCTTCATGATTAAGTAGGGTTTGTGCAATACAATGTTGTCATTCTTCAAACAATTCAACAAGAACAAAATAAAATCTTTATTAGCAAACCATGGAAACTCTCCCCACAAATCCATACCTAGGGTTTTTATGTTATGTAATTCATTTTCCTTCAGCCCTAGTTCCATTACTTTCATATTTCTATGATCAAATTCTTCTAATTCAACTCCTTTTAGCTTTAGAGGAATGACACCACTCAATTCTCTATCCATTTTTATGCTTTCTTGAATTCATTAATCGAAACTTCTTTGTTTTTCTTCTTCCCCTTTTACAAATTGAGAAAAGATTCTAGATTACCCATGACAATTTCTTCAAATTCCCTTCAGAATTGCTTCAAGCTCACTTCAAGATCGCTCTAGGGAACCTTTCAAGTTCTTAAAATGTTCAATTATTCAAGAAGATTCACAAATTTCAACTTATGCACCATTGAATTTACCCTAAAATGCATTAAATGCGAAAAATATCAAAAAGTTGCTAAAAACATCCTTCTTAATATAGAAAACCCTAATTCAATTTGCAAATCATCATGACAACATGTTTTCTTCCAATTATTTTTTCCAAAACCTTTGATTCTTTATTCCTCACATTTCACCCTCATGCCAGCCTCTGACACGTTATTTATCTAGGGGGTTTTATAATTTTTTGATAATCCTCCCCCTAAGAAAATGATAGGTCTAATTCCCAGAGGAATTGTCCTTATCAGATGAGGGAATAGACACATCAATAGCTTTAGTTTTTTCTTCTTCTTTCTTCTTCCATATCTTATTCATATCTCACTTCATCTCTTCTTTGTCAACTTTCTTTACCATATCATTCTTCTCTATCGGAGTGGACTTATTTCCTTTCTTACTCCTGCAAAACTTTGAAATATGTCCAAGTTTATTGCAATTATAACAAACAACCCTTTTATGATTACTCTGACCTCCATTACCTCTCAACCTACATTGATTTGATCTATGTCCAAATTTGTTAAAGGTATAGTAGTAGCCATTAAAGGATTGATTCATTTTTCCTTCATTAAACTTGTTCCTCATTACCTGACTTATCATTCTCACCTGAGATTTGCATTCAATAGCTTTATGTCCAACCTTCTTACATTCAAAACATTGTCCGGTGAAGGAACCGAGAAACTAATTCTGCATGCTCCTACATTTTGTTGCCTTGTGACAATATTTATTACAGGAAAAGCAAACACAATTGAAAGAGGGATACCTTTGTGCATTAGGATATCTTACAAGTGGTATCCTTGCAAAATTCCTTTAATTTCTCTTATGCTTCCCTTTGTCCTGAGTGATTTGATTGTCCTTAGAACTTTCACCTCCATCATTTCCCAAGCCAACTTTGTCTTTACTTGATTTCTATTCATCAAGCAATTCTCCAAGATTATCGGAGCTTGATTTGAAATTATTCTCACAGAGTTTTGCAGGACAACTAAGAGGGGGGGTGAATAAGTTGTCACAAAATTCCAACTTAAAACTTTAACACTTATCAATTCTACAACTACTCTATTTAGTTATTAAGTATGAGCATGGAACATAAATAACAGAAAGTAAATCAACACAATGAACACCAAATATTTACATGGAAAACCCAAGGAGGGAAAAACCACAGTGAGGATTAACTCACAATATAAAGCAGTTTCAAACTAAAAATAAAAGGCTCACTACCCTGAAAGGACTCACTGTCCAATAATAAAAGCTCACTACTTACAAGGGAGGCTCACTACCTACACAAAGATTCATAAAACAAAATTGGAATTTACAGCCAAAATGAACTAAAAATGATGCACCTAACAAGTTTCAATACCGTTCTGGTGATGCTCAATAGAAATACTTAATACACTTCATCATTTTTTCTCTTCTTCAATTTTGCATTCAAAACTACCTCATTGATTACACACTTTAATCTTCAACCATGTACAATACATATACTCAATTCATCTGCAAGCATCAATTAGGTCAACCTAATTAGATGCATTTCATATTTACCAAAAATACTAACTGTCAGCTCCAAGCATTCATAAAATATTTCCAAAACACAATTCATACATCCACCAAACTACATCATGTCAGCATAGACCTAAGATAGGTCGCACATATATCCTCATAGAAAAATTAATTCATCGTATCACAATTAACCCAAGAAGTTAGTCAGTAATAGACTTCAATGCAAAAAGAAACCAACAAAATAATGCCATTACATCATATGAGAAATAGAGCACATAATATTTTGAACATGCATGCCTTCAGTAACCATAAACAATTTCCAAAAACCTCAAATAGTAACTATCAACTATGGAGGAATGCAAACTAGAGTACCAAAGAGTGCAACTCGAATACCGATTCAGATACCAAACCAAAATATTGGATCAAGCACAGACTTAGACTTGCAATCACAACACAAAATTGTAGAGATAATTATTCGTTTTCATTCTTCCAACAAAGAAATGGCTTATTTGTATGAGCTATGTGAGCTTAATTTAATTTATTATTTTATGCAAGTCTTTAATTATAAAATGGAGACTACTAAAGGAGCTTATTGTAGCACGATGTTGCCAAGAGGAGATTACTCATGAGGTTCCCACCTATGAAATATTTCTAGGAAGAGGATTATGATTTGGGTCATTAAAGAGAAAAGGATGCTTCTTGTGGAACAACGTGCAAAGGTAGTGAGTGGCTTCATGAAGTGAATACACTTGATATCAACAGGCCTGATTTCTTGGGTCGTGTTGGGCCTTGGAGGTTATCAAGAGATTTGCTTACAATTTTCTTACTAAGAGGCTTGCCTATGGGATCATACTAAGGGGAGTTCTAACTTAAATCTTGATTTAAAAAAGAAAGGAAGTGAAATCAGAAGGATCAAAAGAGGTACCTACATGCCACAATCCAAGTCTGTAGGAAGGGGTGATCTCACAAATTTCTATGAGGTGTATCAGGAATAATAAAGGTTGTTGGGAGAGGCATTTCTACCAAATGATGACTAACTTGTCAGGAACAACTAGCTTATACATGGATGTAAACCCAAGTACTTAGTTTATGCCAAAGAAGTTAGTGCCAAGAAATCAGAAGGTTGTCTACCAAAGTTAGAAACGGGGGGGAGTTATTTTATCATTTCACAAAATGATTATGATCATTAAGGAGTTGTTCACCTGAATTAAGATTAGCACATCCACTTTTCAGTGACACAAATCCACAACAATATTCGATGAAGGATGCTTCAAACACATTAGAAAAAGGGTAGCTTTTAGCAGTTTTCAGCTACAATAGAGAAAGTGGCTAGAACACAAAACTACTATAGTGCCAAGGTCACTAAAGACAAAATATGCTACAAGACAAAATAGAGAAGAGGAAAAAATAGTCTATATTAAATTATGAAATATTGGGTGTAGGTGAAACCCTAAGCTATAACAAATCTAAGCCATTCATTGTAATTAAATCATGGCAATTCATTTCACTTTTGGAAAACTATAAATAGGGGCTTGCTCCTCATTTTTAAGTGGTGGTAAATTGTTGTAAGAGGAATTTTGCAGCAATATAAGGAAGCATTGCATCATTTTGGGTGTTTTATTTGAGTTTTTTCATTATGCTTGCATGATTCAACCTCCATGTTAGATTTAGTTTTAGTTTCTTGAATGTCTTTAATGGTGAATGTTGTTAAAATATTTGAGGAACTTCCAATTTTATGATTTTTGCAATTTTTTGATGATGAATCACTTTGCAAAGCTATTCTAGGGTATTTATCATTGTTGTAATTAAGTTCAATTGTATGTTCATGAGGTTAATGAATAATCTAAAAATCAACAGACCTTAGAAGATTGCACTAGTTTTGTGTAGTTGTAGGTTCCCTTAGTCAAGGAAAACTTAGTTCAATTGGAGTTTGTCTACTGTAGCACCCTCCATTGTTATTAGTTTTTCATATCTTAGATTTGGAATAGCTTTCTCAACCCTTCCACTTTTTCTATTTCTTTTAATATCCTTTTTATAGTAAGATTCCAAGCACCATAAAAATGTCAAACTTGGTGATTGAGGTGAGTTTCAGCTTGTTTTGAGTGGACATCCATTGTTCATTCACTTCCAACACTTTGAAACTCTATTAGTAGACCAAACTTCCCATGATTTGTAAACCATAAAGGCCACCCTATGATTACCAAGAAATCACATGAACCAATCGAACTATTTCAAGCATTGTCATGACCTAACACCTAAGAAACCCTGGGGTGATTGTCTGAAACTTAGTTGTATATTTTTACCTTTAAAGAGAGGCATTACAATTATGCATTTTTTTTGTTGAGAAGTACAAAAACACCCATCAAAAAAACCTATACCCTAAACCATAAACCCTCAATCCTAAACCCTTAAACCCTAAACTCTTAAACCTTCAACCCTCTACCTTCGAACCTCATCCCTTAACCCTATACCTTCAACCCAATACCCTAAACCATAAACCCTATAGGTCCTCAACCCTATACCTTCAATTATAAACCCTCTACCCTATACATTGGATCCTCAATCCTCATATATCTTTGTCCCTCCCTCCTCTTCTCTCCTCTCTATCTCACTTATCCCTCCACCTCTCCCTCCCTCCATCCCTCCCTCTCTATCTTAATCCCTCAAACATATACCCTCAACCCTTAAACCATTGAACACTCAACACTAAACCCTAAACCATCAACCCTTAAACCCTAAAACCTTAAACCCTCTACCCTCTAGCTTTAACCCAATGTCCTTTACCCTCAACCATAATCCCTCAATCCTAATCCATAAACCCTTAAACCCTTAAACCCAAGTAAACTCTCTACCCAAATCTGTCAACCCTCAACCCTTAAACCCTAATCCATAAACCCATGTACCCTCTACCCTTGGACCCTCAACCCTAATCCCCCAACCCTATACCCTCAATCCAATACCATCAACCTCAAACCCTCAAACCTCAACCCTTTAACCATAAAACCTTAAACCCTCTACCCTCTACCCTCTATCCTCTACCCTCTACCCTCTACCCTCTATCCTATACATTAAATCATCAACCCTCAACCCTTATCCTTCAACCATATGTACCCTCAACCCAATGCCTTAAACCAACAACCCTATAGGTCCTCAACCGGCCTATACCCTCAATTCTCAACCCTATACCCTATTAATTAGATCCTTAACCCTCATATATATGTCTCTCCCTCCTATTACCTCCTTCTCTCTCTCTCACCTCTTTTTCCATATCTCCATCCATCCATCCCTCCCTCTCTACCTTAATCCATCAACCATAAACCCTCAAGCCTCAAACTATTGAACACTCAACCCTAAACCCTAAACCCTCAACCCTAAGCCCTTAAACCCTCTACCCTCAACACAATACCCTCTACCCTCAACCCTAATCCCTCAACCCTTAAACCCAAGAAAACTATCTAACCTAATCCCTAAACCCTCAACCCTTAATCTCTCAACCCTTAAACCCTCAACCCTCTACCCTCTACCCTCAACCCCTATACCCTCTACCCTATACATCGGACCCTCAACCCTATACCCTCAATCCTATACCCTCAACCTTAAATCCTCAACCCTTAACCCTAAACCCTAAACCCTTAAACCCTCTACCCTCTACCATATACATTAAACCATCAACCCTTAACCCCTACACCCTAAATCCTCAACCCCTATACCCTCTACCCATTACATTGAATCCTCAACCTAATCCTTCAACCATATACCCTCAAACCTATACCCTAAACCATCTACCCTCAAACCTAAACCCTCAAACCTATACCATTTAACCCTAAACCTTTTAGCCTTATACCCTCTACCCTCAACCCAATACCCTCTACCATCAACTCTAATCCCTCAACCCTATACCCTCAACCCAATACCCTAAACCATCAACCCTATAGGTCATCCACCCTAATCCCTCAGCCCTACACCCTCAACACTTATCCCTTTCTCTCTATCTATACATATCACCTCTCTCTCAATCCCTCTCTCCTACCTTTTCTAATTGTCTCTATCTAAACTCTCCCTCTTTCTATGTACCTCTCGCTCAATCAATACCTACCACTCTCTCCCGCTCCCTCTATATATCACTCTCTATCTTCGTCCCACTGCCTATCCATCACTCCCTCTCTCTCCCACTCCCTCTCTCTCCCTCTCTCTTAGGTCTTTCCCTCCAACCCCCTCTCTCTTATGTGTCTCCCTCTGGAAGCCTAAGTAATTAACTTTGTCTCTCTCCTCCTCTCTATCTATCCCTCCCACCCTACCAAGATAATTTCCTCTCACTCCAACCCCCTCTATCTCTCGCTCTCTCAAGTCACTCCCTCCCACACCCTCTCCCTCTCTAAGGTCTCACTCTCACACTCCCTCTCTCTCCCACTACCTCTCTCTTTCACTCCCTCTCACTACCTATCTCTCAAGTCTCTCCCTCTCACCCCCCTCACACTCTCAAGTCTCTCACTCTAGCACCTTACCTACATAACTCTATTTCTCTCCCTCTCTCTCCCCCCCCTCTCTCTATCTCCCTCCCACCCTACCTAGCTAAGTACCTCTCACTCAAAACCCTTCTCTCCCACTCCCTCTCTCTTAGACTCTCCCTTCCACTCCCTTTCTCTCTCTCTCTCAGGTATCTCCATCCCTCTCTCCCTCCCACCCTATCTAGACAACTCTCTCTCTCACTCTCTTAAAATTCTCCCTCCCTCTAAAGACAAACATAAATACATACATACTTACATACATAAAAGCATAATACATATGTACATACAATCCTACATACATACAAGAAAACATGTACATATTTAGATACAATCTTACATACATATAGGCATACATACAGGCATACATACATACATATAAGCATGCATACAAACATATATACATGACATACACGCATACATGTCCATAGAAACATAAAAATATATAAACATACATTCAATAGAGTAGCATTTAACATAGATCAATACATAATGTGAGCATGTTATACCATGCTTATGTTATATGTCCTACTAGACATGTCCCATACAAACACAAAAAACCATGTCAAAACTAAGATATAACCTGAGCGCGTTATAATGTGCTCGCATTATATCTTGATTTGGGAATACTCAAGCCTTAGGCTTGGTATTTACCTTGGAATACCAACCCAAGGCTTGGAGGGCCTTCCCAGTGACCAAAGACATGCTTTTACAAATTCTAGAATATTTCACATAATCAAGTTTGTGCTCACCATCAGGATTGCACGTGTTTCAATGTTGAACAAATCGAACACCTAGGTAATGTTAGGCTCTCTCTTAGCTATCCAATGATGTACTTTTTTTCACTTTTTGATAATGTTAAACCTTTCAACAATAATTTATTTTGTTTGTATGTCTCTTTTTTTGAAAAAAGTAGTATTTGGTGTTTTTTTCGTTATAAATTAACCATTCTTTAAAATTTCAAATAAATTACATTTTTAGAAACTAGACTCCATTCTACAAATTAAAAATTAAAAATCAATTATTTTCAAAATTTTGTAGGGGTAGAATGGCCAAAATTCTATTTTTTAGGAAGTGTCCACTTTGAAAATTAGTAAAAAATCAAATATTCATTTAAAAATTATCAAAAAAATCATGCATCAACTACACACTATTAGCTAATTTTTCACTGAAGCAATTTTAAAAATACTAAAAAAAGGTTCACCATGCTAGGTATGCACAAAAGTTGCTATTTTATGTTTTTCTAACAAAAACAACACCATTTTTTGTGCATCCCTCTTTGAAACCCCTTAATCTCAACCATTTTTAAAATAAATTAGTAGTTTAGAAAGTAGACTCGGAGTACTACGATCTTGTTTCTGTTGCATCTCAAAATTTTGAGTGTAACAATCCTCAATTTCATGTCCAAGGTCAGTATTTCCTGATTTTAGAAAGAAAAAAAGTGGCCATTTAAGCCCCCCTTTTGGGCCCCCATCTTTTTGCACCTACCCTCGATGAGTAAATGAAATCATTGAATGCATTTAAATAAAAGTACATAACAACACATTATGCAAATTTGTGTTTAGTTGGCCCTAATTTTATTTTTAAATTTAAAAGGGTTAGATTTGTGACCTTGATCTTGTGATCACAAAAAGTGAACCTAAACATAAAGAGGATCAAATCAATGTGGATAATTGGTATATAGAAGTATGTGCATGTAGTTGGTGTAATAAATGCATGGATGGGATAAATGTTTTTAATTGATAGGTAAGTAACATATAACAAGGGACCCAACTCTATACAAAAATATTCCATTTATTAGATGTCAATTTATCAAAATACATTCCTCAAAATAAATACAAAATTAAATACAAATAATATATATATATATATATATATATATATTTGTTGGATACTTTTTATGTCAACTTGAAAATAAGCTATAACCTCTTCAATGTAGAGAAAAGGACTAAGGGGTATCCATTCCTGTTGGAAAAATTAGGATAGACAACTAAGAGGGGGGTTGAATCAGTTGTCACATAATATTTAAACTTTTCAAACTTAACTTTAATCTTAGATCTGATGAATGAACAATAAACCACAAACAACCAACACATCAGAAACATAGAGAACACCAATATTTTTTTATGTGAAAACATTGTTAGGGAGAAAAACCATGGTGGATGTTAGTCCACAATATTATACCCTGTTAAAAGTATAAAGAAGAATAATGGGAATGCACATGCATTCAGGCACACTGCCTAGAGCTCACTGCTCAAATACAAGAGGGCTCACTACCCAAGGAAAACACACTGTCTTACATAAATTCGGATTAGATCCATAGGGTATGAACTAAGAAAATAGCTTCTACAAAAGTCTGATTACATTTATAGTTAATGACAAAAACACACCTTCACACTTCACTCAAACTTCTTCACACTCTGTTGTACAATCAAATGATTAGATCACTATTTGCACACTTTCTCTTCCTCTTCCCACACACACTTAACTTCACACAAAAAACCATTCTTATACATCCACAACATGGAATTGCATCAACAACATCATTGACTGGAATAAAATGTGAAATACAAAACATAAACACAATGTCATCCCAAATTTACAAGTAAATTTTTAATGCGAATCAAACACCATCGGACAATATTATATTGTGGCCCAAAACAACATCCTCGATCATGCCAAACATTCAAATTTTAATCTCCAATGATCCACAACATGTTAAAATCATCATGTCAGCCAAGAACATAAAAACCAGGACACAAGAAAAAAATCATTGGCCACAAGCACACCAATCAACACGGGTCACATGAAGCAAAGATAGAGCATGATCTAGAAATATCCACAAGCATCAAGAATCAACAGAGAAGCATCTGCAACAACTAAAATTACTAGAATCACATCAACTTCAATCAGGAACACTAACTAAAGTCACAGAAAAACTTTCAGGACACAACTATTCATGACATGATCAAATCTTCTCACGGACCTTTGAAACTTCCAGTGGATAAACTAGATACACTCATAAATAAAAAAAATTAATCCATAATGACTGATCATCAATGTACTAAGCAAGACACCTTTATGACCTTCACTATTCCAATATCAACCTGCAAATCTTTCTTTTATAATTTTCTCAATATCCTCAACATATACAACCTTCAATACATCAATGCTAATAGTGTTGACATCAATAACAACCACATATTAGCAACACAACAACAACATCCAACAATCTCCCCCTTTGGCATTGATGGAAACACATGATGTGAAAAATACCATCAATACAACTACGCTTACTCCTCCTTTAGGTTCTGACTCTTCTCCTTAACTCTTCCACATGATCTTCTCCACAAGACTCTTCTCCCCAAATAATTCATAGTTTTTCACATGACTCTTCTCCCCCTTTGGCATCAATGGCAAAGATAAGCATTATATTTCCACATACAAGCTCTGAACCACATATCTGCACATCTGACTACTCCCCCTAAGTAGCAGCCATGGAAACATCAATCCAAATCAAAATATGATCATGAAATGCATGGATTGATGCAAATAAATGCATCTCTAGTTTATATCAGGAGGGGTAATTACCCCTAGCATCCCTCTAAGATACTCAAAAGTATCCTTTGGAAATGGCTTGGTGAAAATGTTTGCAATTTGTTCTTTGGTAGGCACATACTCCAATCTGACTTCTTTTTCACTCACTTTCTCCCTCAAGAAGTGAAACTTGATTGATATATACTTCGTCTTAGAGTGTAGCGCCAAATTCTTCGATATGTTTATGGCACTAGAGTTGTCATAGTATATGTCAATTGGCTCATCATATACTACTCTAATATCTTTTAGCATTTGTTTCATCCACAACACTTGAGTACAATTATTTGCAGCAGCAATATACTCTACCTCAGCAGTAGATAGGGATATGGAATTCTTCCTTTTACTCAACCAAGACACCAACTTCTTCCCTAGGAAAAAGGCACCACCACTTGTGCTTTTCCTGTCATCTATATCTCCTACCCAATATGCATTAGCATAGGCACTCAAAGTAAAATCATCATCTTTAGGATACCAAAGCCAAAAATCAATTGTTCATTTCAAGTATCTAAAAATTCTCTATACACCAATCACATGAGATTCTTTTGAATAATCTTGATATCTAGCAACCATACACATAGCATTCATGATGTCTGGTCTGGTTTGAGTTAAGTAGAGAAATCCACCAATCATTGACCTATATCTTGTTTTATTTTCCTTAGGAGAATCATCATTTTGTGTTAGATTGCATCTGGTTATCATAGGTGTACCAACAGGCTTTGAGTTTTCCATGCCAAACTTCTTTAGCAACTCTCTCACATAATTAGAATGAGATATGAAAATCCCATTTTCTAACTAAGTGACCTACAATCCCAAAAAGAACTTCGTCTCTCTAATCATACTCATTTCAAATTCACTTTTCATTTCATTAGCAAACTTCATACATAGATCATCATCTCCTCCAAAAATAATGTCATCAACAAAGACTTCAGTAATCAACTCTTTATCATGATCCAACTTAAAAGACAAGTTCTCAGTAGTACCTTTATTGAATTCAAGATTTAGTAAGTATTTGTCTAATATAGCATACCATGGTCTAAGGGCTTGCTTGAGTCCATACAAAGCTTTCTTCAATCAGAAAACAATGTCTTCCTTATCAGTTAGTTGAAATCCATCTGTCTGTTCAACATATACCTCTTCTTCTTGTTGGTCATGTTTTACAATGTAACCAGGTTTGACTTTTAATCTACCTATGGAATTTCCAATTCCAATCAAGGGCAGCTTGAAGGACTTGGACCAACTAATGAGGACTTAAACAAAGTCTCCTACACTTTGGGCTCTACAAGACCTGGGAGGGTGATCCCTTAATGTGTTTACAACCTCTGCACCATTATCATAAACAACATTAACAATAATAGATAATCTCACTTAGTATCTCAACACAATAGGATAATACTGAATTAAATTGGCTACTCATCAGTAATATCAACTATCTAGAGCATAAGATAATTACAACACAATCCACAATATAAGATAGTCATTGATTTGCAATTTGTAGAAAGCTCTAGGTGAAGAAAAACATATACTGAATCATACGGGTAATTACAACATAGATCAATGCCATATATCCATTGCAAGAGTCAAATTCATAAGTATCTAAAGGTATATGACAGACTTAATGCATAACATATGAAATCCTTGATGGTGTGGCATTACAATCTCATCAATATGTATTCTAACTCAATACTACTTATCAAATCCTTATACAAAACATATCCGCCTATAATCCCATTCAAGCATTTTAATTAGTTCCTTGAATTAAAGCTAAAATAGAATCATACACACCACAATAGTGAGATGAATGAAACAACCCTTAGTTATTTTATTCAAAGTTAAGATATGCATGTACAGTGGAGAGACATGAGTTTGAATTTATCATTTCAACTCAAATGCTAGTACTGTTATACAACAATAAATCCCCATGAACTCAAAACCTGTTACAAAATTACTCAAAACCTAAATTGCATTTTTCTCTAAAACCATCGAACTTTACAATTTTCTCTACAACTTCACCAAGACTAGACCAAAATTATCTAACTTGCTAACCCGTACTTCTGGCCTTGAAATCCTTCTTATAGAAAATGAAGGAGGAAACAAGCATCGGGCCATAAAGTACACATGTCACCAGCCAATTAGCACACCTGGTGATATTCCAAAAATTGTTACAATAGCCATCACCCTGGAGAATATTCTTATTCATCATGTCAACTGAGAAAATTTGATGCAACAACAAAAACCATAGGAAACCTATGCCAAGACTGCCATCAAAGAAAAACCAGAAACCGTTGTAACTGCAACATCTGATATACCACTCGTTAGTAGTCCATTCTTTTATTCTTACTTAGTCAAATATTTAGTTACCCATTTATGGTATTCTTCATCAGTCGGCCAGTCAAAATTAATTACCTCATTCCCTTGGCGCTATAAGGTGTGTACTTTAGCGCTACCAGATTTGCATCTCTTTCAAAAGATTCTAAAAATGAGCTGGTACTAATAATCTTATCCATACAACTCACCAACAAATTATAATTTGAGTCATCACAAATTAATTTAATTTGATCATTGATGACCTTACTTGTTTGATCCTACCATTGTTGGAGTGACCTAATTTCCCCTGCTCATCTATTATACCAGGTAACAATGTGTTACCCCAATCATTGAAATTCTTCACCAACTCCCTAATCTTCCTACTAAAATCATCTGGTAGGTTCTGAAAACCCTACAATGACTTCACTAATACTTGGGTAAGTTGTAATGATTGGGGCCTATTATTTGTATCAAACCTTGAGGCCTTATACATGACATTCAAATCACTAGCCCTAGGGATCCAATTTTCAATCAATGGTATCACTACCTCCTAATCCCTATCAATATTCTTTATTGCATCTAACAACAAAGAATATAAAGAATGTATAGATAGAAATTTATTATCAACGCTTTCATTTAAATGCCTCAAGATAGTAGTAACAATCTCCTTATGCTTTGAAAGAGATCCCTCCTCACTTAACTTTAATGATGTCTGTAATTCATCAATTCTTTGTAAGAGCTACTTGTTTGTAGGTTCAACAGAGCCCTTTGTTTCTTCATCAATTTCCTCTAAAGAAGGGGTGAGGGCAGGATTCTGACCAGGAGACCCTGGTGTGGAAACAACTAGAGAAGCAATAGGCACTAAACCTACTATGGAAGGTAATGTACTAGTTCCCGGAGCACTTGATGTCTCCCCAATCTATTTATACATAAACCTTTCCACCTCAGTCTGCAACTCAACATTTTGTTGTTGCATCTTGATGTATTCCTTAATCGGAAGGTTATACTTCTCCATTAGGCTCTTCTTTTCAGCCTCCTCCCTTTTAGCAGTTTTTTGGGCCAATTTGGCCACATTCACAGTCAAATTAGTAGCCTTAGTGGTTGAGGTCTCTGAAGCTCTTTTTATTATTAATCCTCCTCTGAAATTTGGATTAATATCTGTAACATTTGGTTTTCTCCCTTGTGGAGCCAATTCTCAAATTTCCAAGGTTTCATACTCTTCACTGAAAGCATATTCTTGAAGTGTTGCCTTGACTTCTTCAGAGTCTTGCAAGGGATTCTTGGACTTCAAAATAGCATTAAATTCTACAGCATCTATAATATACCATTTAGGTAGAATCAATACACCAGCCTAACTCACCAGTTGTCTTCCTTCTTTAGGAGTGATTTTCTTGAATTCTTCCATTAATTTAGCTTTTACTTCCTCATCATTCTCCTAGTCTGACCTGTCAGGTCTTAGTTCCCTTCTCTTCTTACATTGATCTGGTGGATATTTCAGTGAAAATTGAAGTTTCCCATTTCTCTCCAGAATTTGCACCATTAGAAAGAGCTCAACATCTGGATTCCAATGCAACTCAAACGGAGCAAAAAGGAGACTGTTTGCACAAGTTATGGCCAGTCAAAGGTAGGGTCAAACTGAGGTCAAAGGGCATCCAAAAGGCAAAAAATTGATCATCTTAGAAATCGATGGAACCAGCGTCATCGCGAAGAGCTCGTTGAAACGATTCCGACGGCGTTCGTTTTGTCGAAATCCGATGTTGTATGCTCAAGATACAGCTGGTCAAAGTTTTGAGTTGACTTTTGAGGTGACTGTACAGATGATGATGCCACGTGTCTCGTTCGTACTGTACGGAATCCACATGGATGAATATAGGCGAGACACGTGGCAGTTGAGTCACTCGTACGGAACCAATCAATTAGCGACACGTGTCATTCCCGTACAGTCGTACACACAATCAGCATATGTGGCAGGTACAGTCAGCAAGTACTGTCATCCGGTCATCGTGCACGTCATCATCCACATCAGCACAGAGTTTTCATCCATGTCATCACCGTTGGTCAATCAGATTCTTCCACGTGGCACCCTACCAGTGCGACACGTGGCCTGTTTTCTTATCTTCCCCGTTGCGAGTTCGTTGAATGGTTCAACAAAAGTTTATAATGGGCTCGAACCCCTGACCTATCCCGGGTTAGCCAACGGCCCGACCATTACGCCACCGATGGTTTCCTTATCCTATATTTAGCACAGGTTTGTTTTGTTGTTAAATTTGGTGGAGTTTGGTATTAAGCTTGGCCGGCGGGATTGGAACCGCCGACCATCGGGTTGGCAAAAGGTTTTGTGGCCGTTGGGCCACCTAAGAGTCTTTATATTGTATTGGCATCGGTTTCTTTTAATAAGTGAGTTGAAACCGAATGCCTTAAAATAAACTAAATTCCCCTAAATTGTTAAACAATAATCCTTTCTAAGGATTAGATAAAAACCTCCTCATCAATAATAGCCTGAGAGTAAAACAATTAGGGGCTTAAATTTATTTTAAATGATTTAACATAGATTAAGGGGGTTATTTTTAAAGATTTATATGCAAAATTGGGAGATTATGTAAATCATATGGTTTTATACCATATTGGGTGAATTTTTTGTATAAAAGGGATGTAAGGGTGAGAGTTGAGTTAAGTGATTTTGATGTGAAACTCAGTTTTTTTCAAGTTGAGAGAAACAGGTGTCGGGTGATACAAAGAAAGGAGATCTTTGAGCCATTCTTGTACGTCGAAGTTTTGTTATGCTGCCGAAGTGCTTGAAGGAATGGTCTTGGTGCATTTGTAACTAAATTTCAGAGATTAATCAGATCGGTCGTTCTCTATTGGAGCCGACCCGGAGACGTAGTCACGTTTGTGGCGAACTCCATAATCAAACTCTGTTTGCACCTTCTATCTTCTTCTCTCTCGATTTTGTTTCTCACCTTAAGTTTTGATGCATAATTTCATTAATGTATGCATGAATTAAATTTCTACAAAGTTGTTTTTAATTAAGCATTCAGACGCAATTTAGTCTAGATCCGTTTACAGATCAAGTGGTATCAGAGCTCAGTCGACTATTATTTCAATTGTTTTTTCTTGAATGCTAACGAGATCCAAGATTCAGAAGGGTGAAGGCAAGCTTGAAGACTTTGATCCTGAGATCGGGAAGCGAAGAACTTTTCCGAAGATGTCTGTGTCTGGGATGGATGTTCTTGATGAAATCAATGAGTAGGAATTTTGAAGAGCATTCCTCGAGATGAAGGCTAAGGTGGACATTCTTTTTCAAGAGAGAGAAGAGCAGAAGGATTGTGAAGGAGGTTCGTTGAAGGAAGATGTTTGTGAAGACAAGAAAGGGAAACAACATGGAGATGGTGGCAAGCAACTAGATCACCCCTTTTCTTCTTCTCCTCCCTCTTCTCCTTCTTCTCCTTATTCTCCTCATTCTACTTCTTTTAATCCTTTCAAGAGTGGGAATAAGCCTAAAATTAAATTGGATGTAAAATTTGACTTGCCTAAGTATTGTGGTGAACTAAATGCTGAAAAATTGGATGATTGGATTCAGCAAGTTGAAGTCTATTGTAGAGTCCAAAACCTATTAGATGATGTTGATAGGATCCAATTAGCTACTCTTCGTTTAGGAGGTGCAACTTTAACCTGGTGGGAGAGTAAGTCTAAGGTAGAAGTTTCACAACATGGTAGAGTCAGTTTAACTTGGGCAGAGTTTGTTAATGCTCTTAAAAAGCAGTTTTATCCCCTAGGACATATGCAACAGTTAATGATGGACTGGAAAATGTTTAGGCAAGGGAAAGGTCAAACTGTCCAAGAGTACACCCATGAGTTTAGGAAACGGGCTATTGCTTTGAATGTTCCTTTGTACACCCAGGACACTTTGTTGAAGTACATAGGAGGTCTGCATTCCTACCTTAGGCATTCTATTTTGGTATTGAACCCTTGTAATTTGGATGAAGTGTCTGTTCAAGCTACACACTTAGAGTCAAGGGGTAAAGGATCTTTTATTGATAAGTTTGATAATGATGTAAAGAAATCTTCTAAGGTTGCAGAGACAGGGAAAGGAAAGAAGGCAACTACAGTTAAGAAGGATGAGAAACTTTCTTGCACTCATTGTGATAGGAAGGGTCATGATGAAGAACATTGTTGGAAGTTGCATCCCGAATTGAAGCCTAAGTGGGCTCAGAGACAGAATCAGAAATAGAAAGGTAAGGAGAAAGCCACGAATGTTGTTTTGGATCTTGGTTCAGATTCAGATGATGAGACTAAGATAACAGCTATGGGTCTAAAAGGTAAAGCTCCTATTTCTGGTGTTTTTGTTGCTAGTTGTGCTTCTACTTCTACAGTTAATGATTTCTCTGAAGATAAGAAAAGGAATGAGCTTTTTCACTTAAGGGTTGTTGCTAAGAACAATAAAATTGATGCACTCATAGATAGTGGTTCTCAAGTTAATCTGATTTCTGAAAGTGTTGTAAGAAACTTGGGATTGAAAACTACACAACATAAGAAACCTTACCCACTATGTTGGATTTGTGAAAATGATAAGTTGCAAGTAACAAGACAATGCACCTTAAGATTCACAATCACTAGAAAGTTTGTGGATGAAGTACAATTTGATGTGGTTCCACTAGCTATCTGTGGGATAGTGCTTGGTAGCCCTTATTTATATGACAGGAAAGCTATTTTCTACAGGGAAAAGAATCATTATCACTTGTTTAAATATGGCATATAGTATATTGTACATTCTCACAGGATTAAGACTGATTATTCTTTTCCAAACACAGGGCAATTAAAGAGGGTAATTAATGCAAGTAAAGAATTAACTCTTATGTCTGTCAGTATAGGTGGTTCTAAACTTGAACTTGGAGTAGCTAACTAGGATCAGATGTTGCAGGATGCACCCGCAGTACAACATCAGGGAATGATGATTGAAAGCATTGATGGTTCCTTGGGTAAAAATGTTCCTGTTGTGAAGGATCGATATGTTGACTTATTCTCTTTCATTTCTGCATTTTTGTTCAGCTTGATGCTAGTCAATTTTTGTTGGTTAGTGGCTATGACATTTGATGTAGATGCTTATGGAAGTGATAAAGTTATGTTTACGTTCAACAATATTTCTGTAGTCTTGATTATGCTTGTGATCCAGGTATTCAAATGTACAGAGGATACAGGACAAGTGGGGAGGCCAAGTCCTCACTTAATGTCAGAGTAAATGTCACTTTTGGAGGTCCAAAAGGTCTTCAGTGGGGAGGCCTGATCCGGTGGATATTTTCAGTGAAAATTGAAGTTTCCCATTTCTCTCCAAAATTTACACCATTAGAAAGAGCTCAACGTCCTGATTCCAACGCAACTCGAATGGAGCAAAAAGGAGTCTGTTTGCACAAGTTATGGCCAGTCAAAGGTAGGGTCAAACTGGGATCAAAGGGCATCCAGAAGGCAAAAAAAGATCATCTCAAAAATCGATGGAACCAGCATCATCGCGAAGAGCTCATCAAGACGATTTCGATGGCATTCGTTTTGTCGAAATCCGATGTTGTATGCTCAAGATACAGCTGGTCAAAGTTTTGAGTTGACTTTTGAGGTGACTGTACAGATGATGACATCAGTGGATCATTCGTACCATACAGAATCCACATGGATGAATACAGGCGATACATGTGGCAGTTGAGTCATTCGTATGGAACCAATCAGGTGGCGACACGTGTCATTCCTGTACAGTCGTACACACAGTCAACATACGTGGTAGGTACAGTCAGCAGGTACTGTCATCCAGTCATCGGGCACGTCATCATCCACATCAGCGCAGAGTTGTCATCCACATCATCGCCATTGGTCAATCAGATTTTGCCACGTGGCACCCTCCTAGTGCGACACGTGGCCCGTTTTCTTATCTCCCCGTTGCGAGTTCGTTGAACGGTTCAACAAAAGTTTATAATGGGCTCGAACCCCTGACCTGTCCCGGGTTAGCCAATGGCCCGACCGTTACGCCACCAACAATTTCCTTATCCTATATTTAGCACGGGTTTATTTTGTTGTTAAATTTGGTGGAGTTTGGTATTAAGCTTGGCCGGCGGGATTGGAACCGCCGACCATTGGGTTGGCAAAAGTTCTTGTGGCCATTGGGCCACCTAAGATTCTTTATATTATATTGGCATCGGTTTCTTTTAATAAGTGAGTTGAAACCGAATGCCTTAAAATAAACTAAATTCCCCTAAATTGTTAAACAATAATCCTTTCTAAGGATTAGATAAAAACCTCCTCATCAATAATAGCCCGAGAGTAAAACAATTAGGGGCTTAAATTTATTTTATGTGATTTAACATAGACTAAGGGGGTTATTTTTAAAGATTTATATGCAAAATTGGGAGATTATGTAAATCATATGGTTTTATACCATATTGGGTGAATTTTTTGTATAAAATGGATGTAAGGGTGAGAGTTGAGTTAAGTGATTTTGATGTGAAACTCAATTTTTTTCAAGTTGAGAGAAACAGGTGTCGGGTGATACGAAGAAAGGAGATCTTTGAGCCATTCTTGTACGTCGGAGTTTTGTTATGCTGCCAAAGTGCTCGAAGGAATGGTCTTGGTGCATTTGTAACTAAATTTCAGAGATTAATCGGATCATTCGTTCTCTATTGGAGCCGACCCGGAGACGTAGTCACGTTTGTGGCGAACTCCGTAATCAAACTCTGTTTGCACCTTCTATCTTCTTCTCTCTCAATTCTATTTCTCACCTTAAGTTTTGATGCATAATTTCATTAATGTATGCATGAATTAAATTTCTGCAAAGTTGTTTTTAATTAAGCATTCAGACGCAATTTAGTCTAGATCCGTTTACAGATCATACATTTACCTTGATACTCTTCAAATTTCATCCTCCATACCAATTGCAAGAATATAGGAGTTTTTACAAATGTATTGTCATCTAGAAAATCCTTGCATGCTTCCATTCTTGCATCTTGTACACTTTTTCCTTCATATCTAAATCAGATAATACCAATTCAACTAGCCTAGGAGGGGAAGGCATACCATCCTGCATGTCCTAATCAATAACAATAACTTCATCCATCAGATCCTCCTGTGGTTGATCGATCCTTTGTCTTTTAGGGCTTGGCTCAGATGGTGGTGATGAAGGACTATCTTCTAGTGATGATTCTAAATCAATGATTTTTATTTCCCCAGGCACTTTGAATTTTGGACCTATTTTTGAAGGCACCTTCATTATTTTCTTTCCTTTTCTGTCCACTTCTTCTTCATCACTATAGCTATCCTTTTTCCTCCTGTAAATGGGCCACCTTTCAGTAGGCTGGTACGGTGGCCTTATTTCAATTCACCTGGCACCTTGTTTCTATACACCCAGACTCAATTCTAAATTTATCTTCTTGGTTCTCAAGGTGCCCATAATTTCTTTGAAGTTCTCTGTTAGAAAATAAATTTTCTTATGGTGGGAACTGAACTCCAATAATGGATCATATTTTGGATCCATTTTGTGCACAATATCTAATAGCTTATTATAAGCTATCCATTTTTCCTTGTTCAACTCTTGTTTATTTAGGTCGAACTCATTTCTAATCAGATCCTCAGGAAAGTTGAATTCATGCACAAACTTGCCAAATTTTATTCTTTGTCTGAAAAGGGAAAAGATACCCTCAAGATCATGTTGCCACTTTGGACCACACCACAAATGGTAATCATCAAAGAATTTATCAAAATGCGCCCAACCTCCTTTTGAAAAGGAAAATTCAGACACCACTGTATAATCAGGGAAAAATGTTCCCTTACCCCTTCCAGTGAGGTTGTCCTCATGGATACAACCTATTTGCCACATAACTTCTGCAAACCCCACTCTTGGTGGCACAGTGTATGGCAGTATATGGGGGGTTTCCTGAAAACCATATACCCTCAAAATAGTGCTAACTCGATATGGGATAATGTCACCCCAGTTATGGAAGACTTTCAATTCTGGCTTCCTCCCCTTTGGCCTAAGGAAATCATACAATTCCTTAGGGATCCTAGATACATTCACCATCAATCTAGCCCTCAATCTAGAATCAAAGAAACTATCAAATTGCACATAACTGATGCTTTCCTTATTGTAGGATAAATTTGTAGCCCATAATTGTACTGGCAATCTTTCTCCATCATTCTATTACCTTAATTCCATCCTTTCAGAGAAAAATTCAGCATTCTTGAATAAGAACATATGCATCAGCATAGAATACCAGAAGAATTGAGTGTTGGTATCATTTTTCTGCAACTTTGACAACCCTTCATGTATCCCCTTAGCCAAGAAAAAAGAAAAGTCATATTTAATAGAGAAGTTAGGGTGTTGTATTTGAACTCTCATGAACATGTATGCAATAGGCATCACTACGCTAGGACTAAAACCCAAAATCTAACACAATGAATAGAAAGTGGCCAAGAAATTATTTGCAAAACAATTTAATCTGAAAGGTTCTTGGTCATTGGGGCTCATATGAAATCTTGAACCCCTTGCCCTAGCCAGATGAGGTGGAAGCAACTTAGCTCTGAAAAAATTCTTCAACTTTGCATATTCTTGCTTCATTTCCTAAAGATCAATAGGAACCAAATATTCGCTCTATTCACTCAAGTCAAAAACCTGTTCAACTTCATCTCTATTAATACTCAGCAGAACACCTCCATCATTATCTCTAATTACCCATGTGATAGGGTTATATCTTGAAACCATCAACTTCCCCATGTCATACATCCAGCCATTTGAAAAGGGGTGAGGAAAATTCCTCTATCCATACCACAATCTAAACATTTCCAAGCCTGTAAGAGGAACCCTAGCATCGGCTATGTTGGAGAAATTGTATACTAACCCTTCCCCTAGGATTTTCCCTCCCATCAGAACCAATCCCTTCTTTCTATCATTCGTTGACAAGGGAAATTAATCCAGGAAATCATCGTAGAGGTTTCTTTTTAAATAGTCAATTTGGCCAGAATGTTTCTTGGGTGGTGCCATCTTAGAAAAACTAGGGCATCTTTACAACGTTACAATTCAAATAGCTAAGACTAACCAGAGATAGGAAATTATAGAACAAAACACTACAATTTCTCACAACTATAATTAAACTATATCCCTAACGCGTTTATCAACAATCTCAATGACCAGCACAGCAAATCTTTTCGCAAATTCAAGTGCAAAATGACTGCGAGGCATAGAAATTAACTCATGACTTTGTTTGCAGAAGTCCCAAATTCAGGCTGCTAGGAATCGCAACTTCACTTTCGGCTCTTAGACTGCTTCATGAAATACTTGGATGCTTTATGGTACAAATAAAGCAAGAGCATTGATTTTATTTTGATCAAATCATGCCAGCAAGTGTCTCATCTGCCATTAAAGCTCACTCGCACGCTACACAAATGGGTCCAACCATATTTGATGATTTAAATTCTAGTCGTTGATCCTTTAGTAAGATCAAATGATCGAACGACCGCCTTCAAAACAAGCTAACACAATCGCCAACATGGAAATGAGGGGCCCACCATACCATACGCTAGCAAGGAAGTCCACGTAGTGGTTTCCCATGATATTGCATCCAGTAAAGATCCTACAACTTTGGATCACGCGATGGTGGGCAACCATAGATCTTGAGCATCAATGATCTCGATCCTTCAACATAGTTGCCAACCTTATCAGTAACTATCAAGCAACTTTTTTGTCCAGATTATAACATATATGTTGATTCAAAACATGTGCATCTCAAGAACGCTTTAGTAACCCATCGTTTAATGTATTAAGGCCGGACAGTATTTCCTTTATTCTTTTGGCTTCATCAAATGAGACATGTGGCGATCACCTGCGATATCGCAATCAGTAACAACCTTGTAACTTTTGATAATGCGATGGCAGGAAATCGTTGATATCTGACAATAATTGATCGACAGTCATGCAAACTTATCTCCTTCGGCCACGCCAAAAAAAAAGACACATGGTACCCGCCCGTGATATCATGATCAATAAAGATCCTGCAATTCCTGATCATGCGATGGCAGGAAACTATTGATATCTGAAGGCAATTGATCAACGGTAGGGCGAATTTGATCCCTCTGCAAAATAAAACATTTATTAAGATGGTGTAGGAGCACCCAAGCACTTCAAGAAACATTTCAAGAGCCAGGAGGATGCAGGGATCATGAAGACTTGTCAAGCATCTCAGAGCATCAATTATAACATCCTAAAGCCTATAATGGCTTTTAAATTGGATAAAAATGTGAAAGGAGTCAAAAGTCCTAAGGGTCCTGATAAGGACCATAGGACTAAAATGCATTACAAATAGACCAATGGTGTCCTAATAGACTAGATAGGTGTTTTTATGTTTTAATTCAGTAAAATAAGGTTGAATAATGCCATTTAATAGTTTAGAAGCTTTATATTTGATAGGGGTTCAATAAATTTCAAGTTGGAGAATTCAAATTTTCAAAATCCAACATTGGGCGGGAAAGTAGTTTTTTGATGTTTTAATCACTTTAATGTAAACTAATCAATCCAAAACGGTTTGAGAAGTTGGGGAAAGGTTATTAAAGGGCATAGAAGTCATTTGTACAGAGGTTGGGTTTCTAGTACGGATTTTGTACGGACTGCTACAGGAAAAAGCAAAAAAATAGCAATTTCTTGCATTTTTCTTGTGTTCATTTGATGAAAACTTGATTTCCATTGAAGATATGTCTGGTTGGATACTTTAGGAACCTGTATTTACATGTTTTAAGGCCTTTTATGCTTTGATAAGCAACAGCAATCAATTCTTTGTATTTTATAATTGATTGTCCTCAAGAAAGTGCAGATTTTCATTGATTTTGAGGGTTTTTATGGATGATTGATCCATTTCAAGGTAGAATGATGTTGTAACCTTTGAAATGGATCAATTATAACATGTATAATACAAGCCTAACAAACTAATGTGCAGGAAGGAAGAATATCAAGGTGTACACCGAGTTGTCAAAGGGAAAAGTGCATGAAAATGGGGGCTAAGGTATAGCAGCAGGAGATCTGCCTTAATAAGGGGAAATTTTTTGAGTTTGGATTGATGTATTATGTTGATCTAATGGTGAAAATTCAAAGAGAGGGATCTAGAAGTGTTTGGGAGGTGGGTAACTAAAAAGCCCTAGTTTTAAGGCAATTTATGGAGGGTTTTGTGTTTGAGATATTAAGGGTGTCATAGAAGACTAAAAGCTTGAAAATCCTTGGTTTGGGAACATTTTAAGGGACTGTTGAAAGTTTCATAGTCAGGGGTTGAGTTTAGAGAAGGGTTGCTTTGAAAAAGAGGGCTAATTAGGCCCTAAATTGGAGGAAACAACAGATTTTGATTGGTGTGCTCCAAAAAAAAGTGCCATCAAGAATCTAATATGTTATGTATCATCACAAACCACATCTAGTTCAATCATTATTTTGGAGGGTCCTTTGGGAACATTGAGTGGAAATTCAAGAATTCACCACTGGAGGCCTAGTTGGGCTAGAAGCCTAGTCAAGGTGCAAAAAGAGAGTTTTGCTTAAGACAGAGGGTTGGGGCTTTGTAAACATTCAAGACAAGTTTGTATGAGTCTATCAAAATTACTCCTAGGGTTTAGGTCCATAAGGAAGCATATAAGTTGTAAGTGAGCCATTGAGCCTTATTTCTATAAGGGTGTTTGAGAGTGCACTATTGAGATTTTTGAAATCATTGTGTTATTTTCCAAAAGTTCCCATACCCTCTACATCAGAGTGGTATCAGAGCAGTGAGTAGGTCCTTTAGGGATTTAAGAATCAGCAATGGCACCTAAAAATCAATTGGCAAGAGAGTTAGAGGAGTTAAAGGAAATCTTGGAAAGGGAGAGAAGGGAAAGAAGAGAACAAGAAGCAGCAAGAGAGCAGGCCAGAGAAAGAGAAGAAATGCAATGGAGAAGGGAGAGAGAGACCATGCAAGCAAGGATAAATAACCTTGAGAGGAGTAGGAGGAGAGAAGACCAATAATACCAAGAAGACAATGATGAAGATGAAGAGCATGTGAGGGTAAATCAAGAGCAACCTGCAAGTGAGATAGAAGACCCTGAAGAAAGGAGGTTACTGAGATTGTTGAAGGCAATACAAGGTCATGGAGGAAAGAGTCACATAGATTTTCCTATCTATCAAGGAAAGATGGATAGTGAGGAGGTGTTAGGATGGCTTGATTCCTTAGAGAACTATTTTGATTTTGAAGAGATGGATGAAGAGAGGAAGGTTAAGTTTTCAAAAACTAAGTTGAGAGGCACAACACTGACATGGTGGACTAGTTTTTAGAATGATAGGATGGCTAGGGGATTGGAAAAAATTTCCACATGGGCAAGGATGAAGATTTTGGTCAAGGAACAATTCCTACCATCTGATTACACAATTCATGTGAAGAGGATGAGGCATAATTTAAGGCAAAAGGACATGGATGTGATGTCCTATACTGATCAATTTCACAAGCTTGGTATTAGAGGAGGTTATGAGGAAGAAGATGAGAAAGTAGCTAGGTATATCAATGGCTTGAGGTATAATCTACAAGATGAGATTGGTTTGCAATTGCCAAGGACATTAGGAGAATGTTTTCAGTTGGCCATTAGAGCAGAAGAAAAGGTGAAGAGGAAGGAAAGATCAAGTGGTCAAACAGGGGCAGAGGTAATAGAGAACAAGGACAAGGCAACAATGATAAGAGAAACAATGACAAAGGTAAAGAGGTATTTTCTTATCAAAGAGGTGGATACACTCCTAGAGGAGGAGGTAGATTTGGACAAGGTAGAGGACCATTCACATGTAGGTGTTTCAATTGCAATGAACCAGGGCATCCTTCCTTCAAGTGTCCTAAATGGTAACAAGCTGATAGGGGCAGAGATAGGAGAGCTAACTTGGTACAAGAAGAAGATGACAAAAAGGAAGAATCAAAAACATTCATGGCAGACTCTGTGACTGATGGTGAGTTTCTTATGGTCAATCAAGGAGAAAGACTTCATCAAGAACCAAAGGTAACTATTTTCAAGACAAATTGTTTGTCATGGTAAGATCTGCAGATTGCTCGTAGATTCAGGGTCACATAGCAATTTAGTTTCACTTGATATGATAACCAAGCTAGGGATTGAAACATTTGATTATCCTACTCCCTACAAGGCCACTTGGGTAACTCAAGGACAGCATGTAGAGATTGGTAAGAGATATTTTGTAGATTTCTCAATTGGATCATATCATGACAAGGTGCTTTGTGATGTCATTCCAATGACTTGTGGTCATATCATCTTAGGGAGACCATGGCAGTATGCTAGGAGGACAATGCATGATGGTTTTCACAACACATATTTGGTGCATAAAGATGCTAGTAGATATAAGTTGGTTCCTTTTCCTTTGGAGCAGTCTAATGAGAGTTTTGTGATATGTTTTGAGAAGAATTTGTAGGTGAAAGTGTAGGGTAAGACAGGGGAAGATATTGGTTGGAAGAGAAATGATAGGTTGCAGCAGAGATATGAAGCATACAGTCTTAAAAATCAGAATCTTTGGGACTTGGATAGTATTAAGATTGGAAGTATTGAATGCCCTATTGTTGAGGGTAATAGGGGTGGTGTTTCTTCACAAGGAAATCAGTGGCATAGAGGCAGAAACAGGGCACAAAATCAGACTGAGTTCAAGCAGCAAAAAGGACAAACAAAACAAATTTTTGACACTAACATGTTGAGTGACATGAATGTAGGTTGGAAGAAAAGGAAGAAGGTAACTTTGGGAGATTTCATGCTTGGTAATCAGAAGGTGCAAACATACAGGAACAAGGAGTATTATGGCAGCAGCAAGTTGGATACTTCTTGGGGTAAGAACTCTTTCTTTCTTGGGAAGAATGGTGCAGGAGCACCCAAGAACTTCAAGAAACATTTCAAGAGTCAGGAGGATGCAGGGGTCATGAAGACTTTTCAAGTATCTCAGAGCATCAATTATAACATCCTAAAGCCTATAATGGCTTTTGAATTGGATAAAAATGTTAAAGGAGTCAAAAGTCCTAAGGGTCCTGATAAGGACCATAGGACTAAAATGCATTACAAATAGACCAATGGTGTCCTAAGAGACTAGATAGGTGCTTTTATCTTTTAATTCAGTCAAATAAGGTTGAATAATTCCATGTAATAGTTTAGAAGCTTTATATTTGATTGGGGTTCAATAAATTTCAAGTTGGAGAATTCAAATTTTCAAAATCCAACATTGGGCGGGAAAGTAGTTTTTTGATGTTTTAATCACTCTAATGTAAAATAATCAATCCAAAACGGTTTGAGAAGTTTTGGAAAGCTTATTCAAGGCCATAGAAGTCATTTTTATGGAGGTTGGGTTGCTGGTACGGATTTTGTACGGACTGCTACAGGAAAAAGCAAAAAAATAGCAATTTCTTGCATTTTTCTTGTGTTCATTTAATGAAAACTTGATTTCCATTGAAGATATGTCTGGTTTGATGCTTTAGGAACCTGTATTTACATGTTTTAAGGCCTTTTTATGCTTTGATAAGCAACAGCAATCAATTCTTTGTATTTTATAATTGACTGTCCTCAAGAAAGTGCAGATTTTCATTGATTTTGAGGGTTTTTATGGATGATTGATCCATTTCAAGGTAGAATGATGTTGTAACCTTTGAAATGGATCAATTATAACATGTATAATATAAACCTAACAAACTAATGTGCGGGAAGGAAGAATATCAAGGTGTACACCGAGTTGTCAAAGGGAAAAGTGCATGAAAATGGGGGCTAAGGTATAGCAGCAGGAGATATGCCTTAATAAGGGGAAATTTTTTGAGTTTGGATTGATGTATTATGTTGATCTAATGGTGAAAAGTCAAAGAGAGGGCTCTGAAAGTGTTTGGGAGGTGGGTAACTAAAAAGCCCTAGTTTTAAGGCAATTTATGGAGGGTTTTGTGTTTGAGCATATTAAGGGTGTCATAGAAGATTAAAAGCTTGAAAATCCTTGGTTTGGGAATATTTTAACTGAATTTTGAAAGTTTCATAGTCAAGGGTTGAGTTTAGAGAGGGGTTGCTTTGAGAAAGAGGGCTAATTAGGCCCTAAATTGGAGGAAACAACAGATTTTGATTGGTGTGCTCCAAAAAAAGTGCCATCAAGAATCTAATATGTTATGTATCATCACAAACCACATCTGGTTCAATCATTATTTTGGAGGGTCCTTTGGGAACATTGAGTGGAAATTCAAGAATTCACCGCTGGAGGCCTAGTTGGGCTAGAAGCCTAGTCAAGGTGCAAAAAGAGAGTTTTGCTTAAGACAGAGGGTTGGGGCTTTGTAAATGTTCAAGAAAAGTTTTTATGAGTCTATCAAAATTACTCCTAGGGTTTAGGTCCATAAGGAATCATATAAGTTGTAAGTGAGCCATTGAGCCTTATTTCTATAAGGGTGTTTGAGAGTGCACTGTTGAGATTTTTGAAATCATTGTGTTGTTTTCCAAAAGACACATGGTGCCCGCCCATGATATCATGATCAATAAAGATCTTGCAATTCTTTATCATGCGATGGCAGGCAACCGTTGATATCTGAAGGCAATTGATCAACAGTAGGGCGAATTTGATCCCTCTGCAAAAAAAAAAATTATTAAGAGGACAAGGGGACATCACTAGGCGGATGGTAAACAATGACACAAGTTGTTTTAAAACTGCGAAACGCAGGGCCAACTAGGACTTAGGAAAATAAAACCCAGCTAAGGAAATAAAAATTAAGACCAAAGGGACCAAGCCTAGATGAAACAATAGAACATAAGTCTTTTTAAAACCCCTCAAAAAGTCATAGCGAAATAGATCCCAACCAAGGCATAAAATAAACACAAGGGTTTTACATGAAAATAAAGTTAAACCTCAACCCAAGGAAATTTTTTTGACACCATGAGAGGCCAGTAACATGAGGCAGATGCAGGAATGGAACACAAGGAGCAAAAATTTGAAGTTCCATCAGTGGCTCTAGTTGGGGATGTTTATTCCACTGGAATGAATTGAGAATTTAGAATCTCAGGTGGAGTAGACCAAGATGCAGAGACAACCAAAAAAGGGATTTTTCAAACAAAACAACCCAAGCTATGTACAAAATATACAAATCTAAACTATTGTTCATAGAAAAGAAAATTTCAAGTGAAGTATAATTTCAAGAACTGTCCATGAACTGATAGTTCAAGAATATCCCCTATCACATCTTGGAGGAAGTAAGAATTTTCACCCCACTGACCATTAATAAAAAATGGACCCAACTAGATTGCATCAAATTTAACATGTTTCTCTTTATCTTCCAGTCTTGCATTCCACATTAAAACCAAATCTCCATCTTTGAAACTCCTCGTAGTTGCCCTCTTGTCATACAAATTCTTTACTTGCAACTGCAACTTTGCATTTCTCTTTTGAGTCTCTCTACTGGTTTCATCTGATTCTATAAGAGCTTCCACTCTCAATTGCATCTCATCATCAATTTCATTATCATACATCTGGACAAACTTATACATTTCCATTAAGTTATTTTGGGGCAAACTGGCATTTATCCCATAAACCAAGTCAAATGGGGCACAACATATTTCCTTCTTCACAATTACCCTATCTTCCTAGACTACTAATCTCTACTTAGAATCTTGAGCCTTTTTATTTTGATCCAAGATTCTTTTAATAATCTTCATCAAGCTTTTATTCCTTGATTTTGCTTGTCCATTTCTCTGTGGGTGGTATGGTGATGAATAAGAAATTTGGATGCCATGCTTCTCATAAAATTCTATGTATTCCTCATATCTAAAACACATTGCATTGTCTAACACAATCCTTTCTGGCATCCAAATCTAGTCAATATGTTGCTCATCAGGAAGTCAATTACCACTTTACTAGTGGCTTTCTTTATTGGAATTGCTTCCACCCACTTGGTGAAATAATCAGTAGCCACCAATATCCATCAGTGGCCTCCACTAGATTTACATGCTATCTCTCCTACAAAATCAATACCCCATTGTTGGAATGGAGCTTGTACAAACTAGTTTTAGAGGCAATTTACCAGAAAACTTTAACTTACCAGAGAAACGTTGACAAGCATCACATGTCTTCATTAGTTGGTGTGCATCCTTAAAAACTATAGGCCACCAAAATCCAACCCTCACTATCTTATGTGCAGTTGTTTTATCCATATAATGTCCTCCACAAACCCCACCGTGCATCTCACTCAGAAGTTCTTTTGCTTGATCTTGGTCAACACACTTCAGCATGACACCTTCTCCATTTCTCCACCAGAGCTTTCCATCTACAATAACATACTTGATAGCATGTAACTTCAATGTCCTTTTCTCACTTTCACTCAAATTTTTAGGACATTTCATTCTTTGCAAATAATATATCACATATTTATACCATTTAGAATGCTCCATATCACATATATGTGTGATCTATTTTCCTCTTCTAGCAAATTTATCTGATTTGCTTCCAGATTACTTTGGACCATGATCTTGGCTAATCCTTGTCCTCTCACCAATTTAGTAATCTGGACCTCAATATTGAATTCCTGGATCCTATTGATCCACCTACACCTTCTTCATGACACTTCCTGCTATGTGAAAATGTCCTTAACATCAGCACTAGGAACATATGCGATTATAGTAGCTCCCATCAAATAAGGCCTAAAATATTTTACTGCTTTTACCAGTGCATATGCCTGTTTTTCATTTATATCATACTTAAGTTCTACAGCTTGTAAAGATTTGTTGAAAAAGGCTATAGGTTGTTCGAAACCTTCTGCATTCTTTTGCAACAACACAGCTGCAATTGTGTGGAAAGAAGCAAATGAAAAAATTTGTAAAGGTTTGGAAAAATCAGGGGTGCTTAACACAGGAGCTTCCTTTATTGCTTGTTTAATGGCTTGGAAAGCCTGCACAAGCTCCTCATCCCATTCAACCTTGGCTCATTTCTTGAGCATTTTTGAAATCAGGCGAACTGTCTCAGCAAAAAATTTCACAAACCTCCTTAAGAAGTTTATTTGTCCAAAGAAATATTGTATTCCTTTGACATTTCAGGGTTGTGGAATTTTATCTATTGCAATTACCCTCTTTGGATCAATTTTTACTCCATCCTTGGAAACGATATGTCCCAATAATTTTCCTTCTAGTACTCCAAACACACATTTCCTTGGATTGAAAGAAATACCATACTCCAAAGCTCTAATTAATATCTTCTCCAGATGCTCACAATGATCCTTTCCTTTTTAGAATATGTTGTCAAGTCATCTTGGTAAATCACCAAAAACAAATTAATGAAATATGAGAATGCCACATCCATGGCTCTCTGAAAAGTAGCCCCTACATTTGTTAGACCAAATGGCATTCTTACATAAACATATGTTCCCCATGGTGTGGTGAAAGCTATCTTAAACTGCTCAGACTCTTTGACCATAAGTTGGTTATAACCAGAAAAACCATCCATCATAGACATTAATTCACAGCCTATCACCCGTTGCAACATGGTTCCATATTGGGTAATGGATAATTGTCTTTTAATGAAGAAACATTCAAATTTATGAAATCTACACATAATCTGATGTCTCCATTTTTCTTCCATACTGGTACCAAGTTTGATACCCAGGATGAATGTCTGATTGGCTTGATGATTCCTGCATCCCTTAGTTTCATTAATTCTTCTTGCATTTTTGGGGCTAAAGTGGGATTAATAGGCCTTTACTTTTGTCTGAATGGCTTGGCATCATCACACAAAGGAATCTCATGTTGGAAAAGATCCTCCCTGTATGCCTTAAGATCATCATAAGACCATGTAAACACATGCCTAAACTTCCTTAATAAGTCAATTAGCATCCTTCTCACCTTTGGTGACATTTTCTTTCCAATATACACCTCCTTTGGGGATGCTTTTGTTCCAAGATTTATCTCTTCCAAGTCATCAGGATGGGAAATAGTATGATTAGCTTTTGTCTTATCTTGATTATCAAACACTCTTTCTAGTACAACTAGACCCTTGGGAATTGTGTTTGTCTTTAACTAAATGACCTCATTTCCAAATATAGTATCCTTACCATCAACATTTTCAACAAAAGCTCCAAAGTCAATTTCTTGATTTTCATATTCACCCATACAATTCAAAAATCTTAATATATCATCATCATTATAAAAAACTTGCCAATTTTTAATGTTATCAGGAACAGATGGTCTAGTTTGAACCTCAACCTTTGAAATTCCAGCATAATTCATATCATCTGGTTTTAATGCAATGTTGGCTAATAGGTCTTCCACCTTATTTTGACCTCTCTCCATCCATCCTATGCCAAATGCATCAAAGCTCTCCAATTTATCCCAAATAGCATTCCTATACTGTTTCAACCTCTTCTTCTTTGATACATACTTGGATTTAACTTGGGAAACCACAAGCTAAGAATCCCCAATTTCCTTGAGCTTCTTGATCCCATATTTTTCAGCCAATCTCAACCCCAATAACAAAGCTTCGTACTCTGCCACATTATTTGTGCATTCAAATAACAGAGTAAAAGAGAACCTGAATGTCTTTCCACTTGGTGATCATAACAAAACACCTGCACCAAAACCTTCCTTTGAACTTGCACCATCAAAATACATAGTCCACAAGTCATCAGATTTTGGCAATTGTTTTATTTTTGTATCAATCAATGCAATAGGCTTATCACAATTGTTAGGAAATTCCTCAAGCCTAAATTCATTTATACCACTATCAATAAAACATTTCATATTTTCAATCGGTCCATGCTCAATCATATGAGGTACTTTTGATTCCCTTTCAATTTTGACATCCTTTACATCAATAGAGAAAGCAGCAAATGACAAATCACATTGCATCTTACCCCCCATTGATGCACTCCATTTTCAGCCAAGAGCATTCCAAATGAGGTGGGATGTCTTCGCAACTAATACAAATACATGCTAAATCTCTCGTAATTTTGTCTTAATTAGATAAGGTACTCGAGCAGTTCAATAATCGAACTTCTTGAATCCATAGCATAACATTTACTTTGAGCAGTATCTACTGTCAAGCCCATTGCCTCAATTATTTTGACTGGCATAACATTATTTGATGCCCCTGAATCTATCATACAGTTCCTTAAAGTTTTCCCATTTATATCCACACTTAAGAAAAAAGGGGTTATATTTTCAAGGAACATGTTAATAGAATTTCCTAAATATACAAGAGGAATTTGTGACACAATTCCCTCCACTTCCTTTTCTTTCTCTTTCTCCTTCACTTCTTTACCACTTCCTTGTTTAGTCTCATTACCAACAACATATGTGATCAAGGCTATTGTCTTTTCTTTGTGTTCATTTATTCTCATCATTTCTAGCAAAGGTACAGTTACTTTAACCTAAGAAAGCACATGAAACATATCTACAGGTGTATATTTAGGAAGATTAGACATCATACCTTCATCATTTTCCTTTTTCTCTTGTTGACTACTTCCTCCTAGCTTATTTTGCTTCTTATCCTCTGCAGCAGGTTCAACTACCTTTGTAATCACCCTAGTCTTCACCAGTAATGAAGTCACATCTTCTTGAGGCTTTGGGTTTCGTTCTTTTTTGTCCAAAACTTATCATTCTTAAGCTCTTTGAATTTTACAGTGCCCTTTTTGTTGTCAACCTTAATACCTTTGTTTTTAATCCTTTTTTCTTTTAACAACAGGCCACCGTGTTTACCTTATTCACCACCTTATAGTTCTATTTCAATTGAAGGAACTTCTATTTTGTTGCCCATTTCTTCGTCCACCTGCAATCTTTCTTCTAATAGTTCCCCATGACATTGAATTTTACTCCCTGCTCCATATTGCAAGTATTATCAATAAACACCTTCCTCATCGGGGAAGATCTTTTGATGATACATGCCATTTCTCTCATTTCGACATCCAATATCAATTTTTTTTTTGTATTTCATCTATATATTTTTCTCCTCATTAATGTATGATTCAATAGTGTAAACATCTAAGACGTCAATTATTCGATGTTTGATCATGAGCACCTCTCTTTCTCTACCCTCAACAATAAGTAAACTAAGCAACACCATAATACTTTTATTCCATGTGGATGTTCACACACTTCGTTCATGGTCTTATTCATACTAGATCTTACTGAATGCTTTTATAAGGACCGCATACATAGTTTGGCTTTTAGGTGTTCGCTAGGAAAAATTACTTTTCCATCTTTCCAATTTGTATTATAAGGATAAATTTGCAATCTGGGTGGCCTATAATTTTTATTATAGGGTTTCCTTTCATTCCCTATACCCTTCTCTTGCTTGGAAAAAATTTTCTTTATGTATTTCAAAGTACTGTAAACCCTTTCCCACTTTTCATCATCTTTAGGCTTTGCAGTAGAAGCCTTCTCAGTCTTATTCTTAGGATTCTTTAAAAGTGTGGGTTCTTCTCTCCTACCATATTTTCCAGAAGCTCTTATGTTTCTTTCAATATTTATAGCCACCCTAAATGCATCCCTCATAGTCTAAGGGTCCTTATCTCTAAGGAGATATGCCATTTTAGCATCAAAAGCATTGAAATATGTAGTTAAACAAACATTTTCATCAAGCCTCAAAACCTGAAACAACTTATACATTGCTTTCTGAAATCTTAAATTAAACTCTGTAACAGGTTCATTCAATGACTTTTTGATGTTATTAAACTCATTTAGCATGAAGCTTGCATTTGTTTTATCACCATACTGCTCCTTGAAACACTTTTCAAACTCATCTCATGAACCAATACTAGCATTAGGTAGACCTCTATACCAATTCCTCGCATCTTCTACCAGAGATTGTACAAACAATTTCATTACAACATCTTCATGTTCTACCTCATAATCATTTAGCATATCCATAAAATCTTTTAAGTGTTACTCTATCATCACAACATTATTGCCAATAAACTTATTCATCTTTTCTCTCAAGTCAACAGGGATGGGATTTGGATAACTAGGAATACCATCAAAGAAAAATGACCTATACCATTCCAAATGTATAGGTCATCATTGAAATAATCCTTCATTCTTCTGAGAATCAACACCAGACCCTAAATTTTGTATCCTAGGACCATCCTTTAAGGCATCCTGGTGACTTGATGAGGTTGCAGCTTGTGTAATCTCATTTGTGCTTGACATCTTTAGGAAACTTATTTTCCTCTTAAGTTCTGCATTTGTAGCCTCAATTTTTGTTCTCTCCAACTCCTCTGCCAGAGCCTCACTCTCCCTTCTAGCCTTTTCTAACTTGGAAAATTCTGTTTGATGTGACACATGTGGTGGGAGATTTTGTTAAGAAAGATGGGAAGTCATATTTTCATTTATTTTAATCCCCTCAAATTTTTTCTTTCCCTTGTCCAAGGCAGGCTTAGGGTTTGTATTACTCGGTTGAGACTCAACATGATTTGAGGGTTTTGGGTCAGCAAGTTTGGATTGGACATCAATGTGGCCTACTGGGGTTTCTTTAGACACATGCTTTGTTTCTTATTAACAATCCTCTGTACAACCAGGTCCTCAACACTTGGTTTAGGTTCTTCTTTATTTAGGAACTTCATTGTTGCCAATTGTCTCATCAACCTATCCCTTTCAATCACAACATTCTTCAACTCTTCTTCCTCTTTTTCTCTTTTCACTATAAGCTTAGCTTGCTCATGGATTTCCTGCCTCAAAGAATTAATGTCTCCAGAAATATTGTCAAGATCAGGAAAATTCATATCAAAACTTGATGTATCATCTAGATCTATTAAATTGACCCCTTCCAGTACATGTTCATACAATAAAGGGTTTACATCATTTTCAGCAGGAGGAGGAGGCACATCACTGGTGCATTCTCTTTGATGGCTTCAACTTCTACTCCTACCTCTTCTCTTTTCAACATATTTGACACTAATAGGCCCTTTACTTTGACATGTCACGTCTTCTTGAACCAGTGTATTAAATAATGAATCAAAAAATCCACAACTTTTTGACTCTGAATTTCTTGACCTCTTCAAGATTCTTAGGGATAGGGTGTAAATACTTACTTGTACCCTGGTGTATAGGGTTATGTGATGTGGCAGCAACATTACTAGATTCTGGTCTTTTCTTTATCCAGTCCTTTATTTTGGGAATTTCACCTTCCAATTTTTGTTCCAAATGATTCTTCATGAATGACTTGGTTTTCGTCATTCTTCGTACTAGTCCCAAAGTTCATTCCACGTATAATAAACCTTTAAAAATAAAATGCACACTAGTGCAGAGACTTCATACTTGCCACCCAATTTTCTTGGGAATATCAAATACCTAAAGACACGTGGTAGAATATAAAACCTTTGGAACCTCGTACTAACAACACACAAAAGTGCTTGACAACATAACTCTTAACACTTATGAAAAGAGAAGTGGAAAAACCTAACACAGAATTATAGGCTCAACCTTCAAATCACATAAACACTATGAAAAATATATGCAAAATGGACAACCGATACACTAACAAGAAATATTAAAATTAGCTCCCCAGTAAATTTGCCATTTTGTTGGTTCCATTTTACAATGTAACAAGGTTTGTCTTCTAATCTACCTTGGAATTTCCAATTACAATCAAGGGCAGCTTGAAGGACCCGGACCAACTCACGAGGACTAAAACAAAACCTCCTACACTTCGGGCTTTGCAAGACCCAGGAGGGTGATCCCTTAATGTGTTTACAACCTCTGCACCATTATCATAAACAACATTAACAATAACAGATAATCTCAATTAGTAGCTCAACACAATAAGATAATAATGAATTAAATTGGTTGTTCATCAGTAATATCAACTATCTGGAGCATGAGATAATTACAATGCAATCCACAATATAAGATGGTTGTTGATTTGCAATTTGTAGCAAGCTCTAGGTGAAGAAAAACATATATTGAATCATACGGGTAATTACAACTTAGATCAATGCCATATATCCATTGCAGGAGTCAAATTC
>VDFB02000017.1:8766579-8920717 GCA_007258455.2 Sequoia sempervirens
ATGGAATTGTGGTTTCTCATGAAGTGATTCACTCTATTTAGAGCAAGAATAAGGAAGGTATGACTATTAAATTGGAAATGAATAAGGCTTATGATAGGGTTCATTGGGCCTTTCTTCTCAAGATCAAAAGGAAACTTTGATTTAGTGATTCATGGTGCAATTGGGTTCAGAGCTACACTTGCTCTATTTCTTATGGTATTTTGATTTTTTTCAAGCCAAACAAGTGGTCCACTAGGGTGACCCCTTATCTCCATTTCTTTTTCTCATTATTGCAAATCTCTGAGTAGGTGTATCCAAAAAGAGGTTAGTAGTGGTAATCTCAAGGGGTTGTAGGTCTCTCATGGTTGTAGCAATGTTACCTACAGTTTTTTGATGACACCCTATTATTTAGTGATACAACTACTAGGGAAGAACGAGTTTTCAAGAAAGTGTTGTGCAAGTATGAGAAAGCTTTCAATCAAAAAGATAATGAATCTAAATCATGTACCTTCCTCCTCAAGGAGTCGTTCTTGGCTAGTATTGAGATCAAGAACATTTTGGGCTTTGATTATGCTCATCTACAAAGTAAGTATCTTGGTATGCTTCTTGAATGGAGGAATGTCCTCAACCATATTCATGGTATACTAGACTCTTGTAAAGTTCCTTGTCTTTCTATGGTAGTAGGATTATACTGATTAAATAATCTATGTCAACAGTTCCAATTTACACTATGTCATTCTTTCAAATTCCTAGCAATGTTGTGAAAGTTATTAAGGAAAAAAAGAGAAGCTTTATGTGGAATGGGTGTGAAAATTTCTTCAAGTTTAGTCTTGTCAAGTGGGATTCTATTTGCAAGAAATTCTTTGTGTGTGTCTTAGGTATCCACACATCTAAGGAAATGAATTATGCTTTGGGGATGAAGCTGATTTGGTGGGTTTATGAGGACAATAATTATTTTTGGAGAAGGGTAATACATGCTAAATATCTTGAAAATAACATTGATCTATTATTCACAAACAATGCTAATATTCCTTTTGATTCCAACATTTGGAATTTTCTCTATCACTATAGATACAATATTTTTCTTGTTGTTAGGTGGCGCATTGGTAATAGTAGGAAGATAAATTTTTGGTGTGCTAACTAGCTTGATTGTAGTCCACTAAAGGAATTATCTAGGTTCAAAGCATTAGCCTCACATTTTGAGGATACAATTGGTGTTAAAACAATTGATTATATTATGGGAACTAGTTGTAAGAGAGGGGGACCAACCATGTCAAGGCTCCAAGTCATGGAGAGCTGAGAGTGAAGGGTTTCCCTAACTTACCTCACTATAAAAGGTGTTTTGAGACAAGGATCAAGAATGATGAGGACTATGGGTATGTGCAGGATCATGATGGGCCAAAAAGTGGCGATATGATGGGTATGTAGGGTATGTGGCTAACAACTTTTTTTTACCCAAAATTGATGAAATGAAAAGGGTTTTTAAAGGAGATTCTTAGCTTTCCACCAATATAAATTATGCTTTAATTTGAATTTAATAAATAATTATTATTCATTTTCTATTTGAATTATGACTAAAGTCCTGATTGATAGGTTGATTGAAAAACATCTACAACTTTCAAACGGTATCACATTTTCTGAATCCAAAACATGTGTCACATTCTATGCTTTGCATACTATAAGATTAAAAAAAGAGAATTGAATTTCATGAAGTTTTGACCAAGTTAAGGTGGTTAGACATATGAGTTTTTATATTTTTTAAAAGTTGCAATAAAAAATTCATAATTAATTATTTACTTGGAAAAAAATTACCAAAAAATATGCATCACATCAGGACATGAGTCCTCTACTTATATCTAAAATCTTATAAACAATATTATCATTTTATTGTAGTTAGGTGGCTGTGAAAACACCTACTTTTTATTGTTTCCTTGAAATTTAAGTAATTACTATTACTGAAATTTCAAAATTTCACCAAATAGGATTTAAAAAACCCAATAGTTTAGAAACTATATTCAATTTTCTATAGATTCTATTGTTACATATTTTTGAAATAATATAGATAACTTATTCATTTTTTTATGTCAAGTTGCCTAACTCTAATTTTTCTAAATTTTTTGCCACTTAAGGGCCTATTTTTTCCATGATGATCCTGCACATACCCCTATAATATACTTCAATCACTCTAAAAATCCTAAAATTAGGCTTGGGCTAAGTGAGCTAGTTCTTAGAGTTGGTATTGTGCCTCAAACAGCTCTTTGTCTAAGGATGGAAGTACAGTTCTAGGAAGACTGTGTGGCGCATTGGCATCTCTTGGGTGTGCTAGTGTCTATATGATCAAAAAATAGTGAGTGCAATATAGACTACCTAAAAAATAGCTAACAACCTAGCTAGTTGGTTTCGATGGGAAAAATAGAATAATAAAGTAAGAGAGATAAAGATGAAGATGGTAAAGCAAGTAGATAAAAGCTAGGGTGACGAAGATAATCTCACAAAAACACCTGTTGGCTAGCTAGCTCCACTTGTAATTTAACCTACACACAAACAAGAAGGGGAAATTGTTGGGGTTGTATATGGGCCTACCTTAGTTAATCCCCCATTTTGGTGTTTCCACCTCCATAGACATCTAGATAGCAATAAATTAGAATATGTGATAAAGGAAAGAAAATAGAGCAATACACACTACAAAACAATATAATGCTACTCAATCAATTCACAAAGGAGAGGAGTGAAATGCTACCATGTCCACCCAAAAGCTCACTAGCCAATGGAGGAGAATATGGACTTCGTAAGGTCACCATAGCTGCGGCTACAATGAAAAGAGGTCTAGCAAGACTCGAAGCCCATGTTTCAATGGCTTGCTTCACATTTTCTATGTGGGGTTGATGGAGTGCTGCTACTACAATGGAGTGTCAAAGTACTAGAATGTTGATTAAGAGTAAAGTGAATGGTGGAAATGCTAAGAGATGGCTTGAGAATGCATCTATTTCTTAGAGAATGAAATGAGATGAGGAGGGATGAAATTGAAGGATAATGAAGGAGAATCTACCATTTTCAGGGTTGGTTGGTTGAAGAGGGATGTTATAAATCGACCCCAATTGGGAGTGTAATGCATCTTCCAACTTTAGATGTACAAATCTGCCAGGGATGGTAGCGTACTGCACGGATGTCTATGTGTCACACATGCATCCCCAATAAAAATTCTCTCATCAACACAAAGGATAGATTCCATGTGGAAGGAAGGTAGTTGGGTGATGTGTAACTTCACCTTAAAATTTTATTTTCTAAGGTGAGGGTGCATGAAAGGGAAATTTACATAAGGTGTGCAAATTTCTCCTATACATTTTCCCCCCACTTTAGTGAGCACAAATACTGATGAGTGCTTCAGTAAAGTAGATTGAAGAGTTAGTAGGGTTAGAAATATATACATAAACCATCAAGGAAGAAATCCATGATCTAGAAAACTCAAAAGCGTAGGGAAAGAAAAGGAATCCATAGGTACTCTCCCTGAGGAGCTTCAAACAAAAGACTCCATAGTCCCACAAAACTATGAAGCTACACAAAGTAGATTGAAGGTCCTCAGACCAACGATGAGCAAATCCTGTAGAATGAAAGTATCTCACAAGCCCACATACTTGCAACGAGACAACCCCCAAGATTTGTCACATGAAGGAAACCCTGAGAAGTAAGCACCTTATAGGCCCATAGACTTGCAAGGAGGCATCCTCCAAGATCTCTTACATGAAGGGAACCTAATGAAATAATTTCCTCATAGGCCTTCATACTTGTAAGGAGGGATCCCCCAAGATCTCTCACATGAAGAAAACTTGATGAAATAAGTGTCTTACAAGCCCACAAACCTACAACGGAGCGATCTACAAGATCTCTCACATGGAGGAATCTTAGAGGTGTAAGTGCCTTATACACCCACAGACCTACAAGAAGGCATCCTCCAAGATCTCTCACATGGAGGAAACCAAGATGCTAGGGGACTCCACAAAGTTAGAAAGTGGCTTCACAGGAACACCTACAAAGCAACAGGTTTACCTATAGATAAAACATGCCAAAAAACACAAAGAATCCACATAGAAAAATAAGTGGATAGTCACCCAGACCATCAATAATTCAAAATGCTTTCAAAGGGGTCTCTTGGGAACTTGACATGAAGAGGGGTCCAATCAAGGGACACACTATTTGAAAGTATAAAAGAGATTCTTTTTCTTAAATCAATTCATCATCAAGGAATCCTTTCGAAAGATGTTCAATTCATCAAGGAATTCAAAAGGAAGAAAATTCCCCCTTGTGAGGGGAAGGTAAAATTTTCTCCCACCTTGAAGGAAAGTTCTCAGTTTCTTTCTTTGCAAACCCATGATGTAGGAAACACACTCCATTAGGGGTCCTAGTCAAGAATGTGCATCTTGTAAAAGCTTGCAAAGATTCTTGAGAAAAGATTCATTGGAAAAAAATACATTTTCTAAAAATCAAAGTACCATAGAAATGGTGCTATCACACATGAAAGGGAAAACTCAAGCAAAGAAGAGAAAAAGATAAGAAAAGAGCAAAAAAGAAACAATTAGAAATAGAAGACATAGGGGTGATATGATATTTTAGGGTTAGAGCTACTCATAAATATATATGTATAATAATAGTATATAAATGAACTATCATCAACCCCTTACAATATTTGACTATGTGAAGAATGCATGAGAAAACAAAGTGAAAATAAAAAATTGGCTCAAGATGGAATTGTCCCCAACACTTTGCATTGTCCCCAATTTTCCAAAAATCAAACATAAACATGGAAGAATGATGATACAGATAGAAGAAGGTTTATGACACAAAATAACTCCCATATCCAAACACCAACAAGGGTGACAAGGGTTATCCAAGAAAAAATAACACAATCACAAAGGGAACACATCACAACACACTTATCTAATCTAAAGATAAAGAAGAGGCCTCCCCCTGACACTGATCAACCAAGAGGTTGTTTGTTTCCCAATCTATATCATCATAAGGGGAAGGAAGAAGATCTTGTAGTGGTGGAATGTTAAGAGGAGGAGATTTTGAACCTCCCACAACAAGGGATAACAATTAAGGCTTCGCAAGGTCTTCTCCACTAGGCTTTTGTGGAGTTATTGTCAATGACTTTGTGAAAATCACTGACAAGGCTGAAACTTCATCCAAAGAGTTACACATGCACTTTATTGGAGTTTTGTGTCATACCTCAATAGACAGAGGGTTGTGCCTAAGATTCATCACTTGGCTCACTAAATGACTCAAGAGTAGTGAAAAACTTAGGGGAAACCATAACTGGTTCATCACTAAGACAAAACAAGCCAGCGTAAGACCACCCTTTGGAGAAGGCGGGATCCTCTTACACTCACCTTTGTTGGAAGGGCCATCCTCTACCTTCTAATTTTTTGGGGGATGTGAACTCCCAAAAAAAAAGGCAAAAGGTGTGAAGGAGGATGAGGAAGTGAAAATCATGGTGGACACTACTAAAGTATTTGACATGTCCATAGGTTTAGGGAATGGTGGGATTTATGGAAGGGACATCAACAGGAGTAGCTTGAATGAAGGAGTAATAAACACTTGCACCTTTTAGGGGTTAGCTTCACTTGCAGTCATAGTAGGAGTCAGAAGTGAGACTAAACTCAATTGAATGGAAGCAAAGGGGGGAGAGAGGAGGGTAGAACATGAGGCTCTGAAGTAGGGGTGGTCATCTCCTCTTCCTTCCTCTATAAAGCAGCCATCCCATCCACAAGAGCCTTTTGGTAACACTTAAACTCACATTCAAGGATATTTTCACGACTCTAACGAGAGACTAGGAGCTAGGAAGGGATGGAAGGCTCCTACTTGGCCATTGGAATGTCTAGTACAACCGTTTCTAGTGAAGGGATAGGATCTTGAATGGGAGCAGGAGGAGATTGAGAATTAGCAAGGGGAGTGGGCTCTAATGCCTCAAAAAGGACCCTCTTCCCATTTACTACTTTGGGAGTAGAAGTGGTGGGAGGTCACTAAGGCTAAGACATAGAAGATTCCCCAAGGGTAAAAGAAAGACATATTCATCCAAAAATATTCTTTGGAAAGAGGAATGGGAGATCCATCCTGATTAGGGGGTAGCTTCTCTTTTCCCTTTTGAGAGGAGGTGGAAGTTGGTTGTAGTGCTACCGGAATGGCCAATTTCAGCTGTCGCTTGCCCCTGGTCTTATACTTCACATATATCTTGTAAAGTAGGTATGTTCTTGGGGGGAGCAGACCAACCAGGGTAGGCTAGAAATGATCCAATGAATAGCCCCCATAGGACACCAACATCTGGTATCTAGTGTCATGCACCAAATGCACAAACCTTTGTGGGAGAATCTCTAACATTTATGAATGATGGAGGTGATTCCATTCATGGAAGCTAGCCAGGGTATTCCTAACTTCAACCTAAATAAATCCTACTCTAGAATAACATCAAAAACTGTGTCAATAGCCCTAGGTCCAACTAGGATGAATAGAGTTATCAAGTCATATGGCTTGAGAGAAAGACCATCAAGTGTACAAATGGTAGATTTCATTTCTTTCTACTCCCTTTTATACAATGAATTAAGCCACATTGTTTCTTTTGTAATGACATTCACCTGACTCACGGGGTCAACTAAAACCCCCATCACAATGTTTCCATTGAGGTTAGCAAGAATGTAGAGGGGAGAGGTATTTTTGTTCAAGGGAAAATCCTATGATGTGAATGTCGTGTCCAGTGAGTTGATCATAGGCTAAGTGGTAGGAGTAACTTTGACCATGTTAACATACACCTCAAGCCAAGTAGTAGAATCAGAGGGATCAATAATCATGTTAACAGAATGTGATGAAAATGGGTTCATGTATATCTATAACTCACTATTCACTTTTTCCATTGATTTGTTTGCATTTTGTTTACTCCCATCAATATGAATAGTACCATCCTCAATGTGATCATGTATCTCATGATCTAGGTGCATACATCGTTCAATATAATGTTCATTAACTTGATGGTACTAATAGAAGGTATTCACATCATACCAACTAGGGTAAGGTTCCTTAAGAGGTTTAGGGTTCTCCAAGGTTATGATCTTATCCTTTAGCAACTTTTGCAAGATGGAAGAATAAGATTTTGATAACTTTGTGAAATTTTTGTTGTTTCTGAGGCCATTATCATTCGTAGCAGCTACTACATTCATGATAGCCTTATCCTTTCTAGAGATCGATACAATGGACTTTCCTTCTAAATGGGAGTATAGGGAGGATCCCCTGAATTGAACTATCATTTGTTGATATTCTCATAATGTAGCAAAAAAATGCACAAAATAAGGGAATTTCATAATGGTAAACTTCTCTTTCCAAGGTCTCTGTAAGTTCCCTATGAACACCTTTTGTACATCAATATTGGGTAGCGGGTACAAGATATGTGAGAAGAGTGCTTGATACCACACTATGAAATTAGTAATCTTCTCATTATCCCCTTGTTTGCATTGAAAAGGATCTTGAAAGATCATATTTGGCCCGTTGTTGGCTTGGAACTGTTGGAGAAATTGATTTAAAAGTTGATCAAATGAGAAAATAGAGTTGTCAGGTAAGGAATAGTATCATTCGAGTGTTGTGTCCTTAAGAGATCAAGGGAATATTTTTTCCATCAACACATCGTGATGGAAGAAATCTATACATAGGGCATTAAAGGTGGACACATTAATCTACGGGCTCCCTTTTCCTCTATATTTTTTGAATTTGGGAATCTTCATTCCTTGGAGGAAGGGAGTGTTTAAGATTGCTACTGACAATAGACTATGTTAGAAGAATGGTTGAAAGATAGGCTGGGTAGAGGCTTGGGAGAGACTTGCCTATTGGATTTACATCTTACCCATATTCTAGAGAAGAGTATTCAAAATATGATCTTGGGATGACAAAGGTCTAGTGGAACCTCCTCCAGAACCACCACTGAAGCCACCTCCAGAGCCACTAATGTGACCACCGTCGGAACCACTACTGGAGCCACTACCACCAATAGGCCCTCCACTAGGTCCAGCTCTACTTTTGAAGCCACCACCATGGCCTCCACTGGAACTACCTCCACTAGTGCCACTTCCATCACCAAAGCCACGAGCACTACCCCCAAAACCTCAACCACTAGAGGTGACATGAGGGGTGAATCTAAAACCTAAGGGTATTATGTTCACTTTGATAGTTTTAGATATCTTAGAGGTAGAGGGGATGCTGATTGATGGGACTGTATTGGCCATGTACATAGACATGGGATGCATAAACATTCCTAACTATCTCTCATGGTCTTCGAGAGTAGCCCCTTGTATAATTTTAGAGTTTTTTTGAAGGGAACATGCTTCAATAAGACTAGAGAGACTAGCCAAGAGTTCTATGCATTTTCGATCTTTTCCCACCATATACTTTATCTTGCTAATAACCCAAGCGACTCTAGCCAACTTTGGGTCCTTTTCTAGGTGATTATCCAAGTCAGCCAGTCCTTTGCTAATGGTAGAGATGTATTTTTAAGGAATGAAAACAACCTTGTGCTCATCTATTGATGATGGTGTAGGAGATGCAGGAGGAGTGGGGATGTGGTTGGTCTCATCAAAGAATCCTACTTTCACCCCTCAACAACTACTCCTGGGTAGATAGACCATAGAAAGATCCAAAAAAAGGCTTGAAGAGTGTTGGATATTGCTGATATGTGGTTGTCATTGATGTCTTTAAGGTTGTATATGTCAAGGATATTTAGGAAATTGTAATAAAATAAGTTGTAGGTTGTCAGTTATGTAGTGAAGTTCAGCATGGTGGCTAGCTCAATATATTGATGATAAGAGGTTGTGGATTAAAGGCTTTGTTGAAAATTATATTTAGTTTATCTACATTAAGTTTTAGAGGTTCGCATGAAGATTTGATTGAGTTATGAGTATCTGTGTTTTGACAGTTGTTCTGTTGCTTTAGTTAGTGTTGAAAGAAGAAGAAGATGTGATTCTAGTAATTTGATTTGTTGTGAATACTTGTGTCCTGATTCATGATGATAGTGGATGTTTCTAGATTGTGATCTATCTATGTTGTTGGTCTACATTGATTGTTGTGTTCGTGATTGGTGATTTTGTTTTGTGATTTCATGTTTTTCATGATCATGGCTGACAAGGTGAATGTAGCATGTTGCTGATCTTTGAGGCATAATTGTTTAAGGTGTTTCATGTTTGAGACATGTTTTGGGTCCTCACTATGTTTTGGTTGACATTGTTTGGTGCACATTGATAATTGTTTATTGATTTGGTCCAACAATTTGAACACATTTTATAATTTGTTGGGCCGACATATAGTTGATGTTATCCTTAGTTGTAGATATATATGATCAATTATTTATACCATTTGAAGGAATGGTGTGTGAAGTATGTTAAGTGTTGTGTGTGATTAATGTTCTAATCTTTCTAAGGCATAAGTAAAGTGTGAAGAAGAGTTTATATGCTTAGTCAAAACTATAACCAGGCATTAGAAGATGTTATTTTCTTAGTTCAAAATCTTCTGTGTGTAATATGAATGTTTTTGTAAGATAATGAGTCTTTTGTTGGACAGTAAACATTTTTGTATTTGAGTAGTGAGCTCTAGGAAGTGTGTCTAAATGCATGTGCATTGCCCATTTATAAAACTTTTATACTTTTAATAGGGTATAATCTTGTGGATTAACCTCCACCGTGGTTTTTCCCATAATAGGGTTTCCATGTAAACAATATTGGTGTTATGTGTGTTTTTGATGTGGTGATGGTTTATGTTTTCATGTTTATTTATCAGATCTGAGAATAAGTTTAATTTGTATAATTTTTGTGACAACTGATTCACCCCCCTCTCAGGTGTTTTCCTTGTGTTGCCAACAAAGAGAAACAAGAAGTGGTATTCATCTTCTCCATTAGAAGTTGTCAAAGATTCCCCTAACAACATACTTAGAAGTCATGGATTGGTTTGTGATGCTCATAAACCTTCACAACACTCAGGCTTACAATGATCACAAGGTACAAGGGAAAATTTTGAACATCAAAAAATAAAAAATGTAAGAGAGGGGGACCAACCATGTTAAGGATCTAGGTCACAAAAAGCTGAGAGTGGAGAGATTCACTAACTTACCTCACTCTATAAGGTGTTTTGAGACAAGGATTGAGAATGATGAGGTCTATAATGTACTTCAATTATTCAGTAGATTCTAAACTTAGGTTTGGGCTAGGTAAGCTAGTTTGTAGAATCAATACTATATCTTAGACAACTCTCTATCTAAGGATGGAAGTGCAGTTATGGGATGATATCATGACGCGCTGGTGTCTCTTAGGAATGCTGGTGTCCATTCGATCATAAAACATCGAATATGATACAAACTACCTAAAAACTAACTGACAAACTAGATAGTTGGTTTTGATGGGAAAAATAGAATAACTTAGAAAGATAAAGATGAAGATGATAAAGAAAGTAGATAAAAGCTAGGGTGATGAAGATAATCTCACAAAAGTTCCTATTTTCCAACAAGCTCCATACATACTTTCACCTACACACAAGAAAGAAGGGGAAAATTGTTGGGGCTGTATAGGGGCTTTCCTTAGTCAAACCCCTATTTTAGTGTTTGCACCTCTACAAACAACCAAAAAGCAACAAAGTAGAATATGTGATAAAAGAAATAAAAAAGAGCAATACAAACTACAAAACAATACAATACTACTCAATCAGATCACAAAGGAGAGGAATGTAATGTTAGGTCACCTCCACCCAAAATCTCACTAGCCAATGGAGGAGAATATGGACTTGGAAAAGTCACCACAACCAGAACTACAATGAAAGGAGGTCTCACAAGACTCCAAGCCTAGGCTTCAATTGCTTGCTTCACACTTGCTATGTGGAGTTGATGGAGTGTTCATGCTACAATGGAGTGTTGAAGTGCTAGAATGCTTCTTGAGAGTAAAGTGAATGCTGGAAATGCTAAGAGATGGATTGATAATGTGTGTCTATTTCTTAGAGAATGAAATGACATGAGAAGGGATGAATTTGAAGGATAATGAAGGAGAATTTTCTATTTTTGGGGTAGGTTGGTCAAAAAGGGATGTTAAAAATTGACCCCAATTAAGAGTGTAATGCCTCTACCAACTTTATATGTATCAATTTTTCAGGGACAACAGTGTGCTACACGGATGTCAGCACACTGCACATGCATCCTGGACAAAATTTCTCTCATCGACACAAATGATAGATTCCAAGTGGAAGGAAGGTAATTGGGTGATGTGGAATTTTTCCTTCAAATTTTATTTTATAAGGTGAGGGTATGTGAAAGGGGAATTTTCGTAAAGGGTGCAAATTCTCTCCCATACACTGGCTACAATAGGTGTTGGAAAAATCTTATTTCTCCTAAGGTGGCACATAGGAATTAATAGAATGAGTTGATGTAAGAATTGATTAAGTGGCTAGTTTGTAGACTAGAGGAGGATGATAAGTTTGTGTTTGGTGATAAGGGTTTGGGCCAAGTAATGGTGAAGGACGATTTTAACTTATATTTGTGTAATTTGGACATAACTGGTGGAGTAGTTAATATAATTTGGTTCAAACATGGCATCCATAAGATGCATGATTTTTTTTGGGTTGTGTGGAGGAGAATAGCTCTCACTTAGGATAGGTTGAGAATGTATGGTAGAGTTGGACCTTAGATATGTGTCCTATGTGAGGCTATGGAAGAAAAAAACTATCTTTTCTTGTAGTATAGTTTTTCTTGGTATATTTGGTCTTGTTTCCTTGCTAGGAAAGGGTTGTCCTTGGCTCTCCCAAAATATATGCCTTCATTTTTGGAAAGTTGGGTGCTCAAAGTCTATAGTCTTGGCCTTAAGCTTATCTAGAGTGTGGCTCCTATTGTTATTGTCTAGAATATTCGGTTGGAGAGGAATCAGAGAGTTTTTTAGGATACCAAAAAATCAATTAACAAAGTTTGGGATTTAATTGAAAGCTCAATTGGTGAACTAGGGGAAATTCACAAGGGTAGCAACTAGTACATTTTGGATTCAAAGTTAGTGTGGGGGGAATCTTGGACATAGTTTTAATGGTTGGATCCCTCTCTGTTGTTGGCTCCCCTTAACTCTTATTGGGTGGTTTGGCTCCCTTTTGCTAATAGTTGGGTAAATTTAAACTTTGATGTTGTGGCCAAGTAGAATTGGGGAATACTAGGGGTGATGGGTGTTTAGAGATCAAGAGGGTTAGCTTAGGGGTCTATTTGTTATTAGTTTTGTAATGGAGTCTAATATTTTGGCTAAGGCTCATGCCCTTTTGTGGGCTTAATGCTTTCTAAGTAGAAAGGATGGAAGAAGCTATGGGTTGAAGGGGATTCTAGAATAGTTATTAAAGCTATTAAAGGAAGGATTGTGTAGTACTAGAAACTAGAAGTCATTCTTAAACAACCAATGTGGTTTCTTAAGGAGTGTGAGGCAGTGAAGATCTATCACATCAAAAGAGATAGGAATCATGTTGTTGATTGGGCTGCTAATACTGGTGCTTCGTTGAAGGATGATTCTCTTGCTAAGGACAAAATTTGTTTGATAATTTCCCTAAGAGAGATATTAATTTGATGCAGGAAGATATGAAAATGTTCCATGATGTTGGTGTTTAATCCCTCTTCTTGTTCTCAGGGACAATTATGGTGTGCCTGGTGTGTTGTTACGTCTGGTTCATGGGGATTTTTCATGCATGATCAAATTGTTTTTTCTTTTCTATGATCTTGGTTTGGTAGTCTGTGGAGTGTTTTTTTTGTTTCATGCTCTGAGTTGAACGTTGTAGGAATTTTTATGCTCCATTTTATTTTGGTTCTTGGACCTAAACTAGGTTTTTATTATATAAAAAAATTCTTAACGATTATTATTTTATAAATGGTGGAGATTAGGATGGTCAAATAGGGGGAGAAAAAAAGTTATCATATTTTAATTTAAAAAAATAAATATTAGATGTGCTCTCCCAAAATGTTGAATTTTTAAAAATATTTGAAAAATCCCTTCAATCATAAGTTAGCTCACATCACACAGTTTAAATTGGAAATTTTTATTATTTTTTATTGAACATGTGAGATTTTAATAATTTTAAAATATGCATACGTAATGTAGAGCACACTCAATATTTTCTTGTTTCATTATATACCTCACATGTAGATCCAACTCTAAGGGTTAGAATTTCTAAAGAAAAGTATAATGTGCACATGATATGAGATGAATATAAAATGTGTTATAACATGCACACATTTTGGTGGAAAAAATAAAAGAAAGAGAAATGGTTTACAAATATTAAATACCTAAGATTTTGGACCCACATGTTTTGTTTTTATATGTGCTCAAAGCATTTTCAATATATAATCATGTTTTTTAATTATTTTAAGGAATTTAAATATTGTTTGACAAAAATAGGTTTTTTTTTATATTGACATAGAAGATTTTAATTGCATGTTTATGTTTGAATTTGATATTATTAATCATTATTTTTGTTGTTGATTAAGTAAGCAGGGATTTTGAAAGGGCCCGATCCCTTTTACAAAATGAAATATTTAGCTACAAGTTTAGCAACACAAGGAACAATAATAGGAAAAAATAACAAGATGAAAAAACAACAAGAAACAACTATTTTTGCTAGCAAAACAAAAAGGTAGAATTGGAAACAATGCCAATAGAATTGACCAAAAGGCCACACACAATGCTACAAAACAGTAGCCAAATACAACCACCCAAAGGGTTCAAAAACTAGACGAGAATCAAACCATTACAAGTAGGTAATAATGGGTCCAAAACCCAATCAACCTTCAATTCAGGCCTCATGGTCAGAAATTTAGGCTCGCATGCCCCCATTTATTTGTAAACACAAAAATCATTAACATTATCTACCCCAAGGGTGAGCAAAATAACCCTAGCATCAAAATCAAGTAGATTTTGGAGGGACCTGAAACCCACAACCACCCTGCAACATACCTAATATTATTAATCATTATTTTTGTTATTTTAATGAATTTGAATTATTTTTTGATAAAAATGACCATTTTGTAATCTTGTGTTGACATAAAACATTCTAATTGCATCTTTTATTTGAATTTGATATTGTTAATCATTATTTTCATTATTTTGATAAATTTTGGTAAATTAATAAAATATTGAGTATTGTGCCAAATAAATGAGCAAAAAAGACAAATACCATTTAGGAGTGCAAACTCAAGAATATAAACCATAGATAAACCTGATGAGGGAAATTCATAAAAACATGAAATTGAACTCTAAATTTATATATTATCATATTTGTCAATAATATAGATCCCCAAGGATCTATTGGAGCCACAAAAGAGAAAAAAAATTGAGAAACAAAGACAATGAATACAAAAACCTTAGAGTTAAAGTTATATCACATTTTCCATCTAAGTTTGATGTTGTAGTAAATCATTAAACATCAATTGAATCAATAATTAATGAAACAAACAATGATAATGCAATTTCAAACATAAATTTATATTGTTTTACCAATTAATTAACCTATGGAAAATACACAAAATTTAATGAGTTATAAAAATAAAAAATTGTTTAATGAATAATATATTTTGATGAATCAAGCTTACCATTGATAAAAATATATGTACAATTTTACATATGACAATAATTTTTAATTTAAATTAATGAAAATATTCTAAAATCAATGAGTGATAAGATTCTTAAATGTACTTGTAGAAGAAATGGTAATCAAATATGAATCTAATATTGTTTTAAAATTTAAATGAAACTTAAATATGTTGATTGTTTATTGAAATGATTAAAATATGTAATATTTCCAAGAAAAAATCTATTGTAAAAAACTTAATCAATGCATATCAAGTAGTGGGTTTGATCTCACACACTAAAGATAATAATGTTATATGATTTGTAATTATATCAAACATAGTAATTAAAAAAATTAAAAAAAAGAAAGTAGAGCACTAAAAATATATTAAAAAAACTAATAAATATTGTTGGGAGCTATAAAAGTGTCCAGGATCTAAATAACAATGAATTATGCAATTCTCTAGTTGACTCCCACATAAAGACAATTTTATTGTCAAATCCTTAACATTGTTGATTGAATAATCTTGAAAAAATAACACAAGGGTGTCACTTAATCAAAGGGGACATTGTGAAAAGAAGAATTGGTTTTCAAAACCATGAATTATCAAAAATATTTTTAAATATATTCAAACACAATTTTTCTCCAAATTTGTAGGTATTTATCTTAATTTATAAAAAATAGTCAAGTTTATTTTGAAATAATATTTTTAATGTTAAAATAAATCACGCAGACTACTTATTATTGTAGATTCTACATTGAATATGTTATTTATTATGATATTTTTTTGGCATATATGTGTTACTTTGCATAATAACAATAACAATATTTTTTAGAAGTGCATAATCGAAGCTCCACTTAGATTGAAAAGAGATCTTATTTCAAATATCTTTTAATGGAACATGTATAGTTGTGGTGGTTTGTAATATTTGAAAAGCTCTTTACAAAAATAATAAACATGCAATTGGAAATGAATTAGTAAGTATTATAAAATATAAGTCACTGGAATTTTTTTCAAAAGATAGTAAAGAGGCTAAGAAATAACATATATATTATTTTTTGAGAGCCCACTATAATGAGTTAAGAGAGATTTTGGACAAAACTATATGTGATTATTTAAATAGAAATATTTGGATTAAACTCTATAGCCCATCATAAAGTTGAAATAGATGAAAAATAGGAGAAAACATTGCAAAATAAAAATCCTTATAAAGAAGAGTAGAGAGGAAAGAAAGAAGTTTATAAGCGAGGTTGAAAATCCCAAAAACATTAAATAGTAAAATGTTAATATGGCACAAATATGTAAAATATAGTAGTAAAAGTAAAATAAAAGAGATCAAGAGAAATAATGGTAGTAAAAGTAAAATAAACAAAATAACAATGTTATGTTTCCAAAAAATGATAAAAAAATACCTAATAACTAATTGGTTGGAAAGAAGCTAGTATTGAATTTTTAGATGAGAGAAATTTAAAGGAAGCTTAACAATAATTAAAAAATAAAAATACAATAACAATAAGAAATAGAAAACTCTATAAAAATGATATAAGAGAAAGTGCAAGAAAACATAATAAAACTAATGAAAACACTATAAAGAATGAATAAATATTTTAGCATAAATTACAAGAGAAAAAAATAAAATTAAAACCTTAATTAATGAAGACAAGAAAATTATAAAAAATGATAAGCTTAAAAACTAATAAAATAAAATAATACCAAAATAAGAGAAAGGAAAAGGGAAGAAAGATCTTGAGGAGGAGAAAAACCAAGGAATCAAGATGATGGAAGAGATGAATAAAGGACCAAAGGAATTCTATACAAACTACAAAGGAGCATAGAGAAGGAATGAAGTAAAAACCAAGAGGAGGAAACAAAACAAACACTCAATCAAGGAGGGCTTAGACCAAATGAAGTTTGATTGTTGTTGTTCCTTTGACGTACGCCTCGTTTAGAATAGGGAACCTCTCTTTTTGCTTTCTCAGGTAACTTTTGCCTTCGCCTTGATTTGTGTTCCCCCTATTTTTGAATCCTAAGTGGTCAAGGAGTCCTAGAGTCATCATCTCAAGTTGAAAAAGTTTCATCACCTTCAAAATTTGTAAGGCTTTAGCCTCTGTGGAGTTCCCTCAACAATTTTCATTCTGACTTTGAAATTGTCATCCTTCACACAATGCGGGTCTACCTATGCCGGCTGCCTTATGTAGAACTCCATCTCCCTTTCACTATCCTTTTGGCGGCCAAGCCAACACATCCACCTACCTCATGGGGCCCACAACTTCCTTTGTCATTTTCTATGTTGAATTTTCAAATGACCAACAGATGAATTATGTCCGCTATGCGGACCTCGCCATATTTTTGAAATGCACATCCACCAACCTTAGTGCCACCGTACCAGCATTTATGACAAGTATTTAATGCATAAAGTTTTATAAATAGTCACTTTTGATAGGTCATTTTCACCATCAGACGTCTAGGAAATTTTTCAGAGCCTCCAGTCGTCATCGTTGCTAAGCCCACAAAGTCTTGTTGCCCCTCATGCTTTACTTTCTTCAGATTCTTCTTCAAATTTCTACGAGTCTGCTAGGTAGAAACTCTATCATTCCCTGTTTCATGTTTTCCTTCATTCCTATAAATTCATAAGATCTCAAGAGGGAAATCTTTAAAAACTAGAAATATCATTAAATGATGAACAAAACCCATATTTTGAAATTTTGAAGCTCTTTGAAAATTTGTTTGGTAAAGGCCTACATAACTTTCACCTCTCGTGGCCATTCTTGAACTAGGGAAATCATGCCCTTGTGGCCTGTAGGGTTTTTGTTGTCATTGCCTTGTCCCTTAAACAATAAACTTCAAATGAGCCTACCAACATCCTCCGCGGGTCCACGTTTGTGGGAAGATGCTCACATCTTGTTGTCATGCTTGAACTTAAGTGAAAAGATGAGATTAAATGTAGATATTTTCATCCTTGCGGGCCCATGAGTGCGGGTTTCTGCATGTGGATTGCCTCCCGTGTTTTACTGTTGCAAGCAACAGATCTACCTCAACCCTCCACTCTATGGGAACTACCACCTTTCTATCCACTTATTTAAATTGGTGAATAAACTCCCTATAGACCATATCATATGGGCTTCTACAACTATGCCACCATCATTTAATGATCTTCTCCAAACAGTGAATCCTTCAGTTCCACCTGCTAGGTGGGCCCCATGCTGACAATTTCTGATCAACCCTCTAAACTAAAATGCCTAAGTTCAAGCCTTTGTAGATTTCCCATTTTCAACTTCTGTTTGTGGGCCTCTATGGCAAGTTTGTCATTTTGAACAGCCCTAGACACCCATTCATCCACCTTGTGGACCCCGCACTCTCTACCACCATTTGAGCCCAAAATGAAATGACTAAGTGTGAAATGCCAAACTGGATGCTCCATGCAGATGGCCGCTTATGGATGGTTGTCCCACTTTCACAACATCAAAATTGCCAACAACCTTCGTTGGCCCACTACATGGAGCTCGACTATGCTCTCTCCTTCTACTAGCCATTTACAAGTGAATAAGCAATGACAAGGTTCCCTGTGGGCCACACATGGTGAAACTCTGTCCTGCCTCTGCCATTCCGAACGCCCGACCTCCAACACGTTTTCGCATCTCCTTGTCTACAACCATCTAAGCTATTTGGAATTCAAAGATAAAATGATGTCATCCTCAGAGGCCTCGGGCCCCGCATTGTGGGATGTTGCTTGTGGGATGCCGCTCTGCAAGTGTCATTTCAATGATAAAAATCAAAATGTCCAAGGTACCCCCTGTATCCGCATGCCTTAGACCCATATGCCTGAATGATCAAGCTAGCAATCTTAAAAAATCAAATATGATTTAACCCACACACTAAAAAGGTTTGACCTACTTAGTGGGCCCCACCTCAAGATGAAAATATAATGCACGTAAACTCATTTGGGCCATTGTTCCCTATCTGTCGTCCATGCACAACTACCCTCAAAACGGCTGCCAACCCAGGGAAGTCTGTACACCTGGGCCCGTATTGTCATAACTTCTTCAAAGGAGGGACTAGTGATGATCTAAAGGAAATTTTGGGATCCTTGAATGACGAATTACTCGATCTAATGTTTTTTTTTGTAGGATTTTGCTAACATTTCTCATGCTTTAAACTTGAATATGCTTAATGCTCCTTTATTTGTAGGATATATGGAACTAGTTGGGGGACCTTTGGAAGTGTCCGTAGAGAAGGGAAAGGGAAAGAAAGTTGCCAAAGCACCAAGAGGGAAGGAGGACAAGGATCAAATGAAATACAAGTTTCAAGGAGAGTACGTCAAGTCAAAGGTCACCACAGATTGGGACAAGGTCTCAGATACCAACCTAGCACACATTGACATTGATAAATTTAAATAGAGGGTGATCGTCATCCCTACCACAAAGAATTCCAAGAAGATTAAAAGGAGTGGGTTGGCCAAGGCAGTTGGTTTTCCGCTTGCCCTTGTAGCTCCCAAATTAGTAACGGCCTGTGGAGAGGCATATTAGGAGAACAACAAGAGAATTATAGATAGGGATGACAACATACTAGCTGATTTGTCCTCCAAATCTATTGGAAAAAATTTCCACACCCCCACCTTTGATGACATGGAGGAGACATCCAAGGAGTATGCTAGGAGCATCTAGAAAGATGACCCCCTCAAGTGCAAGAAACTAATCAATCCATAGTTAAAGGAGAAGAGGGGTAGTGCAAATAAAGTGCCTCAAGAGCTCTTCTACAGTGATTTCTATGAGGGTTACCATGACTTTGTAACCTTATTTAGCAGATTCATGGGCCTCGCAACTACAAATTTCTTCCAAGATTGGATGCTCTAATTCATAGAGGAAATTATCAAAGGAGAGACTAAATTTCATTGGGAGAGAATGATTAGCAACTGCCTACATGAGTAGTTTGTAGTTGTAAAGAAAACCTCCCAATTTTACATCACCTCATAGCTCATCTATCTATTGGCTAACCAAGCTCAATATAGAGGTCTCACCATGGCACCAAGTGTTTAGATTATGGATGCACAATCCCTGAAGCTCCAGAATCTTTAATAGAGGAATTTTTCCAGGAAAGATAATCAACCACACAGAAAGTATTGCAACTAGGAATGCATAATAGAGATTCTATTGATCTACACTATGAGATGATTACAAATTTACAAATTCCCTAAATATATAGGCATGAAAGAGATGCAAGATGCAAGATGATTTTGACATGTGTCATGATCTAACAACATGTGACAACATGTGAACCCTATCTAGGAAATTATTAAATGTTGAGATAAGTTCTAGAAGGAAAAATCATCTTCTAGAAGGAATCTTATCCCTACAAACAAGGAAGGGGAAATTACCCCATTATTAAATGATTTATTAAAATTAAACCTAGGACTAAATGATATATGACCTAAGTTAACTTATGCTGGTGTAATAATTAATTTAATTACACTAACACCCCCCATAAGTTCAACTTAGGGAGGAAAATGAAATGATTATGCAGAGATGATCGATGATGGGTCCCAGATACAAGGCCATGTTAGGTACCCATGTACATGAAGATGCAGAAAATCTCCCACTTCTAGAGAAAAGGGGAAAACCTAGTGGGAACAAAACCCCTCTCCAAAAAGGAGATGAAAAAGAAAAAAATGTGAGATAGGATGGGAAGGATGGAGGACTCGCAAATACCCCCTAAGTACACCATCCTTCACATGGATACAATATAATAGCTCCTCCATAGGAGGGAAAGAGAGAGACTATATAGCCCCCCTAGAAGATGTGATCACCTGCAGAAATGGTAAGTGTTTGAAGACAAAACATGATCCAATGTCGACAAACAACGTGTCTCCCTTTTGGAAGAAACAAGACCAACTGCAAGTGTAGAGATGCTTCCCATTCCAAATAGGAATTGAAGGAAGGAAGGATGAAAGTGGGCGTCAATGGTGTCTTTGAAGTCTACTCAAATGTATCCTTGCTTGAAGATGAAGATTCCACAATCAATGAAGAGGGTGAAAAATCAAAATGATGTGGAAACTAATGCTAAAAAATATCCAAAGATAGTGATGTGATGAATATGATGGATACTTGATAGCCCCCACTGAAAGAAGCCTAAAGAAAATCCAATGGTAGATGTTGAAGGAACCTTAAATCCTGGATGGAATGAAACAAAAAAAGTCTCATACATGAAATATCTGAAGAGAAACGAAGAGTCTCCAAGATAGTCTCGGGATCCCCAATCAAGGTCGAGACAAAGAAATGAGGAGACTCAAGAAAACTCTCCAAAGTCATGACTGAATAGAGGAGTGATATCCCCTCAAGAATGTCCTTCAAACTTGTAGAACTAGCCAAGTCAATGATACCTTAAATGAAGCCATCCTATGATGTCAAGTCTAGAAAACTGAATGTGTCTTGATTAATGATGATGGTGGAAGCCTCAATCAATGAATCTGGACAAGGAATCATTGATTGTGAAGGGATACCAACTGTCTCTGATGGAGAAGAAGCACTTGAAGCAACCTTGTCAACCTCTTTGGAAGATTTAAGGCAATCAACCTCCTGTACAACAATATCATCATTGGGTACTTGATCTAAGGAATGACATTATGAATCTTGACCATCAGGGAAGGGTAGAGTGTTTGATACTCCATATATCTCCCAAAGCTTAGTCCAAATGATGTGAGGACAATCAAAATGATCAATAGATCTCAAAACATCACAATTAACTTGCATTGAAATGATCTTTAAGACAGTACAACTCCAAGAAAAATCATGAATACCTTCACTTGGATGAGGAACTATACCAAATAGATGTGGCAAAAAATCAAGTGATTGGAGATGGTGGATGATCCCATCTTGCCATTGTGGATAGTTACCCATGTGCAACATAACCAAAGGAGTATATGCAAGCCCCATAATGAACTTTCTCCAAAAATACAAAGACAAATGACCTCCAACAACAAATAAAATCTTCCAAAGATAATGTACAACTAAAGTGATGCTACCCAAATCAAAAAATATTTTCCCAAGATTTAGGATATCCAAGTTATTGAACAAATGCACCAAACTAAAAAAATCTCATGTAAGAGTACCTAGAGCTGAAACTGCTCAAGGGGTCTAGACTGATGAAAAAAGCTATGAAAAACCTTCTTGATGCCACTGGAATCACTGAAATATGATGAATGGTTGTGAAGATACGAGCCTTTATGTCTATATTAGGCTTTTTTTTTAGTTGACTATATAATTTTCTACAAGCAAAATTTTGCAGAACTAATATAATCACTGGAAAGTAGACTAAATTACCTTTCTGATGGTTTCTCATTTGTAATTTTTGATAGACTAGTGAAAAGTTATGATAAAATGAAAAAAGGCCTTGATTAGGCACTTTGTAGGTTAACGAGGAGCAAAACTAAGTCCCTCTGGGCTGACACCTAGTCGTTGATATGACTTGTAGTGTTAAAATGGAAAAAAAATCACACTTGATTTGGCAGGCCCCTTGGTCATTGATAGGACCAAGGTCTTTGATGACAGAAAGACTACACCGATAATCGGCAGGAGCAATGCCCGACGATGGGAAAGAAACATCAACAGCCGAGACAATGGGGAGAAACCTCTAGTGGGATTGGTTGGTGGTAGAATGCAACAGATGACTGAAAGGGAGCAACCATCAAATGGTGAGGTGAATAGGCCAGAAAGGCTAATGATGATGTCTGATCAAACCATGGACGAAGGTACAACTGACACAGAAAACTCTACAGACTTTTTATATCAAATCGACAAAAGATAATATATTTGATTTTTAATATTGTCAAAGATAAATAAAAATCAAAAGTTTTATATCGACTATGCAGAATATGCTGTTGAAAAAAATAATTCCCATGGATAAAGATGAAACCCTCATATATGTGCCACTTATAAAAAAAAATTATATGTCAATCAAACCCCAATTTAATAATATCGACCACCATTTAAGATATAGTCTGTAAAAAATTAAAAAAGACAACCTAATACCAATGGAGAAAAAATAGGGCCAAAAAATAAAACCCAATACATGCTGATGGGTGATTAAAATATAGGTCGATCTAATATTTTTTAAGATTTTTTCCAGAACTATAGAAAGAGCTCGAATAATAATTTTTTGGCAAACAAAATAGATAAAGCCCAATTTTTTTTTGAAAAAAAGTGCCTACAACTAAATTTTTTTCCTTTGAGGACAATTGACCGTGGTGATTTTTTTACTACAAATTGTACAAATAGTATGGTTGATTTTGCAAACCCAAATACCTCACATTCCTTTTGAGTTTATCTATCTAATTTTGATGAATGGGTAGGCAATCCTAGGGATTTGAGGCCTTCTGAAGACAATGGTGAGCTTGGATATGATTCTATTTGCTTCATAAATTAGCTTGATCCCTGAGTGGAAACAAGTAGCCTTCAATGGAAACCTTCAAGCCTACAAAGAATCTTGCACACCAACTTTCGTGATCCTGGGTTGACATTTCATTAGACAAGCTTTGATACCATGTTGAGATTATGGATGCATAGTCCCTAAAACTCTAGAATCTTCAATGGAGGACCTTTTCTAGGAAAGATAATCAATCACACAAAAAATGTTAAACTAGGCATGCATAATAGAGATTCTATTGATCTACACTATGAGATGATTACAAATGTACAAATGCCCTAAATATATAGGCATGAGAGAGATTCAAGATGTAAGATGATGTTGCCATGTGTCATGATCTAACAACATGTGACAACATGTGAACCCTATCTAGGAAATTATTAAATGTTGAGATAAGTTCTAGAAGGACAACTCATCTTCTAGAAGGAATCTTATCCCTACAAACAAGGAATGGGACATTACCCAATTGTTAAATGATTTATTAAAATAGAACCTAGGACTAAATGATATATGACCTAAGTTAACTTGAGCTAATGTAATAATTAATTTAATTACACTAACACCAAGCCAAACTCCAAGGAGGGAACCAAAGGTGTATGAAAGATACCCTCAACTCCAATACAAGAATTTCAAGAAGGATTACTATAAAGTCAATGATACCTTCATTAGGCACATTGTCAAGTTACTTGGAAGTGACTTAAAATGGTTAGGAACACATAGTGCAAATGCCTTCATCCACTGGTTCAGATTTCTCTTCATTCAATTCGCTAAATTTACCTACATGCAAGCTGAGGGCTTCTCTAAGAGGCCATATAAGCTGCCTCAATACCTAAATGACTGGTTGGTATTACTTGAACTCTCCAAGCAGCTCAAGCATGCCCATACCCTCCTAAGTAACATGCATAGGTCAAGAATTCCTTATCCAATTACATTTGGTCAAGGTATGTATGTGATCCCTGCATCCCAATGTGTGGACTATTCTGAAAAGGATATAAATGAATACAACTTGGAGCTCCATACTCCTAGGCCATAGATGGATCCGTACGACAAGATTAAGAAATTGGTTGGAAAGGAGTATGCCCATCTGCACAATGTTGAGGACTTCTAGGAAAATTGGAAAGATGATAAGGAAGTGCGTATGAGGCACTACATGCACATGACAACATATTTTTTCAAGACATCAACTTGTTTCCAGTGCTAGACCAAATTGTGGAGGATGAGAACATGGTGATAGATCCAAGATATGATGTCATTGCCAACCTTCCACTGCCTCTGATTGACTAGAATGAGGAAGAGATCAATGACCTCAATATTTTTATGAAGCCCATAGAGGAAAGAACAAGACAATGGATTGATGGGAAGATTGCTCAATTAAAATTGCAAGGAGAAACTTTGAGCTCAAGGATGAGCCCGAGAACAAGATTGATAGTGTGACTCCTACTACCCCATCTAGAGAAACTTTGAAATCTCCTCCAACTACCAGGTGAAGGAAGAGAAAATAGGTGGCTGAATGCTAGCCCAAGCACAAGGTGTATTGAAGGAAAGCATCGAAAGGTGAGCCTTCTATGAAATGAAAGAAATTGGGAAAATTCACTGAAATGCCCACCATTCTAGAGGACCCACTCCATGAGGGAGAAGAAGGAGAAATCAAGTAGCCAAAGTCTCCACCTACAACCTTTTCCCTCACTGCCACTATTACTACAACTATCATCACTCTTTCAATGGAATCACAAGCAATGATTGCTTCTTCTTTGCCTGCAATGGACATTTTAGTTCACCTTGCTTCCACTTCACCTATTGCACCAATCTTGGTGGTAGATTCTTCCTCCACTACCACTTCTCCACTCTCTTCTGCCTCTATGTCTCCATCAACAACCCTTCCATTGGCCACTTCAACAATAACAATGCCAACACTCTCACTCCCAAAAGCCTTTGCTTAGCATATGAAAAACATAACAATGAAGCTTTTTGGCGTGTTGATGAATCCTATAGTACAGGCTACCCTAGCACAAGTTGTTGTTGGCCTCCCTAGTCCTACTCCTTTGTTTGAACCACTAATAATGGAGGAAATAATGCATATTTTTTAGGAGTTGGAAATATGAGAGGGAGGCAGTAAAAGAAATGGAGGAAGAAGCGGTATCATGAGCACCCAGAGCACCAACACTTGGTGTTGATGAAGTGGTGCATGAAGAGGAGGAAAAACAATCTTTCAAGGAAGAAATTGAAGATCCTAGTGCGAATTGCATCATGGAAACCTCCTACCAAGAACTTGAGGAGGAGCTTTCCAAGCAACGAAAGGATGTTGGGGAGGAATTCAAGAGGCGATCATCTAAAGAGAAGAAATAAATAGATGATGAAATGGAAGTAAACACAAAACCTCAAACAAGGGAACAAGACAAGAGCCCCAGTCATAGTGAGGAAATTCCTCCCTTAGGAGAAGAAGAATAAAAGGAAGAGGGAAAGCAAGAAGAAGACACTGAAGCAAAGAAAAGACTAGAATCAAAGCATCACAAAGAACAAGAGAAAGAAGAAGAAGAAGGAGAGATATTTGAAGGGGAAGATAGCCCCATGAAAAATATAGCCACCATTGAGTCTCTAGAGAAAGAAGCTCTATTTATTCAAGATTCAGATGAAGAAGAGGAAGAAAAGACAAAACAAAAGGCTCCACGCAGCAAATAAATGGAAATTCAACATACTCAAGAGGAGGAATGTGATTGTGAATCTCCAAAAGAGGGGTCCTAGATGCCTGAATGGCTAGAGAAACAACTACAAAAGAAGGCCCTCATCCTCATGGATCTGAAAGATAGATTAGAAGGCATCTTGGCTTGGGCACAAATAAGCACAAAGAAGGAGAATAAACTAAAGATCAAATCCCAAATAACAATGGATGCCTCAAGATCAAGTACCATGTAGATAGCTACTCTGGTTGTGCAAGCAGAAGGAGTTAGCTATAACATCTCTACCATTGACCTAGGAATGACCAAGAGAGAGTAGAAAATTGATCATCTTCAAGGATCAGTTACTATTATTGTGCATTAGATGAATAAGGACAAGTCCTATAGGGAGGAAATAAAAGCACAAGTAGTAGATTTAACAACTTATATTCATCAACGGTCTTTCGTTGAAGAGTTTTTCACTATATCGTTGGCTCTGCCACAACTATTGTCCAAGGACCACATCATCAAGATCAAAAGGAGGAAGCATTGGACGTAGGCAACACAAGATTGGTTCTAATGGGTGGTTTACAATTGAAATATGGGCATCAACCGTGCTATCAGAAAGAAAAATAATTTTTGGGAAGTGAAAAAATAGCTTGAAGGCATAAGAAAATTCTACACCAACTTCTTGGAATTGTATAGAATCACATATTCCAAGCTTGAGGCCATCCTCAAGATATCTAATAAATCCTAGGAAAAGGAGCTTAGGTTGGCAAAGGATGATCATTGGTTTGTAGAAACCTAGAAATTGGGCCTTGATCATAGGAGAGAAATATTGGAACATGTGCTCCACGAGGTGGAGCTTGATATCGATTGAGCTAAGGATATTAGGATAGCCTGTGAGGAGTATTTGATGTTAATGAAAAATTATGATATGCCTGTCACTGAGCTGGATCTAGAGAAAATAAAGCCTTACTTCCATCAGAAGATGGAGAATGGAGCCAATAACACACTCACACTAGACTTCATGGATTTTGTTGCTCGATCCTTCACTCAATCTGAGCAGGTGATATAGAATACCCCAAAATGTGATAAATATTTGGATGTGATTACGAGAAGGTCTAGTAAGTTGAATTTTCAAGTAATCCAATCTGATATAATGGAGTGGAATAAGATCTAGGCGTTCATAGGAAATTTCGTGGAATATGCTACTATGAAGAATATGAAGGAAATCTAGTTATTGATGATGATTTCCTCACAAAGTAGCTGCAACAAAAGAGAAATCAACTAAAAGACAAATTGCTATAGTGTTGCCCACTAGAACACAAAGTAGGCTAGAGGAAAAAATTGTATTTTATATTGTAAAATATTTGGGGGTAGGTGAAACCATAATTTGTAGTGAATCTTGGCCACACAATGGGATTAAATCTTATTCATTAATTTTTCTTTTTGGACACTATAAATAGGGGGTCTCCTCTCATTTTCAAGAGAGTGTTGAGTTGTTGTAAAGACATGCTGCTAGAATTTTAATAGAAATTCATTGATTTTGGTGGATTCTTGAGTTCCAATTTCATGTTTGATGATTCTTCTCCTCATAGTTAGTGAATTTGAAAAGATTTACATTGTTGTTCTATGTGTTTAGCATGTTGTTAGTAGGTTAGTTGATTTTGTTCATTGGTACTGAAGAATTCTACTGTGGTGATGCCCTTCCTTGTCCATGCTTTTTGATTTTTGTTGATGATAAATAGCAGTGTAAAGCTAGTCTAGACATAAATTGAATGTTGCACTTAAATTCTATCTTTTATTCATGCTTAATGGTGGATGAATGGTTGAAATCTATAGACCTTAGAAGATTGCACTAGTTCCATGATACTGTGAATTAAGTTGGTTAAGTGGAACTCATTTTTGGGAAGGATGTCCACAGTGGAATTGTCCATTATCATTGTTCATTGGTAGTTTTAGGTCTAGGAACTTTCCTCTTCCTTGCCCTTATGAATTTTCTTTTAAACAGTAACTTAAGACAAATTTCATTGTACACTATAAAGCCAAATATGATGACAGAAGTGGAGTTTCAGACTGTTGTCTTGAATTTGTAGCAATAGAACATAATTTCAAAATTATATAAACTCCATCCAAAGAACCACTTCCCTTCCAACTCAACTTATGTAAGGTTTCTCTATGATTACCAGCAAGATCACATTGAAACAACTGATACATTCCAAGAAAGTCATGACCTGACACTCGAGAGACCTTGGGGTATTTTTTTGTAGCTCGTTTGTAGAAGATTGCCTTTCAAGAGAGGTAATTGACTTGTGCATTGCCTATGTTGAGAAGTGAAAAATACCATCAATAGAACTACCGCTAGAAAGAGGGCCCCCTTTGAGTTAAGTTAGATTGAATTGGTTCATTCTCCCCTAAAAGGTTTCATAGAATTTTAAGATATACTCCAAACAAAGGGGAGTTCCAAGAGTTGCAACCCCCTACCAAGGCTAAGAGAGCCAAAAGAGGGGAAGCCACTTAATCTTCCTCATCTAACTCATCCACTTTGATTCCATCTTCACCTCCATCCTCCTTCCATCCACCCCACTTAGCCATACTTGCTCTTCCATTTCTGCCTCCTCCACTTAGCCATCCCAAATTGCATTCCAGTTGCTCACTTCCTAAAGCTAGGCACTACCCCTTCCCTGACCTTCCAAGTACAAGGTGCAGTCCCATCTGCTGCTCCCCCTGTGTAGCCCCAAGTTCCTGTCGAACAAAAAATACATCCCCCACCTCCCTTCATAGCTTGGATAGGAAATAATCCCTCTCCACTATTATTCAATGCTTACCATAACATGCCCAATAACCTATAGGGATTTTCCATGAAATTCAATCCACATGATCCTCAGAGGACAACAAAAGAACACATTAAGTTATTGCAAACAACATTGAAGGATTTGCAAATTGATCATGAGGATGTGGCATGTAGAAGTTTCACTTATTATTTGGAAGATGAATCTTTCTATTGGTTCATCAAATTGCGTACACGATCTATTACCACCTAGGACCTTTTGAAAAATTTCTTTTTGATGAAATATAAGATTCTAATCAGCCCTTCAAAACTACATTAGTAGTTCATGTTTGTGTGTGGAGAGGTTAATGAACCAATCAACTCCTTCAATGATCGATTCCATCAAGCATACATGAGATTACAAAATCTTTATGTGCTTAATGATGTTGTTGTCTCTCTTGTCTACTATACAACTTTGCACAACCTCACTATAGCATTGGTGAAAAGAATGAACCCACCACCCACTCGATTGGTGGATGTTTATGCTAAGGAAGTTATAGCTAGCATTGAATTGGGGTAGAACATCTCTGGTTCATTACCTTCCTTGGGATAGGTTGCTCATCCCATGCATGTTCAAGGGCTCACCCAAGCCTTGGAACATTAGACGCCTCTTAGGAACCAAGTTCCATAGTTTCCCATAGTTCCTCATCTAGGACAACCTTTGAACCAGGCACCTCCTATGCCTCATTATCTATAGCCACAACATTAGCATGTTTATTCACAACAACCCCAAGTGACATTATATTTACAAGGGCCTGAATTCTTGCCTGCTCAGTAAAACCAACCAACAACACAACTCATATTTCTCCAAAATCAAACACCACAACCTATCAATGCAGAGAATGGTTGGTTGGATGAACTAACATAGATGATCTAAAAAATTTCTATGGAATGATGCATTTACAAAATAAAAATAACTAGCTACAAGATTCTCAAAGCATCATCCAAGCCAACCTCAATCGAGAGAGTAGGGATAGTAGCGATGTAGGTACCTCATCTGAACAGAATTATGAGAAAGGGAAGAATTCCAACTAGAAATTTTAATGGAGGCCCTCATAGAGGTAGAATCGAACGTGGAATACAAGGATAAATAATGGATGTGTCCCCACTCCTCTTGATCATCCTACCAATATAGAGAAGACAACTAGTGGGGTGTACCTTGTTGATGAAGCTTTGTATGGATGGTACCAAATCCATAAAATGAATAGGCACTTTGAGTTGGATTTCCGCAAGTTCCTCACAGTTGCGAAGATATTTTAGTTATAGGTTCAAAATGTTGTGGAAAATGCTTGTTTCTGAGATCTAGTCCCATTTGAACCCTATAATTCCTTTGTCCTCATGGTCAATCAAGCCCCATTCCCACGAAGTGAGAGCAATGCACTAGAAATTGAGACTGCTTCCCCAAAGAATAAAGAAGTGAAAGAGGTAAGTAACAAAGAAAATTTATATCAACTCTTCACTTCGGTAGATAATGGGCCAATAGATGAGGAAGAGTTACGTGAAGATGAGGTCCAAATGTTCTATCATAGAGCATCCCCGTATAACTTAAGAAATAGGCAAGCAAGTGGACCTTTCACAACTTCCACTCTGCCTAATAACTTTAGCACCCTCCCTGACCCTAATGCTAGAATTAATCTAGGCTACCCCTATGTGTCCACCCAATATTTTAACAAGAACAAATATTTGAATCAAATGCAAAACTAGTCAGCTAGCTCTTCCTTAGGTAGAGCCTTTGAGGCTAAAATTGAGCAAATGGGTGAGTATGTTGTTGAAGAATTCAAGAAGGTCAAGATAAGTTTGTCTACCTTTGAGTTACTTAAGGTCCCTATAGTAAGGTATGCCTTATTTAGGGTTATCATTGGGACCCCTTCCTCCAAGGAAACACAAGAGATACCATCCAAGAGAGTCTCTTTTGAAGAGCCACAACATGAGCCCATAATTAAGGAGATTATAGGTAAGAAGAAAGATGTCCCTTCAAATCAACAAATGGAGAAACAACCCGCTAAGGAACAAATTCAAGCGCAAGCTAAGGAAAGGACCAATGAAAAGGACAAAGGTCAAGTAGCCTAGGAAGATATGCCTATTGAGTTATTTCAAGGAAAATTAGAAACAATACCTTTTCTCACTACACTTAGAATATTTAGGAAAAACCTACATAATTGCTTGCTTGATTTAGGAGCATCGACCAATGTTATTCCCCTCACTATATGTAAAGAAATAGGAATAGTCCCCATTCCTTCCAGAAGGAAATTAACTTACCTAGACAAAACATAAGTCAATATAGTTGGAGAAATCAACCAGATCCCCATGCAGATTGCTGCAAACCCAAGGGTGTACAAGTTATAGATATTCAAGTTGTAGATATCCCAGACACATATGGAATAATCCTGGGAGATACTTCACTCGAGCATTGAACATATATTTTGCTACTAATTTATCTCATGTATGGCTACCATGGAAGGTGATTCCAAACCAAATTCACATAGATCAAGAGCCACGCATGAAGTTCATGATCACATAATACAACACCAATGAGGTGTTGTTTGTTGAAACTAAGCTGGGAAATTATTCTCTTGTGGCATATCAAGAAGAATCAAATCCTCTAGAAGGAGAGATGACTGAGGAAGTCTTCTTGGTATTATGCAACCCTCATGCCAATTTAGCCCATGCACAATAGATCATAGAAATGTTGGTGGAATCAGATGACGATGAATCCTGCGATGATGATAACTTGGGATTACTAAGTGGATTCTAGGATTTCATGGAGAAGTGTATATAGGATTAGCTCAACCTAGGGGCAACAATGGATCTCTAAGAGCTCTTGTTGCCTAGTTGGCATAGAGTGCATAATTTTTCCCACTTAGAATTTGAGTACTTCTTATGTCAGACATCAGTGGAACATGTTCAAGGACAAGTTGCAAATCAAAAGGAGTTATTGATTGGGAATCCTACCACCAACCATTTTGAGCTAGTGTCCATTCTAGAGATGGCATATGCAGGTGTGCAGTCAAGGAGAAATGAATGTATGATTGGCCCTAAGGTTCAGGAACCTTCCAAGTTCTAGATGTTGTGCTTCAATAGGTCTAAATCCAAGTAGGGAGCAGGCATCAAATTGAAACTCAATAGCTCTACAGGTAAGATCTACTTCACTACTCATAGGATTCAATTTTATTGTCCCAATAATGTAGAAAAGTATGAACCACTAGTTCATGGTCTCTTAGTGGCCCTAAGGAAGAAAGTCAAAATGTTGCAAGTCTTTGATGATTTAGAATTACTAGTAAAACAAGTTAGGAAACTATATTCCTGCCACGGTAGAAGACTATAAAATTATAGGCATAGAGTTTCAAACTTGTTAGAAATCCTAGATGCCTTTAATATTCAGTTGATAACTCACTCCCAAAATTACACCATTGATGCCCTGGCTCAAGTAGCCAGTACCCTTAGACTAATATCATTGTCCAGACTTAAAATTTTCACCATTTATCTTACCTCCACTCCATCTGTGCCAGATAACGTAACACATTTCTCGATATTTATTGATGACAAGCACATATTGGAGTTCATCACCAGTTTTGATGTTTTTGTAGCTTAGATAATTGATGAAGTTGAGATTGAGGAGGTTGAATTAGATATAAAGGGGTTCATCAACCTCAAGACTAATAATATTCCAAGGGGTATGGTCCAACTTGAGCATATAATCAATCTAGATCAGATTAGAGACTAGGATCAATAGGAAAAGAAGGATTCCATTAACAATCAATGCAACACTCACAACCTCAGGACAATCAAGGAGGTTAAAAATGTATTCATTGGAAAAGTCTGCACATTAGAAGAGAAGAAAGGAATCATTATTGCTTTGTGAAATCATCATGATGTAGTTACATGGAGCAATAAGGATTTAAAAACATATCACACCTCGATAATCACACACACTATACCTCTCAAGTCGGATGTAAGATCATTCTAACAATGACAACGTCCTATCAATGCATTGTTGGAGCCTATTATTTACAAGGAAGTGCAAAAGCTGCTATTAGATAGGATCATATTTCTAGTTAGGAACTCCACATGGGTGGCCAATTTGGTCCCAGTTAGGAAAATGAATGGAGAAATCAAATTGTGTGAGGAATTTCACAATTTGAATAGAGCTTCAAAAAAAGACAACTATCTAAAACCTTCATTAGATGAGGTGTTGCAGATCATCAATGGTTCTTAGCTAATGTCCTTTTTAGATGGGTACTCTGGATATAACCAAGTGATGGTGCAGTATGAAGATAGGTACAAGAAAACATTCACCATGAAGTGTGGGACCTTTGCGTATAGGAGAGTGACATTCAGACTCATCAATGTTGGTGCCACTTTCCAGCTTGTGATGGACATAGACTTCAAAGATTTAATTGGGAAGTGCATTATCATCTACATGGATGATCTTACCATGTTCTCAAAGAAATTAGGTGATCATGTTTTCGATCTGTACAAAGTTTTTCAAAAGTGTAGAGAATTTGGTATATCTCTTAATCCGAAGAAGTGTATCTTTAGAGTTACAAAAGGTAAGCTGCTTAGACACATTATTTCAGAGCATGGGATATCAATAGACCTTGAGCGTATTTAGTCCCTCTTGAAGATTTAGCTACCTAACAACATGAAAGAACTAAAATATTTCTTCAGAAAGATAAATTTTTTCAAAAAAATTATTACATGCTTTGTTGAAATAGTCAAGCTACTTAATGCCATGCTGAAGCAAGATGCCAAAATTGAGTGGACTCTAGAGGCAAGGAAGGCCTTCAAGGAAATAAAGAAGGCAATCACTAATGCACTTGTGCTAGTCAACCCTGACTATTTGAACCCATTCTATATTTACTCATTTGCTTCAGACCATTCATGTTCCAACATTTTGACTCAGAAGGATAATGAAGGAAGTGAGCACCAAATTTCCTTCATGAGTGCTCCATTAAAGGATGTTGAATTGAGATACCACAGTGAAGAAATTGCTAATGCAGAATGAGTTAGGAGAAAGAAGAGAAAAGTGGGTCACCTTGCTGGAAGAATATGACATGGAAATTCAGCCAATGAAATTAGTAAGAGGGTAAGCCCTCACCCGAACAATAGATGAGACAGTAGCTAAAGCAGGACCTAAGCTTATGATTCAACAGTACTCACTTGAAGACGTCTCTCCTGGAGAGTGGTATGATGACATTGTGTACTACTTGTTGAACAATAAGTTCCCATCTTGTCTACAAGGAGTTTAGAATCATGCTCTCTAGTTGAAGAGTAGCAGCTATATGTTGTGAGAGTCTTTGCTTTACAGGAAGGATCATGAAGGAATCTACCTCAAGTTCCTTGGGAAGGAAGAAGTAGCTTGAGTGCTAATAGAATTCCATAATAAGTTTGGCACTCGTCATGGGTCTAGTCCTTCCACCGCTCATCAGATCCTTTGAGTGGCATATTATTTTCTAATAGTCTTCAAGGATGCACATAGCCATGTTTGTACATGCCACATCTTCTAGACTGACACAACCAGAGAAATAAATGTTGTTGTCCTGCTACAACCAATCCTAGAGGTAAGACTATTTGTGAAGTGGGGTCTCAACTTCATTGATATTATAAGCCCACCATCTTCTATGAGTTACAAGTACATTCTAACTTCCTTTGATTATTGTACTAGATGGAAATAATCTATTGCATGTAGGAAATATACCACAAAGGTAGTTATCAATTTCCTTGAAAGTTTCATTTTAAATCGCTTTGGTTTCCCATATGCTTTAGTCTATGATAATGGCCCTACCTTTTCTTCGCTTAAATTCACTAGTTGGGCCTTCGACTGCGAAATTTCTCTTAAGTTCTCATCCAATTACTACCCTCAAGGAAATGGCCTAGCTGAATTCATGAACAAGAACCTAATCACTATGATTTAAAAACTGCTCGATAGAAATCCCAAAGATTAGCATACCCATCTTCATTTTTCCCTTTGGGCAGATCGTACATGCCATAAGGATACTTTAGGTGATTCCTTGTTCCACCTCATTTATGGCTTGGAGCCCATATTTCCTATTCACCTTAAGATCCCCACCCTCCAATTCATCAACACCTTTTATGAAAACGAGGATAGAAAGGAAGCCCACTTAGCTCGATTACTCCACCTAGAAGAAGTGTGTGACTGTGCCATTAAAAAAATTTCCAAACACTAGGGTGTAGTCAAAAGATGGTTTGATCGATGAGCCAAGGTCAAGGCCTTTACAATAGTTGATATGTTCCTATGCTAGGACAAGGCCCATGAAAAGAAAGGGGGACATGACAAATTTGACAAGCTCTAGCTTTGCCCCTTTCAGATTTCTGAAATCTTAGGAGATAACACTTTCCGCCTCAAGACATTAACTAGTGAAGACGTCTCATCGCCTATCAACAAGAAACACCTTAAGTACTATTTCCTCGCTTGAGCTCTTTTGAGTTGGGTCTTTGTAAATACTTGTATATAGGTTAGGCTAGGTTTCTTTGTTTTATTGTTTCACTCTGCTTTTATTTTTCATGTTTCTCGACTTCTTTATTTTGTTGAGGGTGTTCCTTTGTCTCTATTATGTTAGTCATGCTCAGTTCGATGAACGATTCACTTTGCTACTTGATTTTATTGTTCTTTGGATAAATATACACTCTAAACTATTAGTCTCTGACTAATACTATGGAATGTTCTCCTTACCTGAATTACAGACTAGACCTAGAACATGACCCTTAGTCGAATCTTTTCACATTTTTTCTTAGATCCTGCATGAAACATACATTAATTATTTCTGAAGGGCTATGCAATGGTCATTATAATGGCCTAGCAAGTGAAAATATTAGGTTTTCTTTAGTGACCATTGTGATTCCCAAACCCACTTAATTTTCAATGCTTACATGGCTGAGCCAAAGAAAGAACACTAAAAGAGATATCAAAATAAAAAGAAAAGAAAGAAGGGTTAAAATCAAGCACCTATGTGTGTGTGGGAACTCTAGCAAGGCTATGGATGCCCGACTAATAGTAGTGTAATGTTCATGGGGTGACAATGACAACTCCATTGAGGCTGTGGATGCCTGACTAGTTGTGGGGCAATGTTCAGGTTACTTTTGGAGTTAGACGGTCTATATAGCTTGCTTGGTCTGATTAATGGTCATTTTCCATAGTTTTTGAAAGAAAAGGAAATGAATCCACCATACACACACACTTCTGCGATGTTTGTGATTTGATTCAGCCAAGGATCTCATTCTCCTTTGAGTCTCATAGTTCAATTTTGGAAATCGGGCCCTAGTCTGCAAAACTAGAGATTCTAGGTTATAAATGAGCATTTATCCTTAGAACACTCAGGACCATTCTCCAACAGAGTTGCCATTTGTTGTACCTTTGGTACACACACCCCTTTTGGAATGGGGACCCTGTATTTTCACTTTTTTGGGTCACTTTTTCCTTTGCCTCATTTTGTGTGCCCCCTATTTTTGAATCCTGAGTGGTCAAGGAGTCCTAGAGTCATCATCTCAAGTTTATCAAGTTTCATCACCCTCATAATTTACAAGTCTTTAGCCTTTGTGGAGTTCTGTCAATAGTTTTCCTTCTGACTTTGAAATTTTTGTCCTTCACACAATATGGGTCCACCTATGCAAGCTGTTTGGAACTTTGTCCCCCTTTCGCCATCCTTGTGGCGGCCGAGCTAGCACATTGTCCTTCCTCACAGAGCCTGTAACCTCCTTCATAGTTTTCTATGTTGACTTGTCAAATGACCAACAGATGAATGTCGTCTAGTATGCAGACCCCACCATTCCCACCGCCATCTTTTTAAAATGTGCATTCACCAACATTAGGGTCATTGTACCATCATTTATGATGGGTATTTAATGCACAAATCTCTATAAATATCCACTTCTAATATGTCATTTTCACTTTCAAACATCTAGGAAATTTGTTAGAGCCTCCTGTCATCATCGTTGCCATGCCTATGAATTCTTGCCACCCCTCATGCTTTACTTTCTTCAGATTATTCATCAAATTTCTATGGGTCCACTAGATAGAAACTCCACCATTCCCTTTTTCATGTTTTCCTTCATTCTTGTAAATTCATCAAGATCTCAAGAGGGAAAACTTTTAAAACTAAAAAGAGCATTAAACATAAAAAAAAACCCATATTTTGAAATTTTGAAACCCTTTGAAAATTTGTTTGTTAAAGGCCTATGGAGCTTTCACCTCTCGTGGTCATTCTTTAACCAAGGAAATCATGCCCTTGCAGCCATATGGCACCTTCCACCATCACCTTGTCCCTTAAACAAAAAACTTTAAATGAGTCGACCAATATCCTCCATGGGTCTATGTTTACAGGAAGATGTTCACACCTTGTCATGATGGTTGAACTTAAACAAAAACATGAGATTAAATAGAGATATTTTCATTCTTGTGGGCCCATGAGTGTGGGTTTCTGCATGCGGATTGCCTCTTGTTTTTTTCTATTGCAAGCGGTAGACTTTCCTTAGCGCTCCACCCTACGGGTCCCACCACCTTTCCGACCACTAATTTAGCTTAGCAAATAAACTCCTTCCAGACCATATCCTATAGGATTCTGCCACTACACCTATGTCATTCAATTATCTTCTCCAAATGGTGAATCCTTCCATTCCACCTACTAGGCCAGCCCCACACCAACAATTTCTGATCAACCCTTTGAACGAAAATGCCTAAGTTACAACCTTTGTAGACTCCCCATTATAGAATTTCATTTGTGGGCCTCCATGGTAGGTTTGTCATTTTGAATGGCCTTGGACACCCATTCATCTGCCTTATGGACCTCACACTCTCTACCATCATCTGAGCTCAAAAAGAAATGGCTAAGTGTGAAATGCTAGATGGGAAGCTCGATGCAAATGGTCACTTGTGGATGACCGTCCCACTCTCGCCAGTTCAAAACTACCAACAACCTTTGTCAGCCTGCTACGCGGAGCCTGGCCCTGTTGTCTCCTTCTAACCATTTATAAGTGAATAAGCAATGCTAGGGTACTCTACAAGCTCAACCATGCAAGCCACCCATGGTAGAACTCTATCCCACCTCTGCGATTCCAAACAGTTGACCTCCAACATCTTTCTGCATCTCCTTGTCTGCATCCATCCAAGCCATTTGGACTTCAAAGATAAAACAATGCCATCCATAGAAGCCTCAGGCCCTGTATTGGAGGATGCTGCTTGGAGGACACTACTCTATCAATGTTGTTTCAGTGGAAGAACTCAAAATGACCAAGGTACCCCCTGCACCTGCATGCCTTAGACCCGCATGCCTGAATGATTAAGCTAACAATCTTAAAACCTCAAAGATGATTTAACCAACATGCTAAAATATTTTAAACTCATTAGTGGGCCCCATCTCAAGAAAAAAACTAATGAATTTAAACTCATGTGGGTCTCTATTCCATGTCCATCATCTGTCCACAACTGCCCTCAAAATGGTTGCCAACCCAAGGAAGTCTGCACCCCTAGGCCCACATTGTCATAAATTTTTCAAACAAGGGACTAATGATGATCTGAAGGAAATGTTAGGATCCTTGAATGATGAATTACTTGATCTAACATTATTTTTGCAAGTTTTTTCTAACATTTCTCATGCTTTACACTTGAATATGCTTACTGCTCCTTTATTTGTAGGATATATGGAACTAGCTATGGGACCTTTATAAGCATCAATAGAAAATTAAAATGGAAAGAAAGCTACCAAAGCACCAAGAGGGAAGGAGGACAAGGATCAAATGAAGTCCAAGTTTCAAGGAGAGGACCTCAAGTTAGTGGTCACCATAGATTGGGACAAGGTCTCAAATACCAACCTGGGACACACTGACATTAATGAATTCAAACAAAGGGTCATCGTCAACCCTACCATAGAGAATTTCAAGAAGATTAGAAGGAGTTGGTTGGCCAAGGCAACTGGTTTTTCACCTACCCTCATAGCTCTTGAATTATTAATGGCCTGTAAAGAGGCATTAGGATAAAACCAAGAGAATTGTAGATAGGGATGGAAACATACTAATTGATTTTTCCACCAAATCTATTGGAAAAACTTTCCAAATCACCACCTTCGATGAAATGAAGGAGACATCCAAGGAGTATGCCAAGGGCATGTGGAAGGATGACCCCTCAAGTGCAAGAAACTAATCAATCAATGCCGGTTAAAGGATAAGAGGGGCAGTGCAAATAAAGTTCCTCAAGAGCTCTTCAAAAGTGATTTCTACGAGGATTACCATGACTTGGTAACATTATTAAGCAAAATCATGGGCCTCCCAATTGCAACTTTCTTCCAAGAGTGGATGCTCTATTTCATAGAGGAAATTATCAGAGGAGAGAATAAATTTCATTGGGTGGGAATGATTAGCAACTACCTACATGACTAGTTTGTAGTTGTAAAGAAAACCTCCCAATTTTACATGACCTCATATCTGGTCTATCTGTTGGCTAACCAAGATCAATATAGAGGTCTCTTTGTGGTACTAATCTAGACTCTAGGGAGGGAATTGAAGGTGTATGATAGATACCCTCAACTCCAATACATGAATTTCAAGAAGGATTACTAAAGATTCAATGATGTCATCATCGGGAAAATCATCGGGTTACTTGGAAGTGACTTCAAAAGAAGAGTCACACATAGGGAAAATGCCTTCATCCTCTAGTTTGGATTTCTCTTTATTCAATTCCCTAAATTCACCTACATGTGAGCCAGGGGGCTTCTCTAAGAGGCCATACAAGCTTCCTTGATACCCAAATGACCAGTTGGTATTACCTGAACTCTCCAGGTAGCTCCAACATGCCCATACCCTCCCGAGTAACATGCATAGGCTGGTAATTCCTTATCCCCTTACATTTGGCTAGGGTATGTATGTGATCCCCACATCCTAATGTGTGGAATATTCTAAAAGGGAGATAAATGAATACAACCTAGAGCTCCACACTGCTAGGACACAAATGTATCCTTACAAAAAAATTAATAAAATGATTGGAAATGAGTATTCCCATCTACACAATACTAAGGACTTTTGGGAAAATTGCAAAGATGATAAGGAAGTGCATATGAGGCACTACATGCTTATGATGACGTATTTTGTCAAGACAGTCAACTTGTTTTTTGGTGCTAAGTGAAATTGTGGAGGATGAGAACACAGTGATAGATCCAAGATATTATGTTGTTACCCACCTACCACTACCTTTGATTGATTGGAATGAGGAAGAGGTCAATAACCTCAATATTTTAATGAAGCCCATAGAGGCAAGAAGAAGACAATAGATTGATGGGTAGATTGATCAATTGAAACTACAAGGAGAAACTTTAACCTACAGTGAGCTCAAGGATGAGCCTGAGAGCGAGACTGATAGTGCCACTACTACTACCCCATCTAGAGAAACTTCAAAATCTCCTCCAACTATCATGTCAAGGAAGAGAAAAGAGGTGGTTGAACACTAGCCTAAGTACAAGGTGTATTCAAGGAAAGTATTGGAATGTGATCCTTCGAAGAAATCAAAGAAATTAGGTGGATTCACTAAAATTCCCATCGTTTAGGAGGATCCACTCCATGAGGGAGTGGAAGGAGAAATCCAACAGCCAAAGTCTCCACTTGCTACCTTTTCCCTCATTGTCGCTATTATTACCATTGCCATCACTCCTCCACTGGCATCACAAGGAATGCTTGCTTCTTCTCCTCTCATGGTGGAAATTTTAGTTCACCTTACTTCCACTTCACCTATTGCACCAATCTTTGTGGTAGATTCTTCCTCTGCTACCACTTCCCTACTCTATTCTGCCTCTATTTCTTCATCAACAACCCTTCCATTGGCCACTATAACAATGAAAATGACAAAACTCTCACTCCCAGAAGCCTTTGCTCAGAATATACAAAACAAACCAACTGAGCTTTCTGGGGTGTTCATGAATCTTGTAGTACAGGCTTCCCTAGCACATGTTGTTGCCAGCCTCCTTGTTCCTACTCCTCCAATTGAACCACTGAAAATAGAGGAAACAATGCAGATTTTCGAGGAGCTGGAAAGATGAGAGAGGGAGGGAGTAAAAGAAATGGAGGAAGAAGTGGATGATTATCATGAGCACCAACACTTGGTCATTGATGAAGTGGTTCATGAAGAGGAGGAAACACAATCTTTTGAGGAAGACATTGAAGATCCCAGTGTGAAGTACATCATGAAAACCTCCAACCAAGAACTTGAGGAGGAGGTTGCCAAGAAACTAAAAGATGTTGGGGAGGAAGTCGAGAGGCAATCATCTAAAGAGAAGAAAGAAAAAAATGAAGAAATGGAGGTAAACACAAAACCTCCAATCGGGGAATAAGACAAGAGCCCTAGGCACGGTGAGGAAATTCCTCCTTTGGGAGAAGAAGAAGAAAAGAAAGAGGGAAAGAAAGAAGAAGATAAGCCAGAAGAAGAGGATGAAGCAAAGAAAATCCCAAAAGTGAAGCATCACATAGAATCAAAGTAGGAAGAAGAAGAGAAGATATCTAAAGGGGAAGATAGCCCCAAGAAAAATCTAGCCACCACTAAATCACAAAAGAAAGAAGCTATATTTATTCGAGACTCAAATGAAGAAGAGAAAGAAAAAGAAAAGCCTCTGGGAAACAAAGAAATGGAAATTAAACATACTCAAGACGAGGAAGGTGATCGTGAATCACCAAAAGAGGGGTCCCAAATGCCTGAATGGCTAGGGAAACAGTTGCAGAATAATTCCCCTATCCTCATGGATCTGAAAGATAGATTAGAAGCCATCTTGGCTAGGGCATAGATAAGCACAAAGAAGGAGAAGAAACTAAAGATCAAATCCCTAATAACAATGGATGCCTCAGGATCTATGACCATGTAGATAGCTACTATGGTGGTGGAAGGAGTTAGCTATAATATCTCTGCCATTGACCTAGGAACGACCATGAGAGAGTAGAAAATTGATCATCTTCAAGGATAAGTTGCTACTATTGTGCATCAGATGAACAAGGAAAAGACCTCTAAGGAGGAATTAAAAGCACAAGTAGTAGATTTAAAAAGTTATATTCAACAATGGTCCCCTACTGAAGAGCTACCCACTATGTCGTCAACTCCACCACAACAACTATCTAAGGACCACAAAAACAAGCTTGAAAGGAGGAAGAACTAGACTTAGGGCACCAAAGATTGGTTTTGAATGGTGGTTTACAATTGAAATATGAGCATCACTTGTGCTGTCAGAATGACAAATAAATTTTAAGAAGTGAAAAAACAGCTTGAAGGCATAAGAAAATTATGCACTGACTTCCCAAAATTGTATAGAATCACATATCCCAAGCTCGAGGTCATCCTCAAGATACCTGAGAAATCATGGGAAAAGGAGCTTGCATTGGAAAAGGATGATCATTGGCTTGTAAAAACCTGGAAATTGGGCCTTGATCACATGAGAGAAATATTGGAATGGGTGCTCCATGTGGTGGAGCTTGATATGGACTGGGCTAAGTAAATTAGGACAACCTGTGAGGATTATGTGAAGTTAATGATGGATTATGATATGCCTTTCGGCAAGCTGGATCCAAAGAAAATAAAGCCTTACTTCCATTAGAATATGGAGAATGGAGCCACAGACACACTCACACTGGACTTCATGGATTTTTTTGCTTGATCCTTTGCTCAATTTGAGTAGGTGATGAAGAATATGCCAAAATTTGATAAATATTGGGATTTGATTATGAGAAGGTCCAAGAAGTTGAATTTTTAGGTAATCCAATCTGATATAATGGAGTGGAATAAGATCTAGGCATTGATAAGCAAGTTTGTGGAATATGCTACTATGACTAAACATGAAGGAAATTCAATTATTGATGATGAGCTCCTCACAAATTAGCTGCAGCAAAAGAGAAATCAACTAAAAGAAAAATTTCTATAGTGTCACCCACTAGAAGACAAAGTAGGCTAGAGGAAAAAAGTGTATTTTATATTGTAAAATATTTGGGGGTAGGTGAAACCTAATTTGTAGTGAATCTTGGCCACACAATGGGATTAAATCTTATCCATTCATTTTTCTTTTTGGACACTATAAATAGGGGGTCTCCTCTCATTTTCAAGAGAGAGTTGAGTTGTTGTAAAGACATGCTGCTGGAATTTTAATAGAAATTCATTGATTTTGATGGATTCTTGTGATTCAATTTCATGTTTCATGATTCTTCTCCTCATATTTAGTGAATTTGAATATATTTACATTGTTGTTCTATGTGTTTAGCATGTTGTTAGTAGATTAGTTGATGTTGTTCATTGGTATTGAAGAATTGTGTTGTGTTGATGCCCTTCCTTGTCAATGCTTTTTGTTTTTTTTTTAATGATAAATACCAGTGTAAATCTAGTTTGGACATAAATTGAATGTTGCACTTAAATTATATCTTTTATTCATGCTTTATGGTGAGTGGATGATTGAAATCTATAGACCTTAGAAGATTGCACTAGTTCCATGAGACTGTGAGTTAATTTGGTTAGGTGGAACTCAGTTCTGGGAAGGTTGTCCACTGTGGAATCATCCATTATCATTGTTCATTGGTATTTTTAGGTCTAGGAACTTTCCTCTTCCCCTACCCTTTTGACTTTTCTTTTAAATAGTAACTTAAGAAAAAACTCATTGTACATTGTAAAGCCAAATATGATGACAGAAGTGGAGTTTCAGACTACTATCCTGAACTTGCAGTAATGGAACATAATTTCAAAATTACATAAACTCCATCCAAAGAACCAATTCCCTTCCAACTCAACTTATGTAAGGCTTCCATGTGATTACTAGGAAGATCACATTGACACAACTGAGAGATTCCAAGCATGTCATGACCTGACACCCAAGAGACCTTGGGGTAATTTTTTGCAGCTTGTTTGTAGAATATTTCCTTTCAAGAGAGGTAATGCACTTGTGAAATGCCTTTGTTGAGAAGTGAAAAACACCTATCAACAAAAATGACACTAGATGGAGGTCCCCCTTTGAGTTAAGTTGGATTAAATTGGTTCATTCTCCCCTAAAAGGTTTCATATAGTTTTAAGATCTACTCCAAACAAAAGGGAGTTCCAAGACTTGTAGCCCCCTACCAAGGCTAAGAGAGCCAAAAAAGGGGAAGCCACTTCATCTTCCTCATCCAATCCATCCACTTCAATTCCATCTTCACCTCCTTTCTCCTTCCATCTGGTCCACAATAATACTTCCTCTTCCATTTCCACCTCCTCCACTCAGCGATCCCAAATTATTTTCTAGTTGCTCACTTCCAAAAGCTAGGGTACTTCCCCTGCCATTGCTTTCCATGTCCAAGGTGCAATCCTAGCTGCTACTGCCCCTATGCAGCCCCAAGTCCCTATCCAACAACTAATACAAACCCCCACCTCCATTCATGTCTTGGCTAGGAAATATCCCTCTCCAGGGTATGTGCAAGATCATCATGGAAAAAAAAAGCCCTTAAGTGGCAAAAAATTTAGAAAAATCAGAGTTAGGCAACTTGAAGTAAAAATTTGAATAAGTTATCTATATTATTTTAAAAATAGGTAATAATATAATTTGTAGCAAATTTAATGTAGTTTCTAAACTACTAGGTTTATTTAAAAAAAAAAAAAACTATTTGGTGAAAATTTTAAATTTCAACGTAGTAGCACTTAAATTTTAGGGAAAAATTAAGTAGGTGTCTATCTGACCACCCTAACCACAATAAAAAGATAATTATTTTTTATAATATTTTAGATATAAGTAGAGGACTCATTTCAAAATGTGATGCATATTTTTTTGTAATTTTTTTCCAAGTAAATTATTAATTATGATTTTTTTATTACAAATTTTTAAAAATAAAAAAACTTGTACGTCTAACCACCTTAACTTGGTCAAAACTTCATAAAATTCATTTCTTTTTTTTCTAATCCTATAGTAAGCAAAACACAAAATGTGACACATTTTTTGGATTCAAAAAATGTGGTACCGTTTGAAAGCTATAAATTTTTTTCAATTAGACTATCAATCAGGACATTAGTTGTAATTCAAATAGAAAATAAATAATAATTATTTATTAAATTCAAAGTAAAGCATAATTGATATTGGTGGAAAGTTGAGAATCTCCTTTAAAAACCCTTTTTCATTTCATCAATTTTGGGTAAAAAAACCTCGTCAGCCACATACACTACAAAAACCCATCATATCGTCACTTTTTGGCCCATCATGATCCTGCACATACCCTCCACTATTATTTAATCCTTACCATGACATGCCCATGAACCCAGAGGGATTTTGCACAAAATTCAATCCATGAGATAATTAGTGGACAACAAAAGAACAAATTAGGATATTCCAAATAGCATTGAAGGATATACAGATTGATCATGAGGCTATGGCATGCAGAATTTTCCCTTATTCTTTGGGAGAGGAAGCTTTCTATTGGTACATCAACTTGCTTACATGATCTATTATCACCTGGGGTCTATTGAAAAAATCCTTCATAAGGAAATACAAGATTTTGATCAGCCCTTCAGAACTATATCAACAATTCATGTCTCTGCATAGAGAGGTTAATGAGCCAATCAACTCCTTCAATGATCGATTCCATTGGGCATACATGAGATTACAAACTCCATATGTGCTTAATGATGTTGTTGTCTGGCCTATCTACTATGAAACTTTGGACAACCTCATTGCAACATTGGTGAAAAGAATGAACCTGCCACCTGCTCAATTGGTGGATGCTTATGTTGAGGTAGTCATAGCCAACACTAACTTGGGGAAAAAAATCCCCGATTCACTACCTTCCTTGGGATGGGTTGCTCATCCATGTATTTTCAAGTGCTCACCCAAGCCTTGGTACATCAAACGCCTCTCATGAACCAAGTTTCAAAGTTTCCCATGCCTCATTATCTATGACCCCAACACCACTAGGTTTATTTGTAGCAACCCCATTGCCATTATATCTACAAGGGCCTGAATTCTCGCCCGCTCAGCAGAGCCAACAAACAACATAACCCATATTTCTCCAAAATTGAAAACACCACAGCCAAGTAATGCAAAGAAGGATTAGTTGGATGAACTGATAGAGTTGATCCAAAAAAAATTATATGGAAATGATGCATTTATGAAATAAAAATAACCAGTTGTAAGCTTCTCAATGCAACATCCAAGTCAGCCTGAATCAAGAGAGTAGGGATAGACGTGATGCATGTACCTCATCCAGATAGAATTATGATGGAGGGAAGAATTCCAACTAGAATTTTCAAAGGAGTCCCTCACAGAGGCACAATCAGATGTGGAATACGATGCCAAACAACAGAGGTGTCCCCACTCCTCTTGATCAACCTACCAATATGGAGAAGAAAACTAGTGGGGTGTACCTTGCCAAGGCAACTTTTTTCGGATGGTGCCGGATCCATAAAATGAATATGCACTCCAAGTTATATTGCCTCGAGTTCCTCACGGTTGTGAAGATCTTTTAGGTAGAGGTTCAAAATGGTGTGGACAACATTGGTTGTTAAGATCTAGTCTTGTTTGAACCCTACGATTCCTCTATGCTCATTGTAGACACTTAAAAATGTCTTGATCAATATCACACACTTGATTTCACATACTAACACCATTTATATTCTATTTCACACAATTGATCCATTTAATTAAATAATGTCAATTATTTAGTTAAATTCACCTTTCCTTCTATTAATTAAATAAATTAATTTTATCTAATTAATTCACCTTTCTTCATGCTAATTTCATTTTCATTTAATTAAATAATTCAAATTATTTAATTAAATTTCATAATCATACTTTGATTAAATAATTCATGATTATTTAATTAAAGTCTCTAATTTCATACACTTGCATAATTAAATGATTTTAATCAACTGTTCAATTAGCTATTTTCTTTCCAACATCCTCAATATGCACAAAGGATATTCCCATGGAATATTCCCTTTTTGAATTCAAATATTTCCCTTTAGATGAAAATATCTCCAACATGATTCCTAAAATTTAGGGATTGGTTGAGTCTCTCATGGATTTTGAGCCATTGATCTAATATTTGATCCATGTTTCTTGGATTATCAACTATTTGATTCATCCTTAATCCATGTTCATTTCTCTCATTCAATTTCATCCATTGATTAGCATTTTTTATCCTCACTATTGATCATGATTTCTAAATTATATAAATACCAAGCCTTTTTCCATGAAATGGGGGATTCACAAGCTTTGAGAAAACTTACTCTCTTGACTTGATTTCCCAATTTGATCAATTTGAGAGCATTTTCTAAGTCATTTCATCTTATTTCTTCATCAATTTCTTTGAAATATCATGGATTTTTCTTGAATTGAGAACTCCACATCTAATTTGATCATAATCCCATAATAAGATTGGGGTTTTCATTATTTAATAGGATTTCATTTGAATTGATTTTCTCTTTCATCTTTTGTTTGAATTCTAATTGATCTTTGTAAACAATTTCATTGGAATTGTAATTAGTTGATATTTTGCATAACTTTTAAAGTTCGATTTGATGTTAATTGGTGAATTGATTTTACACATTCACATAATGATATGTTCAATGAGACCCCACATCCCTAGCTCACAAATTTTCTTGAATTTTCTTGGACTTTATAGGACTAGGAAGTAGGGCAACAAATGTGCAGCTTAACAGGTCAATGCATCTACAAATGGTGATGCATTTTTAGGTCAAAGGATGGTGCATCTAAAAATAGCCATGTATTTGCTGATTTTTTTTGTGTTTCTATTTACATGTTTATAGAGTGATGCATATACAATAGGGTGACACATTTTCATTTTAATACTAGAGTGAGACATATGCAAAACATCAACACATTTTTAGAGTGGTAGAATGATACATTCTACTGACAGTCAGATGCATATGTACTGACAGTTTGATGTATTTGCAAGTAAAATAGGGAGTTCAATTTCAAGGTTTTCATCTAAATTTAGAATTTATTTTACCTATAACCCTAAACTATTTCCTATTTGTTATTTTTGGTTGAAACTAACATTTGCAAAAACTAGGTGATTTAACAAGCATGGAGCAAAGTGTTTATTAACACTATATCATAAAGTATAAATCAAATTCCATTTTTTTTATTAACACTTATGTGAAGGATAATGTTAGGGATTTTAATTTACATGCTTTAGGGTAGAATATCACACTTACATTGGTGCTTTAAGAATTGAACAACAATAACTTTCATTTTCCAATTTGGTACATAAAGTTAAACCACACAACTTATGTATTTGTTTGGGCTTAAAAGGAATATGAAAATTACACACTTTTATTTGGTGCTTTAATAATTTAGCACATTTATCTTTGGTGCACGTTTGAAAAGAACAAGAGTGTGTTCTTTCTTTTCCATGTTTGGTATATTATAGATGTGTATCCTCTCCCCTCATGCCTTGTAAAATCTTGGGTGAAGACAAACATCTTCCATTTGCATTTCTTTTCATTTTAGTTGAAGGAGTTGCTATTGTATCCTCTCCCCTTATGCTATGTGTGATCTTGGGTGATCTAATATTAGTCAACATGAATCCTTCCTTTTATTGTTAGGAGGCCTGCCTTGGGACTTCATCACCCAAGGTTTCTGTTGGAAAGTGTTGTTGATTGTTGTCATTAATGATTGTCATCGATGTCAACATATCTTGATTGATTGAATATGATGCTTTTGTGATCTAGATTGGTGTGCTCTAGATGTTGTGTTATGAGATGATCTATCTTTTTTCATTCTTGTATTGGTCCCATTCATTTTGCAACAAATGAGATACACTCTTATGGGTCCAGACTGATCTGGAAATTGGTTAACGTGTTTTGGAACATTGTTTGCATTGTAACATGTATATCTTATTCCTTGGTCTTGGATATCATGGTTAATATGCAGCATGTTGATTTGAGCAAGGAGGTTCTATTGGTCCACATTCTATTCCTTTCCACCGCAAGAATGTCTTGTGGTCACCTAATTCAAATTGTGTTTGGCCAACTTAGGAGATTATGAATACTTTTTGTTTGGATGAATTAAGAGATTATGAAGGCATGGAATGGTTTAAGTAAAAGATGATTTTATTTGATGAAAGCAGGTGTGATGAATGTGAAAGTATATGACTGAAGGTGGCATATAGTGAGATTCTATCTAGTGTCATTGTTGGTGACAGTTATTTCAATGATCGATTCCATTTCATCATTCTTCTAGCAATGAGCCATTTTTTGTTGGCATTGAGCCTTTCTTTTGGAAGTGAGCCATTTTTTGTTGGTAGTGAGCTTTCTCTTTTGGCAGTGAGCCTTTTTCATCTTTGGCTATAATAGCTAGGCAGTGAGCTCATTGATAGTGAGCCTTACCTATAGTGAGCATTTTGGCAGTGAGCCTTTGCAGAAATCACCTTAACCGGTGTCACCTTAACTGGCACTTTATAACTGAGAATTAGAATTCTATGTGGTTTTTACCTTCTTAGGTTTCCATGTAAATTTTGGTGTTTATTGTGCATGTTGTTGTTATGTGCTTTCATGTTCATATTTTTTTGATTATTATCTGATTGATATAAGCCTATTATGGATTAATTAAAGTAACTTTTTTATGATAATTGATTCACCCCCCCTCTCAATTATCTGGACTGATCAACAATTGGTATCAAAGCTTTGGTTCCTCGAAGAAGAGATTAACCATTTGAGGTAGATCCGATCACACACAAACTAATAATTCCTATATTTGATGGATCTAACTATAGTTTCTGGAAAGTGCAGATGAGAGGTTACCTGATCTCTCTATGCTAGAAGACATGAAAAGTTGTTGAGACAAAATATGTTGTTTTGGCACGTGGTCTTATTACTTCTGATGAGATTTTAGCCTATGAATATAATGAAAATGCAAGGTATGCAATATTTAGTGCTTTGTTTAAGATTGTGTTAACAAAAGTTATTTCATTGAACACTACTTATGAAGTTTGGGAGAATTTGAAAGAAATATATGAAGGGAATGATAGAGTCAAATTATCAAAGAAGTTGACAGCTAAGTGTAGATATGAAAACTTGAGGATGGAAGAAAGTGAGGACATAGCAAGCCACTTTTAGAGAGTTGAAAGTGCAGTAAATGGAGTCAAAAATAAAGGAGGCACTGTGATAGATGAAGATGTTATGGAGAAGATTTTGATGACCCTACCAGAAAGCTACAGTGACAAGATCTCAACTATTGAGGAATTTTATGATTCAAATAAATTCACCATAGAGCAATTATTTGGCACCTTGATTGCATTTGAGATGAGGAAATTTAGAAAAGAAAAGGATAAATCTGAAATAGCCTTCAAATCCATAAAGATAGAAGAAGATTCAGATGATGAAATGATGTAGGATCATCCTTAGTTCTTGGCAATCTTGCATCAACCAAAAATATTTTCTTTACGTCTTTTTTCTTGTTTAGTTCAAGTTGGAAGATTTAGTGTTTCATCATATTTGTTCACCAAACCTTGTGGATCTATGTTTGCATCATGGAAATGTTAATTTTCCTTATTCCAATATTTGAGCACCATTGGATCTTTTCTCGACAGGTTATCACTTCTAGATTTAATGGAAATTTCTTGAACCGACATTGAAATAATTTTATAAACCTAATGGCTAGTTTGATCACTTATGGATCTTTCCCGTAACTTCCAGATCTCAATGGTGTGATTTGAATTGTTCCATTGAGTGTCCTTGACCACACTTCATCCTATGCACTTGTTGTGGAGTAATTCAAATTTGAGGCCAACCTATTCATGCACATGCTACATTTTCTTTCATTGGAGATTGTAATGATATTTGGCCAAGGTGGATGATTCTAGATCTCTAGATGTGATATAAATCATTGTAATAGATCATTAGGAAGGTATATTGGAGAAATATAGGTTTTTATATGTAGTATTTTCACTCGCAGTAAGGAGCATATGGGAATTTTGTATTTTTGAACATCTTATATCAGGCATGTGAGCTGAATCTATAAGCCCGAATGTTGCCAGTTGTTTCTAATTGAGATTTTTGTTAATAAGAATGATTGAATCTACATTTTACTCCATATTCCATGTTTCTTCTATTGTGTGACTCTTCCTACATGATCCAAATGTTCTCTTTGAGGACCCTCCTACCATGGCTGCACTAGATTGGTATCTGAGTGAGATTCGATCCATGAGTGATCACCAAAATTAATGGGGTCTTGTTGAAGATTTGTTGTGGGGTGGTGGACTAATAATCTGACTTGCAACTATAGAGGACTTGTGTAAAGATGGTGGGAAGAAGAAATGTTAGAGGAAATTGAGTGTGTGGAAATGTAGGCCCAAATTTAATGGAGATGTTGAGAGGAATTGTTGCTATATTAGATGCAGTCGAAATGACCCAAAGGAGAGGTCAACCAATTGATGATGTGATTGATGAAGAGGTAGAAGTACATGAAGAAAGGGAAAGAGAAGATCATCCTAGCCTAGATCAGGGAGAAGAGAGGTTCATAAGAGCCCTAACTAGAGAAAATACTAAGCCACATTTCAATCCACTAGATTATAGAGGTAAATTGGATTCAGATGAATTACTAGATTGGATAACAAAGATGGAAAAGTATTGATTTTGAAGGTATCACTGAAGATAAGAAGGTGAAATTTTCTTATACAAAGTTGAAAGGACATGTATCCCTTTCATGGGAACATTTGTAGACAGATAGGTGAAGAAGAGGAAAATAAAAGATAAAATCATGGGATCAAATGGTGAATAAGTTAAAGAAATTTTTTATGCTTGCAAATTATTAGATCAGTTTGTTTTGGAAGCTGCAGAATTTGAAGTAGAAGGAATCAAATTTGACAGAGTATACTGAGGAGTTCTACAAGTTGAATATCGGATCTAGACATTTGGAGGATTGAGATCAAGCAAGTAGCAAGTTGAATGGCTTGAGGTCATATATATAGGATGAAATAAGTTTGATTAAGTTGCAAAGTGTGGAAGAGGAATATCAATGTGCCTTAAATGTAGAAGAGAAGTTGAATAAAAGAAATGAGCAAATACAGAAAGGAAGAATTTTTACTAGAGGAGGAAGAGGATCTTTTTCAAATTAGAATAAGGATTAGGAAGTTAGTAAGAATGATAATTCATACTGTAGAAATGATGGAAACTCTTACCAAAGAGGAGGATATAGCGGTTACCAGAATGAGGGTTATAGAAAAGATGATAAGAAGAAAAGAGTGTTCAGGGGAACTTGTTTTAAGTGTGGTGGAGAAGGACATAGAGAATTTGAGTGTAATCAAGGAGAGGCATGTAGAAAGACAAAAAACAATACAAGAATAAACTTTGTTGAGGAAGATCATGTCAGATCATCTAACAAACTGGAAGATGGAGAAGTGTTGGTGAATAGAAGAGTATTGTGTCAAAGTGAGATGGAGTAGGAACCGTTTCAAAGAAAGAACTTGTTTAGGACTAGATGCAAGGTATTTGATAAATGTTGCAAAGTAATTGTTGATAGTGGAAGCTTGGAGAACCTAGTTTTTGAAGAAATGGTGACCAAATTGAAGTTGGAAAGATTGAAACAACTGAAGCCCTATCAAATAGCTCAAGGATTCAAGATGAGCATAAGATACTAGTAAGTGAACAATATTTCATAAATTTGAAGATAGGAAATTACCATGATGAAGTTTTGTGTGATATCATGTATATGGATGTATGCCATGTTTTGTTGGGAAGGCCTTGGTAGTATGATAGGCAGGCTATTCATTATGGAAAGAAGAATACATATACTATTATTGCTAATGGGATGAAGTAGACTTTGTTGCCATTGGAGGATGCTCCTAAAGTTGAGGTTTGTACACATGCTAGAATTTTTTTAGTTGATGGAAGGAGATTCTTGGATGGATTGACACATGAGAACATGGGCTATGCCTTGGTTCCTAATAAGGCTAAATAATTGAAGCATGTAGAAGAGAAACTAGAGGAGATAAAAGAGATGCTGGCAGAGTATGAGGAGATCATTTTAGATAATGTACCTAATGGATTACCACTTGTAAGGAGCATTATTCATTGCATGGATCTGATTCATGGATTTAGTTTCCCTAATAAAGTAGCACACTGGATGACACTTGCATAGAATGAGGAGTCAAATAGACAAGTACAAGAGTTGTTGAGGAAGGGTTTGATTAGAGAAAGCTTAAGTCCTTGTGCAATACCTGATGTATTAGCAGCTAAGAAGGATGGAGAATGGAGGATGTGTATAGACTCTAGAGCCATTAATAAAATCATAGTGAAGTATATATTTCCTTTACCCTGGATGGATGACATTATGGATTGTTTAAGTGGAGCTAAATACTTTACAAAAATATATTTGAAGAATGGATATCATCATATCAGAATTGGAGAAGGGGGTGAGTGAAAGACAATATTCAAGAAAAATGAAGGATTATATGAGTGGTTGGTGATGCATTTTGGACTAATAAATGCACTGAGTACTTTCATGAGGCTGATGAATGAGGTATTGAAGAAATTCTTGTGTAAGTTTGTGATTGTTTATTTGGATGACATCTTGATTTTTCAATAAGACTAGAGAAGAACATTGTTGCATATAAGACAAGTCTTGCAGAGGTTGAGAGAAGAGCAGTTGCTAATAAACATTAAGTGTTGTTTCATGAAGAAAAAATTGGTATATCTGGGATTGTTGATATCTGTGGATGGATTGAAGATGGATCTAGAGAAGGTAAGAGAAATTGTTGAGTGGCCAACACCAGATAAAATTGGAGAGGAGATAAGAAGTATTTTAGGTTGACATCTAGAGAAAATCAGAGTTTTGAGTTGTTGAAACAGAAGGTGACTGAACAACCTATGTTGGCTTTACTAGACTTTAGTAAGGTATTTTAGGTAGATTGTGATGCAAGTGGAAATGTAATTAGAGCAGTATTAAGTCAAGAAGGAAGACCAATAGCTTATTTCAATGAGAAATTGAATTATGGTAGGAGAAGATATTCAGTGTATGATCAGGAGTTCTATGCCATAGTTCAATCCTTGAAGAAGTGGAAACACTACTTGTTTCCTAAAGAGTTTGTGTTGTATACGGATCATTAGGCGTTGTAGTATTTGAACAGTCAAGGTAGATTGAATCAGAGACACATGAGATGGGTGGAATTATTGTGGGGTTATACTTTTGCTTTGAAACAAAGGATTGGAAAGTCAAATAGAGTTGTTGATACTTTGAGTAGAAGAAGGAATTTACTGGAAAAGATGAGGGTGGAGGTACTAGGCTTTGAAGAATTAAAGAACTTGTATGATGATGGCTCAAATTTTGTAGAACCTTGGAGAGCTTGTAAGGAACCGATTCTAAAGGATAGGAGTCAGTGGTTGGATTATTTCATTTAGGAGGATATGTTGTTTAGAGGTAATCAATTGTGTATACCTCATATTTCAATGAGGGATAACTTGGTAAAAGAAAAACATAGTGGACTGTTAGGTCACTTTGGAATAGATAAGACAATAACATTGGTAAGTGAGAATTACTTTTGGCCACAAATTCATAAGGATGTTAGGAAATTTGTGCAAAGTTGTCGATTTTGTCAAGTTGCAAAAGGGAGTAGTCAGAATGTTGGATTGGATAAACCTTTGATAGTTCTGAAGAGATCTTGGGAGGATATCAACATCGATTTCATACTTGGTTTGCTGAAGACACAAAGAGATCATGATTATATTTGTGGTGGTTGATAGATTTTCTAAAATGGCACATTTCATACCTTGTAAGAAGACAACAAATGCAGTACATGTAGCAGACTATTTTTTCAAGGAAGTTGTCAGATTGCATGGATTACCTAGGAGTATTGTTTCAAACAAAGATACAATGTTTATAGATTATTTTTGGAGGACACTTTGGAAGAAGTTAAAGACATATTTGAAGTTTAGTATTAATTTTCAACCACAGAATGATGGAAAAATAGAGGTAGTAAATAGGAGTTTGGGGAATTTTTTGAGATGCTTGGTTGGAGAGAAGACCAGAAGTTGGGATTTAGTTCTTGCACAGGTGGAGTTTTCTTACAATAATTCAGTGAACATGAGTACCAAAAAGACACCTTTTGAGATTGTTTTTGGGGTTCATCCTAGAGGTATATCAAAGTTAGGATACATCAGTAAGGAAGATAAAAGGAGTGCAAAAGTAGAGGAATTTGTAGAACATATGAAGAAAGTGCATACTCAGGTGAAGGAGCAATTGGAAGATATGAACTGCAAGTATAAGGAGAAAGCAGATAAAAAGAGGAGACATAAGGAGTTCAAAGTTGGAGATGAAGTGATGGTATATCTGAGGAAGGAAATATTTCTAGTTGGCACATAAAATAAGTTGAAGATGAGGAAGTTTGGTCCCTATAAGATTTTGAAGAAATTTGATTTAGGAAATGCATATGAAGTAGAGTTACCAGATGCATGGGCATATCACCTATATTCAACATTGCATATCTACATCAGTACCATGAAGCATAATTCAATGAAGATAGTAAAGAAAAAATGGAGACTCAATTTCCTAAACAATAATCCGATGAGATAGAAGAGATTTTAGAATTAGAGATGGGAGGAAAACTCGTGGAAGATAGTACAAAGAATATCTTGTGAAGTGGAAAGGCAAACCAGTGGAGGATTCTTCTTGGATTTCTCAAGTTGAGGTAGACTGTTTTGGTTTTCCTTTAGCCTCAACAAAGTGAGGGACTCAATTTTCAAATAACCCCAAATGTCTGATGCAGGAGCATCCTTGGTTCTTGGCAATCTTGCATTAACCAAAAATATTTTCTTTCAATTTTTGTTCTTGTTCAATTCTTGTTCAGTTCAAGTTGGTAGATTCAGTGTTTCATCATATTTGTTCACCAAACCTTGTAGATATATGTTTGCATCATGGACATGTTCATTTTCCTTATTCCAATATTTGAGCGTGATTGGATCTTTTCCCAGAAAGTTATTGCTTCTAGATTTCATGGAAGTTTCTTGAACTGGCACCAAAATAATTTTCTAAACCTAACAACTAGTTTGATCACTTATGGATCTTTCCTATAACTTGTGGATCTTGACAATGTGATTTGAATTGTTTCATGAAGTGTACCTAAACTTAAATATAGGTCCACACTTCATCCTATGCAACTCTTGTGGAGTAATTCAAATTTGGGGCTGACCTATTCATGCACACATCACATTTTCTTTCATTGGAGATTGTAATGATCTTTGGCTGATGTGAATGATTCTAGATCTCTATATGTGATATAAATCATTGTAATAGATCATTAGGAAGGTAGATTGGAGAAAGATAGGTTTTGATATGTAATATTTTCGCTCGCAGAAAGGAGCATAAAGGAATTTTGTATTTTTGAACATGTTATATGAGGCCTATTAACTAAATCTGTAAGCCTGGATGTTGTCGGCTATTTTTAATTGATATTTTAGATAATAAGAATGATTGAATCTACATTTTCCTCCATATTCCATGTTTCTTTTGTTGTGTGACTCTTGCTACATGGTTCAGATTATTCTCTTTGAGGACCCTCCTACCGTGGGTGCACCATGAAAGTTTAGATGAGTTGGAATAAAACTTCACAAGGAAACTAAAGAGAGGTAATGGTAAGTACAAAGGTATGTTACCTCTTAAATGTTTTAGATGTGGAAATATTGGTGATATGGAAATTAAGTTTCCAGAAATGGAACAAGGAAAAAGTTGAAAAAGATCAATAAGAAGGCCTATTATGTTAATGAGAATGCCAACATTTCAAATGATTAATCAAATCATAAGGATTGTATGTTTTTAGTGGAAAAGGATGAACCTAGATTTGATATCTCTAATATTTTTTTGAAATCTAATGATACCACTAGAGCTGCTTTATTCAAGGTAAAAGAAACAAAGATGAATGGCTGATTGATAGTGGATGTTTGAATCATATGAACAGTGATAAAAGTATATTTGTACAACTTGAGAAATATGATGGAGGTTCTATTAGATTTGGAGATGATAAAATAACACAGATTGTTGGAATTGGTTCTATTACCTTTGATGGAAAACATAACACTGACAATGTTTACTATGTGAAAGGTTTATATCATAATCTTTTGAGTGTTGGACAAATATGTGAAAATGGATATAATGTGGTGTTTTAGGATGATGGTTGTGAGATCAAGAAGAGATCCAAAATTGTTATTGTAGTTGGAAAAAGAACAAGTAGAAATATGTATCAACCGGAAGGAGCTACAAAGAGATTCTTATTTTCTCAGTCTAATGACAGTTGGCTCTAGCACGAGATGATGTGTCACATCAACTTCAATAATTTGGTAAGGATAAGTTCAACAAGAGAAGTTAGAGATTTTCCAAGATTGACCAAAACAGACAACACTCTCTGCAAAGGATGTCAAGAAGGAAAGCATACCAAAGAAATGTTTTGAAGAAAAGAAGAATCATCGATCAGTTTGTTGGACCTTGCACACAATGACCTATGTGGTCCTACCAAAACATGAAGCTTACAAGTTGAGATATTTCATGATTTTAATAGATGTTTATTCTAGATTCACTTGGGTTTCCTTTTTAAGAGAAAAATCAGAGGCTTTAGAAAAAATCAAGATTTCCAAGGAAAGAGTTGAGAATGAAGTCGATAGAAGAATAGAGTGTTTAAGATCTGATAGAGGAGGAGAGTTTACTTCTGATGAATTCAAAAAATTATGTGGAAAACATGGCATTAAAAGATATCTATTTTCCTCTAGAACACATCAGTAGAATGGTGTAGTGGAAAGAATGAACTAGACAGTTCAAGAAGTAGCTAAAGCAATGACAAATGAAGCTAGTTTACCACAGGTATATTGGAGAGAAGTGATACACACAATAGTATACACTCTTAATAGAATATTGTTCCAAAGGAAATATGGAAAGAAATCATATGAGCTATGGCATGGAAGAGCTCCCACAGTAAAGTACTTCAAAAAATTTGGAAGCAAGTGTTACATCTGGAGAGATGAGGACAATCTTTGAAAGTTCAACAGCAAAATAGATGAATGCATATTTTTGGCTTACTCTACAAGAGGAAAAGCATATCATTGTTACAACAAGATATTGAACAAGATGGTTGAAAGTGAAAATGTGAAAGTAGATGAATATATTTAGAGAAATCCTGATAGGGATATTGAGTATGAATCAGATGACCTACATGATAAAGAAAATAAGGATAAGAAAGAAGAAGAGACATAGGAGGTTCTAGAAACTACAACTAAAACCACAAAGTATGTACAAAAAAACCACTCAGAAAACTAGATTATTGGAGATAAGAATAAGGGAATCATCACTAGAAGCAAAGTAGATCAAGAGCAAGCATTATTGTGTCTACTCTCAAAAATTGAGCCAAAGACTATCAAAGAAGCATGCGATGATCAAAATTAGTTGAAGGAAATGGATGAATATCTTGATAAGATAGAGAAAAATTAGACTTGGGAAATTGTGCCCAGACCAACAGACAAAAATGTAATTAGAACAAGGTGCTTATTCTGAAACAAGCTATATGAAAATAGAAAGGTAATGAGAAACAAGGAAATATTGGTTTGTAAGAGAAGTTTCTATTTCCCAATTTCAATTTTTCTATATTGGTGAGTGCATTCAATCATATATCAGACCTACAAGTAGAAAAAATCAGATTTGTATCACTGGGAGAAGGTTCTAAAGTTATAGGATTGATTGATCACATGGTAATGCATTTGGAAAGCTTACTAAACCTTTGTGGGAAGATGAGTTTCAATTGGAGTATGAGAATGAATGCATCATTCAATTACACATACGAGAGCTTATATTGTACATATTTATTTTTTGGATTCATAGCATTGGAACAAAGGGATTCAAGTCCTCATTTTTGCACAATAAGTCTTTGGCAAAGATTGCAGCTCTTCACAGGTACACAATCAGGACTTAATATTCATTTTGAGATGTTTTATCATTGTGGAAAAAGGATTATGGAGCATTATGGTTGTAATTTCTTGAGGGAAATAAATTTTTGGAATGGAGGAATTTTCATGTCCCTTTTTTCCAAAAATATAACTTTAACTTAAAATAGTGAGTTTCCATTATCCAAAAATAGTATGTCAGAGGTATTAGGATAACATTGGAATATAATATTATTTAATACTTATATTGTCCCGATGAAACTTTTATAGGAAAAATAAATGTTATTTATTTAGTGGTGCCAAAACAGTTAGGTCATGAGTTTTGGAAAAAAATCACTTTAACCTCATGTAAGTGCCTTAAAAAATGTATTTTGAGTTGTCAAAAGATGCCTTATAAGTGACCAGTATAATATGAAAGTATAATTTTAGAGGTGTTATAATGCATTTTATGACTTTTGTAAGTACCTAAAATTGGGGAAGAATATTTGGATGTGAATCCAATGTTTGGTAGAAGCTTCATGAAGAAGGCAACAAATATAAAATATAATTTCTTACTTTTTGGATTCATTCTATGCATATTTTCTCTCATAGCTTGTGAATCTTCTTCAGGGGCTGATAAAACAAGGAGATTTAGGCTTGAATATAGTGGTTCCAAAGGTCTCCAGAGGAAATTTCACTAAGAGATTGCAGTTGTGCTTTTGAAGATTAGTTGTTGCATTGTTGCAGGTTCTTTGTTGGGGTTTCCAGTGAGTTTTGATCCATAGTTTGTAATTTGTTTTATTTGTGTTGTAGAAAAATATTAATGGATTAGTTTTTATATAGAAATTATACCCATATCATATGTATTTCAGTTGTATTCTTATTTTCAAATGCTAGAGAGTTTTTGTGCAAAGTTATTGGAGTTTTGAGTGTATTTTTTAGTGCCAAATTGGTGGAAATTGTGCATTTTATAAGGGAGCATATGTATAATTTCCAAAATGATTTTTTATAGGATGTTATGCTGCAAAGTTTTCTATATAAATCTCATTTATTTTTGCAATAAAATTCCAAGTGTGGTTGGCTTCATTGGTGTAATTTTAAGTGCACCCAATTTCACAATTTTTACCTGTTTGCACATCAAATCTTAGAAACTGATAAAGCATTGCAAAAATAAGATTTAATAATTTTATTAGGGATATTACACCTATACTAAATCCCTAATCCTTCAACCCTCAAATGTATACCTTAAACCGTAAACCCTATATTGTCAACCCTCATCCCTATGCCTTATACCCTAAACCTAAACATTATCCCTCAAGACTATACTTAAACCCTAAACCATACACTCTCAACCCTTCACCTTATGCCTTATAACCTCAATCCATCAACTCTATATCCTATACCCTCAACCTAATACTTAAGCTCTAATCCCTCAACTGTGAACCCTATACCTTAAACTCTAAGCCCTACAATATACACCCTCATCCATATGCCCTATATCCTCACCCTTATACCCTAAACCCAAAATATTGTCCTCAACATTATATTTAAACCATAAACCATACACTCTCAACCATTCACCCTATTCCTTATACCCTCAATCCATACCATAAAACCTATACCCAATATCTTAAACCCTAATCCCTATAACCTATGCACATAATCTTAAAAACTCAACCCTGAACATTATCCCTCAATTGTAAATCCACAACCCTCAACCCTAAAGGTCATATACCATAAATTTTATAATTAAGAATTATCCCCTCAACACTTAACCCTATACCTTAAACCATAAACCATAAACCCACAACCATCATCCCATTTCCTTATACCCTAAACCCTAAACATTGTACCTCAACACTAGACTTAAACCCTAAACCTTACACCCTCAAGCCTCATCCCTATACCTTATACCGTCAATCCCTCAACCAAATAATTCAGCCCTAATTCCTCAACCATCAACCCTATACTTTAAACACTAAACCCTATAACCTAAACTTTGAATATTGTCCCTCAACCCTATACTTAAACATAAAACCATACACTCTTATCCATTCAACCTATGCCTTATACCCTCAATCCATACCCTAAACCCTATACCCAATATCTTAAAACCTAATCCCTATACCCTATCCACTTAACCATAGATACTTAACCCTGAATATTATCACTCAACTATAAACCCTCAACCCTATACTTAAGCCATAATCTCTTGACCCTGAGCCATATACCTTAAACCCTAAACCCAACACACTAAAACCTCATCCCTATGCCTTACACCCTTAACCTTATACTATAAACATTGAGTATTATCTCTTAAAACTATACTTAAACCCTAAACCATACACTCTCAACCCTTCACCCTATCTCTTATACTCTCAATCACTGAACCCCACATCTTGTTACTCACAAATATACTATATATCATGTTTTTAATTTTTCCCCTTGTTCTCATTTCCTGCTTAGGTTAAAAGGACTTCATATTCATTTCATTCCTTTGTCGCAAGTTTCACTAAGTTTCTAACTTTTTGTCATGTGTTCTCCTAGTTGTGAAACTTAGTTTTTTGGCGCTCCTTGTTTGTTGTCTATGTCGTCAGATTTGTGTTTTTTTAACTTTCTGATAGCCCGACTTATTATCCTTTGTAGCATCAAGTGTGTTGTTGTTGAGTCATAGGTTCTTAAAACTTTGTAACTCTTGACTTTTGGTTGTTAAGTTCCATGTCCCCCTTGACAAAGGAGTTTGTTGATTATTCTGCAAGTTTCAAGACACCATTCTTGCATTCAATAAAATGTATGGTATGGTCAGGATTTGTCTTATCAGTATTTCTACAAGGCATGCAAACAGTAGGGTTTCCATTACTATGAAATTAAATAAAGTGTCGTATTAATTCAACACCAATTACACATCTTGTCATTTTACATGGCTTAAGGTGGTGAGACCTTATTTGTTAAAGGTTTGATTGTACTTCTACCTACTGCTATTATTTCTTCAGGAATTAAAGCTTTTCCTTAGGCACAATGAGCTCATGTAGTTTGAAAATGAAAATAGCTGGCTTGGTGTGAGAGATACAAAGCTAGCAATTTTTAAGTTAGAAGATTTTTGGGCATGTTTGGATAGTAAAGAAAAGTTTTTTGTAGATGCAAAGGTGTTCAAGAGTGGATTAGCTCACACTGGAGGCTTTCCAAAATTTTTGTTGTGTAGACCTAATTGTTGCATGCGCAAGAAGGTACATTCTTGAAACCCAAGAAATTAAGGCTATGGATGGGACCATTGTTGCTAAAATATCCTCTGAAGTCATTTCTCAGACATTGAGAATTCTAGAGAAGGCACTTGTAAAAGAAATGTATGTTGTATTAGTTAATGAATTATTCAAGGTTAATTAAGCCTAGTGTAAAAATTCTATGGCCAAAGGGTGGTTAAAATTAGAGAAAAGAGGTAAGTCCCAGTTACCTAGTAAACTTAAAAGGGTGCATTTTAAAGTGGAAATTTCTGATGCCATTGCTTTGTTTCACCGTATTGTTAGGAATGCACAAATTGAATTATTTGAAGACTAGATGTGCCAGTTTATTTTAGTTATCTGTGATTATGATGTGTTTATCGATTGTGATAAGATAATTTTCTTCCATCTGCATGAACAATTAGTCAATTTTCAAAAGAATGCCACTTTTCATATGTGTTCTTATTTGATATATATCATTTGCTAGTCATAGATCTTTTTGGCCAGGGTTGAAACCACAGGTACTGCCAACTTCTAGAATTCCCATATATAAATGTTATCCATAGTTCACCAGACAAGTTGGAATAGGAGAATATTGTCTTGTTAACGACGCATTTTTGATGGAGGCTATAAGAAAACTAGATGGAAACCATGAAATGTGGTTTTCCCCTAAGTCAAAATATTTGGTGTTGAAGTTTGGAAGTTTTTGCATCCAATTTGATAGGTTTTCTTATTTGAGGATAAGAGATTATGAAAAGGCCCCACTTAAATTTCCCAAGTATCTTGAAGATTTGCTGATATTTCTGGAAGTTTGTAGATAAATGGCCATAATGAATATAAAATACATGAATATGGAAAAATGGGGGTATACCTTCCCATTAGTTACTCCTTCCTTCTCGTGCAAAAATAATTAGATGGCTAAAGGTGTTGAGAATATTCTTAAAGAATACAATCTCCAATACTTGTTTGTCAGAACTAATTTTGATAGCAAGGGCTTTGTAAAACGAAAACTATATGCTTTTGGCTCATATCAATGTTGGAAAATGTGCCTCAATCTTACCGGCATGTAAACTCTTGAAAGAGAAAGTTCAGTGAGACCCTCTAGAAGTCTTACTGACTAGCAGCTATATTCTAAACATTTGAAGTGCTCGGGTCACTGAGACTTTGGTTTTGTCTTGCCGACGGGAGTCATCGGCAAGACATGTTGATCGCTATGAAACTTCCATCTCATTCCACCCGGAAAAATTTCCTGTCGACAGGTAGGTTTCTAATGGTTGTCGGGGAGACTCATGGTGACATAAGTCATCGGGGAGAGGCATGAACATTCAGAATGTCTTATTCTGATCGAGTATGTCTCGCTGAGGTTTTACACATTGGCAGTGGATGGAACACATCAAGAAGATAGTTGAACCTTCAAAGTGATTCATACTGATAGCTCTAGTCTCAACGATGGGTTGCCTGTTGGTGATCATCGGGAAGACTCTTAGCTAACAGATTTCTAGTCGATATGAACTCTTAGTGATAAGGTTTCTCTTGCCAACATACAGGTGCTTTCGGTAAGAACTCTTGCTGAAGGTTTTTCTCTCACCAATGGGTATGAACATCGGTATGACATAAGAATATATAAGACTCTTAGCGATAGCAAACTCTTGCTGATAGATCTGCACAAGATGGATTTGTGTTCGGTATGACCTCTCACTGATAGTGATGGTTTGGCCAATGGTTCTGTAGTGGATATCGATGTGATGTCTTAGCGATAGAGTGAGCCTAAATGACAGGTTTGAACTCGATATGACTTTTGCTGATGGTGGTGACTTTGGCCGATAACGATAGTTGGGCATTGTGGCATCAGGGAGAAATGACCTAGTGTCTCACTGACATGTGATACTATTTGAATGCCTTGACCGAATGACTATCATATGTGGTTTGTTTTTGACCAATCAAAGAAGCGAAATGTGAACCGCTAGCAGTTGGACTGTTGCGACCATTTCTGTGTGGAAGATGAATAGACTGTGAGAAATATGACTATGTTGGGAAATTGATGCAGAGCTATAAGGATTCACAACACATCTCACAAACTTTCAACAATAATCCAAAACAATATTTGTATAACACATGTTATTAGACATTGTATATCACATTGGAAACATAACTATGGTAGCCCACAATTTATTTCCATGAACAATCATTAATAACTTCTACAAAAAAAATAATGAATCCAATCACTCCAATTATATTGATTCAAATATAGTTATATACCTTTCCTCAAATTCTTATGAAGATCCAATGGTGGGAATGAAAGTTATTGTATTTTTCCCAAAACTGCAAACCCTAGGTAGGGTTCAGACCTGACCTCACAAAAATGTTCATAACTTATTCAAATCTTAATGAAACTTGATGATACTTGAAGAAAATGAAATTATATTCACATGAAAACAAAATAAAATTGGTTTTAGATCCAAAATATAGACTTTATATTCCGTACCATCACACTTTTCAGACTGTAAATTATGCACAATATTGTTAAAATAGGCAGTCTCACCAAAATAATCATATCTTCCACAAAACTTAATAAAATTCAATGAGACAAAAATAATTGGAAGCTAGAAACAAAGATCATTCCATCCATATATGATACTCCATTATTTGTGTCCATACCAAGCTGTACAAAGCACAACTTCAGTCTGGAAACAATGCAAAAATTAGAAAATGCACAAAATTTGAGGTTTCCATTCATCAATCTTCAAAAAACAATGTCTCCAACCCCCAATTTGAGTTTTGGTTTATTTATACATCTTCAACTAAAACAAACTATTTTAAACCACATTTTGATTAGTTTATTCGCTAAAACACCTTAATGACACTTCATCTACCTAATTTTAAACTTTTGACAATTTTTACAATATATGAGAAATGAACAACACCCTAGGACCTATAACACCACAAAGGTGGCCTCTTGGGACTTATTACAATATCAAAACATAAAAATGGAACAAATAACTCAATATGGCCTCATGGAGGCATGTGATCAAATAGGTGCTCCTGCACCAGCAATAGTGGATGACAGTGTACAGTTCGATGAGTGACAATGTTGTTTGATTGGATACAGATTGATCTGTGTAAGTTCATTGGATGTTTCTAAGAGCATTTTTGTACAAGGTTGATCAAAAAATTATGCTGCTATAAAATTGACATCAGAAAGTGAAGTTTGTGCTCTATATGTAATTTTGTTTACTGTAATACAAAGAGGCTTTTTTTGGTGTGGTGGGTTTTTCTCCCGTAAGGGTTTTCCCATGTAAATCTGGTGTCTAATTATGTATGTTCATTTCTCTATTCTATTATTTATTTCTTGAGTATCTTAATTGAACTATAATTGCAAAATTTAAAGTCACCTTTGTATGCTTCCTTGAGGTTTTGACGCTAGGAGAGTTTGGTCCACACCCAAGCTTTCCTTACAAGTGGTATTAGAGCCTGGCCAGTTGTGTTATCCTTGTGGGTACATTGGAATTTTTGAGTCAATTCTATTTAGTGGAAGCTGTGTAGAAGTATGGTAATTTAAATTACAGATTAAGATGGTAAGCATGCTAGGAAATATTGAAATTGAGAAATTCAATGGTAGTAATTTTGAGTTGTGGAAACTCAAAATGGAAGATATGTTAGTTGATCATGATCTTTGGCTTATTGTGTTTGGAATGAAGCCTACAACCATGAAGTAAGAGGATTGGGACCTTGCAGATCAAAAATCAAAGGGGCTGATAAGCCTCTATTTAGTAGAATTTGTTCTTCTAAATGTTCATGAAGAAAAGACAACATCCTCTTTGTGGAAAAGATTGGGAGCTATTTATTAGAGCAAGTCCTTGGTGAATAAGTTGTTCTTGAGGAAGAATTTGTACTCTTTGAAAATGTAGGAAGGAGCGTTTGTTTCTAATCATTTGAATGCTTTGAACATGATGATTGCTCAGTTAACATCTATGGGTGTGAAGATTGATGAAGAAGATCACTGTATGCTGCTCTTATGTTCTTTGTCAGATTCCTGGGATCACTTGGTGATGGCTATTGGGAGTACTACTTCCTCTTTTAAGATGGAAGATATTGTTGCTTCTTTGTTATTAGAAGAGATGAGAAGAAAATCTTTTGATATTGTGAAGGAGACTCTTGCTGTTAGAGGCAGACCGAAAGAAAAAGGCAAGAAGAAGGACACGAAGTCCAAATCAAAATCAGAATGGAGATCAAACTCTCCTGGCAAGAAGTCCAAGGTGAAGTGCTAGAATTATGGGAAACCTAGTCATGTTCGAAAGGATTGTAAAGAGGAGAAAAATAAGAAGTATACTTTTGACAATGATTCTTCTCAGAGTGATGCAGATGCCTTCATTGTAGCCTTGGAAACTTAGGCATCAGATGATGTCTGGCTGATTAATTTTGGAGCATCTTTCCACATGACATCTCATAGAGATTGGTTCACTAAGTATGAAAAATATGATGGTGGAAGGGTGTATTTGGCAAGCGATTCATCTCTGGAGATAGTTGGCCATGGAAGAGTCAGAATTCAATTCCCTGATGGAAGGGTCAAGGGAATCAATGATGTAATGCATATACTAGGTCTGGTTCAAAATTTACTTTTTGTTAGTAAGATGAACGATATTGGAGTGCAAGTCACATTCTCTGGAAATGGCTGCAAGATGACTAGAGGCTCAATGGTTCTAGTAAGGGGTGCTCATATTGGTACCTTGTATAAGCTGGATGCACACACTGTGCAATGCAATAGTGCCTCTGTAAAGTCATAGAAAGTTACTCATGGAGAAAAAGAGGAAAAAGTTCCCGATAGTGCAAAATCTATGGAAGTTAAACTTCTAGTAGAAAAGACTATGCTCTGGCATCATAGGATAGGCCACATTGGAGAAAAAGATTTAAAAAATTTGGAAAATAAAAACCTGGTTGAAGGGCTTGATGATTGTAACCTTGAATTTGAATTTTGTGAACATTGTATATATGGTAAGCAACACCCTGTTTCATTTTACTCCAGTCCTCATAAATCTTATGGTTTACTTGATTATATTCATTTTGATGTTTTTGGTCTAGTAAATGTTCCTTCTTGTCTAAATCAAGATATTATGTATCATTCATTAATGATTATTCAAGAAGGGCATTTGTTTATTTTTAAAAAAGTAAATCAGAAGTGTTAAGTCATTTTAAGGAATTTAAAAACCTTGTGGAAAATCAGACTAGAAGAAAAATAAAATGTTTAACGACTAACAATGGTGGTGAGTTTTGTTCTGATCAGTTTGAGAGGTACTGCAAAGATCATGGGTTTAAAAGACATAAAACTACACCCTACACTCTACAGCAAAATGGAGTTGTAGAAAGGTTCAATAGGACATTGATGGAAAGAGCACAAAGTATGTTGAGTAGTGCTGGCTTGGAGGAGAAGTTCTAGGCTAAGAGAGTTGCAACAACATGTTATTTACTAAACCATTCTTCTAATTCCACTCTTGTTGAGAAAACACCTTTGGAAGCATGGTCTGGAAAGAAGCCCTCTCTGTGACACATTTGTGTTTTTGGCTGTGAGGCATATGCATATGTGCTGAATGAAAAAAAATCTAAATTGGAAAACAAGGTTGTTAAATGTATTTTTATTGGTTATAGTGTTGGCATAAAAGGATACAAGCTTTGGAATCTTTATACAGAGAAGGTTCTATAAAATAGAAGTGTTATTTTTCGTGAGCTAAAGCCTTCTACTTTGGGTCTGCAGTTAGAGGAAAAATCAAAAAATAAAAAGGATGTAGTTGAAATTCCTCTCACATCAGATAAAGAGGAATTGAAAATTAAAAATGTACCTGAAACTGAGGAGAGATCAAGTAGTTCTGAGAGTTTTGAAGAAGAAGATCAACCTCAGCCTTAGCCTGTGAGGAGGTCAACACGTGAAAGAAAGCAACTTAATAGGTATGGGTTTTCTTTGTTAGATTCTACTTGTGCCTATGCTTTTATTTCTAGCACTGATGAGCCTAGGACTATGAAAGAGGTATTTAGAATGTCTAATTCAAACTGTTCGTTGGAAGCCATGAATGAAGAAATGGCACCATTAGAAAATAATGATACTTGGAGTTTGGTGCCCTTGCCTGTAGGCAAAAAAGTTGTGGGTTGCAAATGGGTATTTAAAAAGAAAATAGGCTAGATGGCATTGTGGAAATGTATAAGGTGAGGTTGGTTGCAAAGGGATATTCCCAGGTAGAGGGAATTGATTATGGAGAATTTTTTTCTCCTATAGCTAAGTTGATGTCTATCAAATTTCTTTTGTCACTTGCAGTAGAGTATGACTTAGAGATTGAACAGATGGATGTGAAGACAACATTTCTTCATGGTAACCTTGAAGAAGAAATTTATATGTCCCAGCCTGAGCACTTTGTGGAAAAAGGTAAAGAAAAACTTGTTTGCAAGTTGAAAAAATCTATGTATGGATTAAAAGAATCTCCTAGAATGTGGTACCAGAATTTTGACACTTTTGTTTTGTCATTGGGATTTGTAAGATCAAAGTCTAATCATTGTGTGTACTAAAAATCATTGTCTGCAAAGTTTGAAATGAAAGATCTTGGTGCGGCCAGGTATATTCTGGGAATGGAAATAGCTAGGGACAAGAAGAGTAGAAAACTTTGGCTTAGTTAGAGTAAGTATATTAATACTATTCTAGATAGATTTTGTATGACTGATTGCAAGTAGCTAGTTGTTCTAGTTTTGCAAGGAACGAAGCTATCTATTGAAGACTATCCAAAATATCCTATTGAGATATAGGAAATGACCAGAGTGCCTTATGCTAGTGCAGTTGGTAGTTTAATGTATGCAATGGTCTATACAAGGGCAGACATTGCCCAAGCAGTGGGAGTACTTAGTCATTTTATGGAAAATCCTGGAAGGACACACTGGGATGTTGTGAAGAGAGTGTTCAAATATCTAAAGGGAACTTTAGAATATGCTTTGTGTTACCATGGCAATTTGGTTGAATCCCAAAGGACTCTCAGCATTCGAGGCTATGTGGATTCTAACTAGGCACGGGACATTGACAACAAAAGATCTACCAGTTGATATATTTTCATGATGAATGGTGGTGCAGTTAGTTGGATGAGTAAGTGACAGGCTATAGTTGTTTTGTCCAATACAGAAATAGAATGCATGGAAGCAACACACACCTGTAAAGAAGCAATCTAGTTAAAACATTTGTGTTCTAACATTTGGTTTGATGTAGGGATAATTACAATTTACTGTGATAGTCAGAGTGCTATTTGTTTGGCAAAAAATCCTACTTTCCATGCTAGGACTAAACATATTGATGTGTAGTATCATTTTGTACAAGATATGGTGGAAGATGGAAAGGTCTCTTTAGAAAAAATGGATACTCTAGAAATTGTTGCAGATGCATTAACAAAACTAGTGAGCACATAAAAGTTCAGGTGGTGTGCCAGTTCAATGGGCCTTAGTTCCCATGAATTTCAGTAGTTTTGTTGTGCTCTAGAGGTGTCAGTAAGATCTTTGTCAATTGGGATAATTTTGAAAAATGTGCCTCAATCTTACTGGCATGTAAAATCCTGAAAGAGAAAAGTCAGTGAGACCCTTTAGAAGTCTTACCAACTAGTAGTTGTATTCTAAAAATGTGAAGTGCTCGGGTCACTGAGACTTTGGTTCTGTCTTTCCAATGGGAGTCATTGGCAAGACATGTCGATCACTATGAAACTTCCATCTCATTTCACCTGGATAGATTTCCTGCTGACGGGTTGGTTTCTAATGGTTGTCGGGGAGACTCGTGGTGACAAAAGTCATTGGGGAGAGGCATGAACATTTAGAATGTCTGATTCTGACTAAGTATGTCTTGCTGAGGTTTTACACATTGGTGATGGATGGAACACATCGGAAAGATGGTTGAACCTTCAGAGTGACTCATTCCAATAGATCTAGTCTCGACAATGGGTTGGCTACTAGTGATCATTGGGAAGACTCTTGGCTGATGGATTTGTAGTTGGTATGAACTCTTAGTGATGAGGTTTCTCTCGCCAACAGATAGGTGCTTTTGGTAAGAACTCTTTCCAATGGTTTTCCTGTTGCCAATGGGTATGAACATCGGTATGACATAAGAATCTATAAGAATCTTAGAGATAGCAGAACTCTTGTCGATAGATCTACACAAGATGAATTTATGTTCGGTATGACCTCTCACTGATAGCGATGGTTTTTCCGATGGTTCTACAGTGGATATCGATGTGATGTCTTAGTGATAGAGTGAGTCTAAGCGACATGTTTGAATTCAATATGATTTTTTCCGATGGTGGTGACTTTGGCCAATAACGATAGTTGGGCATTGTGGCATCGAGGAGACATGGCCTGGTGTCTCATTGACATGTGATACTATTTGAATGCCTTGACCAAATGACTATCCTACGTGGACTATTTTCCACCAATCAGAGAAGCAGAATGTGAACCGCTAGCAGTTGGACTGTTGTGACCGTTTCTATGTGGAAGATGAACAAACTGTGAGAAAAATGACTATGTTGGGCAATGGTGGATGATGGTGCATAGTTCAATGAGTGACAATGTTGTTCGATTGAATATAGATTGATATGTGTTAGTTCATTGGATGTTTCTGAGAGCATTTTTGTACAAGGTTGATCAGAAAATTATGTTGCTGTAAAATTGACATTAGAAAGTGAAGTTTGTTCTTTGTATGTAATTATGTTTACTATAATACAAAGAGGCTTTTCTTGGTGTGGTGGGTTTTTCTCCCATAAGGGTTTTCCCATGTAAATCTAGTGTCTAATTGTGTATGTTCATTTCTATATTCTGTTATTTCTTTCTTGAGTATCTTAATTGAATTGTAATTGCAAAATTTAAAGTCTCCTCTACATTCTACCTTGAGGTTTTGATGTTAGGAGAGTTTTTTCTATGCCTAAGCTTTCCTTACAATCAACACCAACCCTCAATTGAGGATTTCTGGGAGGATTGTACTAATGAAAATGAAGTTTTCAGGAGAGATCATATGAGGTTAACCCTTGAGAAGATACAAAAAATTTATCTTTCTTTCAAAATTCTTGAAAATGTGACTAAAGATTTGGTGGTTCTTGACCCCAAATATGAGAATTTTCGTGGCAAATCGCATCCTAGAGTTGACTGGGGTAAAGATGAATTTTTATATATGAGTTCATAGACTGAGCTAGTATTCTAAAGGACTCAAGATTGGTTAGAGGGAAAATGGTGAAAGGCTACAGGTTTTGTTCATGAACCAAAATCATCACAAAAAATGAACAGGGATCTAGTCAAGTAGTTGCTGGAAGTACATCATTTGCAAGAATAGCCACCAAGTCTTCTAGTGCTAATTCACAATCTAGGGGTAATGTGAAAAACCTGAAGAGTTAGCCAAATTGAAGTCAATTCATGAACAAGACAACCCATCTACCCCTACTCTTAAAAAGAAGACTGCCCAAACAAAACCTGCAACAAAAGATTCAGATAAATTTTTTAGGAAAATTGTTGAAGATAATACTTTCCCACACTTTTATGAAGAACCTTCTCCTCTTGTGGAGAATATATCAATTTTTCCTATTAAGTCTAGGTAAGTCATTCAAAGTGATAAAGGTTCTATTTTGATAGAAAATTCTCTATTATGGCTAAAGAAGGCAATGGAAAAGAAGAGAAAATACACTCCCACAACATTTTTCAGAGTAGTATAGTGGAAAAATTACTCCAATATTCTTCAAGATCCAAGAAAGCTTAGAAAATGTCAAGAATACTAGATGACTCTATTTCAGGTAATCAAATGCTATAGATTACAAAACCTTTAAAAGATGTGGATGATGATAAGATAACCATGGCTGATTATAAAACTATACATATTGACATGGGTCCCCAAACACTTGAGAGTGATGTATATCAGACAAGTTACTCAGTCAATGCTTTAGCCAAGTAGGTAAAAGAAAAAAAAAAAGGAAAGGGTAAAATTGCAATCTCAGGTTTTGGATTTCAAAAACTTTATCTCTTCTATAGTTTCTCCCTTTTTGTCTGCTGAAACTAGTTCCCAAGAGAGAGTTATTGATGAGTTTGCGATGCAGTTGATTGGAAAAAACCTAAATTACTCCAAGGCTGCTAGTGAGTGGATTGAAGAATTATCTCAAGAAGCTGTACTTTTCATTAGTAAATATGTGATTTCCTACACTCATATTTTTGATAAAAGGAGAGGATTGACAGCAGAATTGCAACAGATGACGAAAGATCTGACCAGTCTTTATGTTCTTTCAGAAGAAATGAAAAAAATATTTTTTATGGATCAATTGAAGTTGATCAATGAACAAATTGTTAGTGATCCCAAGGAATTAGATCCTTTGTGGCTTGATTCCCTTAAATGGAAATTAAACATATATGATGACTTGGTTAAAGAAATCTTTAAATTACTGGAAAAGTATTTGGATATGTTAGGAGAAATCAAAGGAAATTTTAATGATCTGCAGGTGAAAATAATGGATGAGTTCGATGAGAAGATTCTAGACACAAAGGAAATTTGTTTGAAATTCAAAGAAATCTTCAACAGGGAAGTAACAGATCCTACTACAATGACTAAATAATCTTTCTCAAAGATTGGGAGGTTGGAGCTCTATCTTATTACTTTTAAAAATTAACTAGAAAGGAGGTCTGACACTCTAAATGAGTCTGAAGTTTCCCTCATAAAATGGAGAACCGGGCTTTAGATCACATTAACACCAACCAGTAGAGATATTTTTGCAATCATTACCAGGTATAGGGAGTACAAGGCCAAAATGAAGGTGTAGGAAAGGTTGTTGCGACTAGGAGTTGGGGAACCAAAAGCTAATGAAGTTGAAGTGGTTGGGACCAATGCATAGTTTATTTATAGTATTTCAAATACTTTCTTTAAAATTGGCTCTTTTAAGTTAAAACTTCTTTTTAATTTTCAGTACACTTACTTTCAAGAAACCATTACCAAAGACATTTTCTATGTTTAAATATGGATTCAACTGATGTGATTAGGATCTTTTGGGAAAACTTTTATTTACTCATTAGAGCAAACTCTATTATTTTGATAGAGAAGGAATTGGTGAAGTTTATGCATGTGTAATCTTTGAATTATGGTGTATGAATTCATTTTGTACTAAACATTTGCTAGTGAATTATCAATTATTAGGATGATGGATGAGATATCTTTCTGTATTGTTGAAGTGTTATTATCTGACAATAAGAATTATGTGGTGATATCATTTTAGTCGTTATCTTTTCTTAAGGAGTTTTATTTCTTATTGCATGAAGTTGATAAATACGTTTGAAGCTTTCTGGTTAAAATCCCCTTCCTTTATTTTCTTTCTAGTTAAAAGCATCACTAGTTTAAAAATCATTAATTGAATATTAGATAAAGTTAGCTTCCACCTTTTAAAATAAATAGAGAATCAGTTTGCAGTTTGTAATGTTGCAATGTTACCAATTCAAGTGTGGTTACATTTATCACCTTTTGTGGGCATAAGAATATAGAGTTAGGTGATAAATCTGTTAACTAATAGATTTTTGGCGACTCCGCTAGGGAGTAATTCAAAAGAGAAATTTTATATGATGAGTTTCTCTATATTTAATAATAATGGTTCTTCTAGGGAATAATGCTCTTGTCCTTTAGCCCAATGTAGATTGGTTAGTTGGAGATCAAGAAGATATAATTATTGGTCTCAGGTTACTTGCTTGGAAACAAAGAAGAACCAATTATCAATATCACCAAGTTAACGAATTATTAGAAGAAGAGGAAGAACTTGGAGATATTATTAGAGAAAACATGTGTTTTGAGAACACACAAGAGATTGTTTTTGTAGAAAATATTCCTCCTCTGGTTAGAAGAGTAAGAGCTCCTCCCACACAAGCCCACAGGAACCAGGTGAATAATAGTAAAAATCCTCCTCGAAATAATCAATAAATGAAATTTGGTGACTCTGTTGGTCTATCAGTATCCTATTTGAAATATGACTTCAAAAAGATATACTAGGGGTGATAAGAAAAAAGATATTATAGATGACCATTTTGAGTTCCTAGAAATGGTTGATTTCTCATATTTCCCACCTACTCGAAAAGTCAAGACTATTAGTATACCATCTTCTCCTCCTCTTCTAAAACCTACTGTATTTAGAGTCCAGAAGATATCTTGTCAAAGTATTCTTTTGTGTTGTACTACCTTTCCTACACAAGTATATGTTTCTTTAGTTCCTCCAGTGATGGCTCAAATGGTTCCATGGGGAGCCATGATAGGTCCCTTAGCCTTTCGAGCGGGTGCACAACTACATGATTTTCCTATAGGTTTAGGAAAGGTCATACCTAAGTTTACTAGAGATAGGAAAGTATCTCTTGATGAGAACATAAGGGATTTCTTTGTGGCTTCTTCCATTCTTGTAATACAACATGAGGATGTTGCTATGAGGCTCTTTGCAGAATTCTTGACAGATGTTGTTTATGACTAGTTTTATTCCCTCCCAAATGGTGCTATCGATAGTTGGGCTTCCTTAACAACAAGGTTCAAGAATAGATTTAAGTCTACAGAAGATGATTAAGTTTTGGTTGCTCAACTAGGTTCGATGAAAAAGTAAGTTCATGAATCAATGAGAGATTTTGTAGCCAAATTTGATAGGTTACATAACATAATTTCTGCTAATATGAGACCTGGTGCAAAATTATTGAAAGCAATGTTCATAAACACTCTTCCACCAGACATGAGTTTCATTATCAAAAGAGAAGGTGTTGCTGATGTTTCCACCACCCAAACCAAGGCCATATCGATAGAGGATGATTTGATTATTTATGGGAAATGGAAGAAGGAATTACAAAATGGGAGACCATCACTAGTGAATTCTACTAACCTAGTCATTTAGAGAATGGCTAATGATATAATCACTCTCAAGAGAAAAATTCCTAAGATTTCTTTGCAGACACCTTATCAAGATATGTCAAGGAATTATCAAGCAGTTCCCAACAAAACCCCATTATTGGCTGCTCCTCATCAAAGGTTGGCAATTGAAGTTCCTCCTCCTCCAAATAAAGGAAATCATTGTAATTTTCACTTAACTTTAGACCATGATGGAGCTACTGCCCATAAATGATTAGATACATGCAAATTATTTTGACCAATCAACATGTTGTGGAACCATATGTAGAGGAACCTAGTTCATCTAATGATGTCGGTATGAATTTATTTGAATTTGCATCAGAAATAGAAGATGGAGAAGATTTTTATGTCAGATTTGATGATCCTAATTGTGTTGTTTTCACAAGAGCACAACATGCCAAAGCTGATCAGAGTGGTTCATCTTCAACCCTGAAGTATATTTTGACCAAGCAAAAAAGGAAAGAACAAACAACTCCTAAGAGTGTGTCAGAGGAGGTACCATCTTCTTCATTCTCTCAAAATATCCCTTCTAGTTCATTTGATATAGTTGAGTCTTGTAAGAATACCAAAATCCAAATTTCACAAGTTGAATATTTGAGACTCAATCCCTTAGAATTAGATAGGTTGGTCATATATGTTAAGCAAGATTCCTCACCATCTCAGTGTAATGCTCAAACCTCTAATCAAAATGAAATTTTTCTTGAGAATCAGGTATGTTCTAATACTATTGATAGATCTACAAGTTCACAAAACCCATTCATGAAACCAAAACCTTTTTTATATATCATTGTACATTGTTGGTTTCGAATTGAGTAATTGTATTATTGATTCCAAAGCTTCTGAAAATGTAATTCCTACTCAGATAGCTAAAGCTTTAGGTTTGTATTATACCTCCTCCCAAGGAAAATTGTATTCCATGGATGCGTCACTAGCCCCTATCATAGGGAAAATCAAGGATATCCAAGTAGCCCTAACTGCTTTGCCCAAAAAGAGATTAAAATTTACCATATTGGTTGTTGATATTCCAACCAGTTATGGCATTCTTTTGAGCATAATTTTTTGAAAGGACTTAGGTGGAGAAATAAAAATGGATTGGTCTCATACCTTGATACCTCTAGAGGGAAAGAAGATACGCTTGAATCCTGAACCTAAAGTGAAATTCATTGTCTTAAAGTCATGAGATTTGAGAGCAGACTTTTTCTTTGTTGAAACAGGACCAAGAAATTACATGTGCACTTCTGATCATGGAGAAGTTTCAAACCCTATCAGCCTTGATTTAATAAATGAATTGTGGACATTAGAGTTTGATGGAAGTTGTGCTAATATAGGGTCAAGCACTAGTGTAGTTCTAATTTCCCTTGATGGTTATAAATTTCCTTTTTTTTTCAAACTAGAGTTTGTTAATACTAATAACATGACCGAGTATGAAGCTCTATTGCTTGGTCTAATTATGGCTAAGGAGAAAGATATCAAACTATTGAGGGTTATAGGAGATGCATAATTAGTGGTGAAACAGGTGAGGAAAAATTATAATGTGAAGAATAGTCAGCTTAAACACTACAGGAATAGAGTTTGGGATTGTATAGAAGATTTTGATGCTTTTTCTATAGATTCTATTCCAAGGGAGCAAAACACTAGGGCCAATTCGTTAGTAGTCTCAGTGTCATTACTTATGCCTCATCTAGACTTTAAAGCTAAGCAATATAGAATTGAAATTGTGTACAGACCTAGTGCTCCTGATAATGTCAATCATTGGAAAGTTTTCAATAATGATCAACAAATTATTGAGTTTTTGGAGAAAGCTAAAGCTTTTGCTCACATTTATTTGGAGGGTAGTGATGATAAAAGTGGAGATGTTCTAGAAAGTGATATCACTACCCCTGATGAAAAAGAGACAAATGTTATCCAGTTAAAGGGGAAAAAATTTGAAAGGATTAGTGTTCCTGGAGCATTTATTTGGTAGACATGACTAGTACTTAAAATAGAAAAGAAAAGTCTCAATTGAAGCATCTACCGAATATGACAAGGTGAATATCGACACAGATGATGATCCAATGATCATCTATATTGGAAAGTGTTGTTCTCAGGAAGAAAGAGAGAGATTGATTTCCTTGTTGAAATGCTACAAGGATGTCTTTGCATGGTGTTATGAAGATCTAAAGAAGTTTAAAAATTGAGAATGTTAGCACAATATTCCACTAAAACCTGGTGCCACACCTTACCGACAAAAATAACAGACTTATAATCTGAAAGTTGTAGAAGCTATTTAATGAAATTGATAAAATGCTAAAATCAAGGGTATGTGCAGGATCATCATAGAAAAAATAGGCCCTTAAGTGGCAAAAAATTTAGAAAAATCAGAGTTAGGTAGCTTGACGTAAAATTTTGAATAAGTTATCTATATTTTTTCAAAAATATGTAAGAATAGAATCTATAGACAATTGAATGTAGTTTCTAAACTACTAGGTTTGTTTAGAAAAAAAGAAATCTATAAATTTGAAATTTCAATGTAGTAGTACTTAAATTTCAGGGAAAAAATAAGAAGTAGGTGTCTATCTGACCACCCTAACAATAGTAAAATGATAATATTTTTTTATAATATGTTAGATATAAGTAGAGGACTCATGTCCCGATGTGATGCATATTTTTTTGTAATTATTTTACAAGTAAATAAATAATTATGATTTTTTTATTACAAATTTTAAAAAATATAAAAAACTTGTATGCCTGACAGCCTTAACTTGGTCAAAACTTAATGAAATTCATTTTTTTTTTAATCCTATAGTATGTGAAGCATAGAATGTGGCTTGTTTTGGATTCAAAAATTACCATTTAGAAAGCTATAGATGTTTTTCTATCAGTCTATCAATCAGGACTTTAGTCATAATTTGAATAGTAAATGAATAATAATTATTTATTAAATTAAAAGTAAAGCATAATTTATATTGGTGGAAATCTGAGAATCTCCTTTAAAAACCCTTTTAGTTTCATCAATTTTGGGTAAAAAAAAGTCGTCAGCCACATACCCATCATATTGCCACTTTTTGGCCCATCATGATCCTACACATACCCTCAAAAATTATCTACCCCATCCATCATTGCACATGGGTAGCTATAATAGTTCCAGTAAGGAAGAAAAATAGAGAAATAAGGATATGTGTTGATTTCAGGAACCTGAACCAGGCATCCTTGAAAGATAATTATCCACTGCCTGTGATGGATCATATTCTACAAAGAGTTGTTGGCTCTAAAATGATGTCTATGCTTGATGGCTTCTCAAGGTATAATCAGGTGGAGGTAGCTCCAAAAGATCAACATAAGACAACCTTCACCACATCGATTGGTGTTTTTGCTTATAATAGAATGACATTCGAACTTAACAATGTTGGGGCAACTTTTCAAAGGGTCATGGATCTATCTTTTAGAGACCTCAAAAATAAAATTATAGTGATATATCTGGATGACTTAACAATTTTTTCTAAGAAAAGGGCCAATCATTTACATGACCTGGAAATTGTATTACAACATTGCAGAGAGGAGGGTATATCTTTAAATCCCAAGAAGTCTATCTTCGTTGTAATTGAGGGAAAACTTTTAGGTCACATTTTTTTGAAAGATGGAATTAAAATAGATCCAAAAAGAGTTAACGCAATCATGCAGTTTGGGCTACCTACTAACGAATATGGTATTAGGTCTTTCTTTGGTCAAGTAAATTTTATAAGGAGATTTATTCTTGATTTTGCTGAACTGACTAATCCCATCTCTGATATGATGAAGGATCAACCTATATTTAAGTGGAGCAAGGAAGGGAAGCAATATTTTACATATATTAAAAAAGAAATTGCAAATGCTCCTACTTTGGTCCATATTGGGGTATGTGCAGGATCATCATGGAAAAAATAGGCCCTTAAGTGGCAAAAAAATTAGAAAAATCAAAGTTAGGCAACTTGATGTAAAAATTTGAATAAGTTATCTATATTATTTCAAAAATATGTAAGAATCAAATTTTTAGAAATTGAATTTAGTTTCTAAACTACTAGGTTTGTTTATATATATATATATGGTGAAAATTTGAAATTTCAATGTAGTGGTACTTAAATTTTAGGGGAAAAATAAGAAGTAGGTGTCTGTCTAACCACCCTAATCACAATAAAATGATAATATTTATTATAACATTTTAGATATAAGTAGAAGACTCATGCCCCGATGTGATGCATATTTTTTTGTAATTTTTTTCGAAGTAAATAATTAATTATGAATTTTTTATTATAACTTTTTAAAAAATATAAAAAATCGCATGTCTAACCACCTTAACTTGGTCAAAACTTCATGAAATTTATTTTTTATTTTTTTAATCCTATAGTATGTGAAGCATAGAATGTGACGCATGTTTTGGATTCAAAAAATGTGATATTGTTTGAAAGCTATAGATATTTTTCAATCAACCTATCAATTAGGACTTTAGTCATAATTTGAATAGAAAATGAATAATAATTACTTATTAAATTCAAAGTAAAGCATAATTTATATCAGTGGAAAGTTGGGAATCTCCTTTTGAAAACCCTTTTTGTTTCATCAATTTTGGGTAAAAATATAGTCATCAGCCACATACCCATCATATTGCCACTTTTTGGCCCATCATGATCCTACACATACTAATTGATTTTACTAAGATATTCATTATATATAGATATGCTTCTGAGCATGCTCTATCAGCTATTTTGTTGCAAAAGAATGAACAAGGTATTGAAGCTCCTATCTCTTTTATGAGTACTCCTGTAAATAAATATGAACTCAAATATTCAACATTTAAAAAACATGCATATGTTGTTGTGAAGGAACTCAAGAACTTTAGGTTTTATATTCTTCATTCTCATGCTACTGTTTTTGTTCCTGAAACTACTATGAAAAGTATTACTACTCAAAAAGATATTGGATGTAACAAAAGGGGATCTTGGATAGCTCAGATTCAATAATATGATCTAGATATTAATCCCACCAATTTGGTGAGAGGAAAGGGTCTGGCTAAATTGATTGCTGAAAATAAATCTGATGAAGCAGAAGATTTACCATTGGTGTTATTCACAAGCACAACAAATAGCTGGTTTTTTTATATTTCCTACTTCTTAACTTATGGTGACTATCCATAACACTTTTCAACAAAACAGAAGAGAAATCTGAAGCTTAAGGAAAAAAAGTATGTACTTTGGGAAGGGAACCTGTATAAAAAAGGTGTGGATGGAACTTTTCTGAGATGTGTTGATAAAGAGAAGCAAAGGAGATTGTTGGAAGTCTTTCATGGCGAAGCATGTAGTGGGAATATTTTAGCTTCTGTAACAACTTTTAAGATCCCACATCATATGTTTTATTGGCCAGGTATGTTTAAGGATGCATATAATTGGGTGTCAAAATGTGAGAAGTATTTAAAGTTCACTGGTAGGCCCCAACTTGCTGCTCTACCTTTGAGACCTGTTGTAATTGATGAACCATTTCAACAATGGGGTTTGTATTTTATTGGGCCAATCAATCCTATTTCTAGTGTAGGAAATACACACATACTCACCACCATAGATTATTTCACTAAGTGAGTGGAAGCTATCCCAGTGTAAAACACTGCTACTAAAGTTGAGTGTAACTTTCTGAAGGATAATATTTTGGTAACATTTGGAGTTCCAAAGAAGATTATTACTGATAATGCTAGTTCATTCTCTTCTACTGAGATCACTCTTTTCTGTTATGATTATGGTATTATCCTTTCTCATTCATCTAATTATTATCCACAAGGCAATGGGCATGTTGAGTTAAGCAATAAAGACCTAATCTCCATTATTAAGAAACTTGTCGACGAAAATCAAAGAGCATGGCATAAGAAGTTATATGATGCATTATGGGCTGATAGAATTACATGCAAAAGAGCTATTGGAATGTCTCCTTTCCAATTAGTATATGGAATTGATAGTACTCTACCTACACCATTAGAGATTTTGACACTTGACTTGTAGAAGGTTATTAAAGATGGGAAATTTCAAGATTCCTTAGAAAAATGGATCATGTATTTGAACAAACCGACAAAGGAAAGAGAGGTTGTGGTTGATAGAATTTCTAAACATCAACAAATGGTAAAAAAAAGGTTTTTGATAGAAGATCTAGACAAAGAGACTTTGTTGTTGGTGATTTAGTTCTTCTTTGGGATAGAAGAAGAGAGGCAAACAAAGTACATATAAAATTTGATTCTCTATGGAGGGTACCTTTCCTGATCAAGGAGCTTGCTGGTGATCATGCCTTCCATTTGGCTTATCCTGATGGTACTGTTTTGCCTCTTGCCTATAATGGGAAAGATTTGAAATTACTTGATTAAATATTTTGTTGGGTTTGTCCCTGTACATATTTATTTTCTTTATTTTGTTTGTTGGTTCAATTTTGGCTTGTCTAGTTTTTGACTCCGCTACATAATGAATAAGGCTTTATGTCATGTTTTTGGATTGTCTACATCCTATCAGTCCTAGTCCCCATTTGGAGCCAATGTTACCACAAATATACTAAGTATCATGTTTTAAATTTATGTCCCCTTGTTCTCATTTCTCGCTTAAGTTAAAAGGCCTTCATATTCATTTCATTCCTTTTTTGCGGGTTTCACTAAGTTTCCAACTTTTTGCCACGTGTTCTCCTCATTGTGAAACTTAGTTTTTTGGTGCTCCCTATTTGTTGTCTATATCATTGGGTTTGTATTTTTCTTAACTTTCTGATAGCCTGACTTATTATCCTTTGTAGCATCAAGTGTGTTGTTGGTGAGTCGTAGGTTCTAAAAACTTTGTAACTCACGACTTTAGGTTGTCAAGTTTCATGTCACTGTGACAAAGGAGTTTGTTGATTGTTCTGTAGGTTTCAAGACACCATTATTACATTTAATAAAGTGTACGATATGGTTAGGATATTTCTTATCAATATTTCTACAAGGCACGCAAACCTTAGGGTTTTCATTATAGTGAAATAAAATAAAGTGTCGTATTAATTCAACACTAATTGCACGTCTTGTCATTTTACATGGATTAATATGGTGAGAACTTATTTGTTAAAGGCTCGGCTATACTTCTACCTACTACTATTATTTCTTCAAGAATTCAAGTGTTTCCTTAGGCAAAGTGAGCTCATGCAATCTAAAATTGAAAATCGTTGGCTTGGTGTGAGAGATACAGAGCTAGGGATTTTTAAGTTGGAAGAGTTTTGGGCATGTTCAAATAGTAAATAAAAGTCTATTGTATATGCAAAGGTGATCGAAAGTGGATTAGGTCACACCAGGGGTTTTCCAAAAGTTGTGCTAAGTGTAGACCTAATTGTTGCATACACAAGAAGGTACATTCCTGAAACAAAAGAAATCAAGGCTGTGGATGGGACCATTATTGCTAAAATCTCCCCTGAAGTCATTTCTTAGACATTGAGAACTCTAGAGAAGACACCTGTAAAAGAAATGTCTAGTGTAGTAGCTAGCAAATTCTTCAGGGTTAATGAATCCTGGTGTAAAAATTCTATGGCCAAAGGGTGGTTAAAATCGAAGAAAAGAGGTAAGTCCTAGTTACCTAGTAAACTTAAAAGGGTGCATTTTAAAGCTAAAATTGTTGATGTCATTGCTTTGCTTCACCGTATTGTCGGGAATGCACAAATTGAATTTTTTGAAGACTGGATGTGCTAGTTTATTTTAGTTATCTGTGATGATGATGTGTTTATCAATTGGGCTAAGATAATTTGCTTCCATCTACATGAACAATTAGTCAATTTTCAAAAGACTACCACTTTTCATTTATGTTCTTGTTTGATCATTGCTAGCTAGAGATCTTTCTGGCCAGGGTTGAAACCCCAAGTGCCACCAACTTCTAGCATTCCTATATATAAATGTTATCCATAGCTCACCAGGCAGGTTGGAATGGGAGAATATTGTCTTGTTAATGACACATTTTTTATGGAGGTCATAAGAAAACTACATGGAAACTCTGAAATGCATTTTCCCCTGAGTCAAAATATTTGGTGTTGAAGTTTGGAAGTTCTTACATCTAGTTTGATAGATTTTCTTATTTGAGGATAGGAGGTCATGAAAAGGCCCCACTTAAATTGCCTAAGTATCCTAAAGATTTGCTGGTATTTCAAGATGTTTGTAGACAAATGGCCATAGTGAATATAAAATACATGAATATGGGAAAATGGGGGTATACCTTCCCATTAGTTAATCCTTCCTTCTTGTGCAAAAACAATCAAATGGCTAAAGGTGTTGAGAAGATTCTTAAAGAATACAATCTCTAATACTTGTTTGTGAGAACTAATTTTGACAGCAAGGGCTTTGTAAAATGAAACTTGTACGCTTTTGGATCATATCAACAACAACCCTCAATTGAGGATTTCTGGGAGGATTGTACTAATGAAAATGAACTATTCAGGAGAGATGATATGAGGTTAAACCTTAAGTAGATACAAAATTTTGGTCTTTCTTTCAAAATTCTTGAAAATGTGACTAAAGATTTGGTGGTTCTTGACCCCAAATATGAGAATTTTCTTGAAAAATATCATCTTAGAGTTAACTAGGGTAAAGATGAAGTTTTATATATGAGTGCATGGGCTGAGCTAGTATTCAAAAGGACTCAAGATTGGTTAGAGGGAAATTGGCATAAGGCTGCTAGTTTTGTTCATGAACCAAAATCATCTTAGAAAAATGAACAGGGATCTAGTCAGGTAATCACTGGAAGTACATCATCAACAAGAATAGCCACTAGTTCTTTTAGTACTAATTATCAATTTGGGGGTGATGGTGAAAAACGTGAAGAGTCAACAAAATTGAAGTCACTTTGTGAACAAGACAACCCATCTATCCCTACTCTTAAAAAGAAGACTGTCCAAAGAAAACTTGCAACAAAAGATTTGGATAAATTTTTTAGGAAAATTGTTGAAGATAATACTTTCCCACCCTTGTTTGAAGAACCTTCTCCTCCTGTAGAGAATATATCAATTGTTCCTATTGAGTCTAGGGAAGTCATTCAAAGTGATAAAGGTTCTATTCTGATACAAAATTCTCTAGTATGGTTGAAGATGGTAGTGAAAAAGAAGAGAAAATACACTCCCACAACATCTACCAAAGTGGATACATTGGTAAAATTACTCCAATATTCTTCAAGACCCAAGAAAGCTTAGAAAATGTCAAGAATACTAGAGATTGCAGAACCTTTAAAAGATGTGGATGACGATAAGATGACCATGACTAACTATAAAATTATACATGTTGAAATGGGTCCCCAAACACTTGAGAGTGATGTGTATCACACAAGTTACTCAGTCAATGCTTTAGCCAAGCGGGTAAAAGAAGAAAGGAAAGGGTAAAATTGGAATCTTAGGTTTTGGATTTCAAAAACTTTATCTCTTCTATAGTTTCTCCCTTTTGTCTATTGAACCTTCTAGTTCCCAAGAGAGAGTTATTGATGATTTTGCAATGCATTTGATTAGAAAAAATCCAAATTAATCCAAGGCTTCTAGTGAGTGGACTGAAGAATTATCTCAGGAAGTTGTATTTTTCATTAGTAAATTTGTGATTTCCTACACTCATATTGTTGATAAAAGGAAAGGATTGATAGCAAAATTGCACATATGAGGAAAGATCAGACCAATCTTTATGTGATTTTAGAAGAAATGAAAAAAATAATTTCTATGGATTAATTGATGTTGATAAATGAACAAAATGTTAGTGTTCCTGAGGAATTAGATCCATCGTGGCCTGATTCACTTAAATGGAAATTAAACATATATGATGACTTGGTTAAAGAAATCTCTAAAGTATTGGAAAAGTATCTAGATATGTTAGGAGAAATCAAATGAAATTTTCATAATCTGTAGGTGAAAATAATGCATGAGTTTGATGAGAAGATTCTAGACACAAAGGAAATTTATTCAAAATTCAAAGAAATATTCAATAGGGAAGTAGTAGATCTAGCTACAATGACTAAAGAATCTTTCTCAAAGCTTAAGAGGCTAGACCTCTATCTTAAAAAATTTAAAATTAAAGTAGAGAGGAGGTCTAAAACTCTGAATGAGTCTTAAGTTTCCCTCAGAAAATGGAGAACTGGGCTTTAGATAACATTAGCACCGAGCAGCAGAGAGATTTTTGCAATCATTACCAAGTACAAGGAGTACAAGGCTAGAATGAAGGGACAGGAAAGGTTGTTGCAACAAGAAGGAGTTGAGGAACTGGAAGCTAATGAAGTTCAAGCAGGTGGGACTGATGCATAGTTTATTTTTAGTATTTCAAATACTTTCTTTAAAATTGGCTCTTTTAAGTTAAAACTTCTTTTTAATTTTCAGTGTGGTTACTTTCAAGAAACCGTTACCAAATACATTTTCTATGTTTAAATATGGATTCGACTGATGTGATTAGGATCTTTTGGGAAAACTTTGATTTACTCATTAGAGAAAACTCTGTTATTTTGGCTATTACTTGTTATTTTGATATAGAAGGAATTGGTGAAGTTTACACATGCGAAATATTTGAATTAAGGTTTATGAATTCATTTTGTTTATACTGAATATTTTCTAGTGCATTATCTATTGTTGGGATGATGGATAAGATATCTTGTTGTATTGTTGTAGTGCTATTATCTGTGAGTAAGAATTCTACGGTGATATTGTTTTAGTCATTATCTTTGCGTAAGGAGTTTTATTTCTTATGGCATGAAGTTGATAAATAACTTTGAAGCTTTCTAGTTAAAATCCCCTTCCTTTATTTGATTTCTAGTTAAAATAATCACTAGTTTAAAAATCCTTCATTGAATATCAAATAAAGGTCGCTACCACCTTTTAAAATAAGCAGAGAATTGGTTTGTAGTTTGTAATGTTGTAATGTTACCGATTTAACTATGGTTACATTTATCACCTTTTGTGGTCATAAGAATATGGAAATAGTTGATAAATATGTTAACTAATGCATTTGTACCCTCAACCTTGAACCCTATACCTTAAACTATAAACCGTACAACATCAACCCTCATTCATGTACCCTATACCCTCACCCTTATACCCTAAAACCTTAATGTTGTCCCTCAACCCTATAATGAAACCCTAAACCATACACTCGCAACCCTTCACCCTATTCCTTATGCCCTAAATCCATACCCTAAACTCTATACCCAATATTTGAAACCCTAATCCCTATAACCTATACACAACCTTAGACACTCAACCCTGTACACTATACCTTATACCATCAACCCTATAGTTAAGCCCTAATCCCTCAACCTTCAAACCTATACCTTATGCTCTAAACCCTACACCCTCAATCCTCATCCCTATGCCTTATAAAATCAACCTTATACCCTAAACCCTAAAAATTGTTCCTCATCACTATACTTAAACCCTAAAACATAGACTCTCAACCCTTCACCCTATGATTTATACCCTCAATCCATCAAGCCTATACCCTATACCCTCAACCTAATACATAAGACCTTATCCCTAAACCCTAAACCTTATACCTTAAACCCTAAACCCTAAAACATCAAACCTCATCCCTATACCCTATCCCCTAAACCTTATACCATAAACCTTGAATAGTGTCCCTCAAACCTATACTTAAACCCTGAACCATACACTCTCAACCCTTCACCCTATTCCTTATACCATCAATCCATACCCTAAAACCTATACCCAATATCTTAAACCCTAATCCATATACTCTATACACTTAACATTAGAAACTTGGCCCTCAACATTATCCCCTAGCTATAAACCTGTTGGAGGTTCTGGATAATGATATATCATCTACTAAAGGGTAGCTACTACCTATACTTAGAGACCCTAGGTCAGTGGCCCATGAACATGAGATAACTGATTGGCAAGCCTCTCCTTTTTACTTTAGGCTTTGTAGGACCAAGGTGGGTATTCCTATAAATTAAGGTACATCATCACACTAAAGTGGTGGAAGGCCTTTAATGGGATAAATCATCTAGATAACCTTCACTACTAGGAGTGGCTTGTGGTAGTGTGGAAAGGGAAACATGAAAGCGAATCTAAACTAAGAAAGAATTTTTCTTTTTTTGAATTAAAAGAGTTGATTCTACCCTAGCTTCATACTTTTTGAATCTCCTTGACTAGTACCTAATCCACATAGAGTTGGGAATGAAATAAACTCCTACAATAGACCAACCATGGCTTCTTATAACCCTACTACCTTCCAATAGGAAACCAACAAAAGGAAAATCAACATGTTACTTAGTTATCCACATTCCACCAAAATATCCATGTTATCTCTATACAAGCAATTACACCACTCCTTGAATGGTAGACAAACATAAACATAAATAAAAAAAACAAATGTGTTTGAAGCATAAACACAACCCTTGATTATATTGAGTAGAAAGATAATGCATACAATATTTCGAGAACTTACATATTGATATATATCTATATATAATGAAGAAAAATACAAATGTTGCATGCCGGTCATTTTTTGTTATTACAGAGCATTGATCATTACATTCCCTATATATATCCAAAGGACTTACCCTATTCAACGTGACTCAAAGCAAAGAATTATAGAAAGCGTAGAAAATAGAATCTGATAGGGAAACACTACACTAGACCACTCAGGCAAGATAGTAGAAGTTTGAACAGTACAAAAATGACAAAGCTTTCCTTTATAGTGCAGGAATAACATTGATTTTGAATTCAAACCCTAGCCCTAACTCAATCAGAATTATAGAAAGGATTAAATCCGATCAAATTACAAACAACAAGAAATCCCCCGAAAAATGAAACAACAATAAGCCATAAAGGCCTCTGACACCTTGAGCACACTCCAAAATTAATTTAATTCTAAAAACAAGCATGGTACCCCTAAGAAATGTGTGCTCATAACAAGAGGATCATACCCTGATAAAGAATATAACCATTGCAACACTTTAGGGAATAAATAGTGCCACTCACCAATCACTTTGACCTTAGGAGAAGCAAAATAATGTGATCAAAAGTTGTCTAGAACTGATCTAGTAGCTGAGAAATAGATGCAACATTACTACACAGTCAATACCCATGAACAAGAGTAGCTAACCATTGGGAAAATCACACTTTGAATTGTGACCATTGATCTTCCTTAATCACACCAAGATCTAATGCCTAATGTTCACTGCCAGCAACTTTAAAACCCAACTATTGGATTTAAAATTTTTAAATTAGGGTCGCATGATCTTCACCATCAAAACATTGCATGACTCACAACAATGATGTGAGTCATACAAAATTGCACTAATAAGATTTCACCACCTGGAGCATTGACCATTCAGACCATGGGCACCACCATATTCATCAATGGTCAACATGCACCCATGTGGATGAATCCACCGCTTTTCACTGCTCTCCGTGGGACCAAGCCGAGATCCACCAAAACCTCATTGGGGCTAATAGGCACCGTCATATCCTCTTGATCACAATCATTGATCACTTTGAGACCCGCCACCATGACATCACATCCCTCTAACTCATTCGTTGCCACCACTGGTCCCACTAGGGACACATGTTACTAGCTTGCTAACCCTAGAATACTTTGGGAAATATTATTTTAATTGCATGGGTTGCAAGGGGAGCAGCCAAGATTTAGGCACATATTGTATCCTAATATTTGTCATTTGATCACGGGGCCCACCACAACACTCACTAGGATTTTGAAAACCATGGGCCCCATGCCACACATATGCCACATGATAGAAGCCCACTAACCTTGTGCCTTTACTTTAATGAATATTTTACTCCTGTGGGGTGTGTGGGCAATGGGTAATGTGCATTCAATGCATTCACTTTGATATCCATGATTTGATCAAGGACCCACCTGCACACTTAAAGAGTTAATACGCATATGTGTACATAAGTCATCACTTAAAAGGGGGCCACCTTAGGAAAAAGGACTTAGGGAACAATAAAATATTAAAGGCCTCTGACTTAGGAAAAGATTAAATAATTTAAATGGGGTGGAAATTGGAAAGACAAGGTAAAGGGGTCAGTGAACACACAACTACCTAGGCATAAGTTATAACATGAATGACTAGGAATCAAGCATAGGAGGTCAACATGAATTTAAAACAAAAGTGCACACCAAGGGTTTATGGTTTTGGGATATAAGGGTTTAATCCCTTTATGTAATTTTTGAACCCTAAGCATACAAAATGGAGGAAATTCAAAGGATCATGAGGAAAAATTTATAGGAATAGTCATGGATTTTACAAGTACTGCCAATGGCTCCAGTTGGGGATGTCTAATTGACAAAGCAGAGGAATAATTTAGGTCTCTGGAGAAGTAGAAAAAGGAACCATTGGGAAATAGAGTCAACCCAATCAAACACCTCATTTCATAGCCCCGATCTAGCAAATGAAAAAAGGGTATTAATAATTACCCTTATCATACACCAATATATTAAAGGAGATGATCTACCTTAGCCAATAATTATTTTTATCACACCATAGCAGTACAAGTAGCTTCCTTCCTGCAAAAAAAAAATGTGATTACCCTTGAACAAGTTAGAACCTGCTCCATGTTTTTCTTTTTTGTTACATGGCAACCACATGATATAGGCCACCTCACTACCACCCATTGCATTTTATGATTCTACATTCAGTGAAAAAAATGAGAAAACTGATTAGCATCATAAAAAACCTCTGTCTCTTCACATGACTCAAGGCCAAAAGAAACAACCTCAAACTCACATGGAATAGAAAAATGTGCCATCTCATCATGTTGAAATGAAGAGGGAAATTCATCCTCAAAATAGTCAAACTAAAAACTTTGAAGCTTAGGCACATAAGGAATTGTGATATAAGAGGACTTCATTGCACTCAAGTCTATCCTTTCTCGAGAGATCACTAGGGAATGAACTTCCCTTACACATCTCAAGATAGCAATATGATAAGGAACCAAGAACATAGTTATGTCCTCAAGGGGAATAGTGAGAGGTCCTGAGAGATACAAATCAGAATTTTTCTATTCCAGAAGAGGGAGCTCTTAGCCAGAGGACGTCAATGTAGATCTAGGACTCCAGTGTGGTGTGTTGTCATCTAAAATTTTTGTTGGTGTCCTCAGCAACAAAGAACTCAGGAACTCAATGGAAAAAAAGTAATCCTACTCACAAACTCAGGGGTGATATAAAAAAAACTACTAACTAACTAGAAAGCCAAATACAGAAGGAAATGCCACGATACTTGGAGAAAGCTTACCTCTTTCCTGGACACCCAAACCTTCACTCCAAGTTCCTTTTCATAAAATGCACACAAGAGATCAAGGAGAAAGTTGTGGGGTGGTTGTATAGGGGCCTACCTCAGTTAGACCCCACTTTTGTATTGCCACCTTCATAGATAGCCAAGTTGGAAAGGATTGAAAAAGGAGTAAATAAAGTGTGTTGTGAGAGAAATACCTACTTGAGGAGTAGAACTCGCACCACGATAAGTGTGTGGTGAAAGAAATACCACTCAAGGAATAGAACCTGCACCACTAGAGAGTAGACAAATTCTTGTGAAAGGAAAGTAAGAAAGGGAGAGAGAGTGTTACCAATAGGCCAAAGCCCTCTCTGAAGCAAGCAGACGCATTGCTAAGTGCTTCCTTGAGAGCTGCTACTGCTACTGGGGGGACCTCAGTTTGACATGGCTTCACCTGTGAGAGTGCTACTATCAAAGGAGAAGTCTCAAAGTAGTAGCAAGAACTTGAATGAGAGCTAGTGTGTAATCTTCCAATCTTCCAACATCAAAATGAGAGGAAAAAAGAGGTTCTTATGCTTGCAAGGGTGGAAAAGAGCTGTTACTTTTGGAATGTAACCGCTTAACCTTCCAGATTCCATGTTTCAAGCTTGGGAAATAGCCAGGATGCTAGTGCGTTGTGCAAACATCTGTGTGCTACACGTTCGTCCAGAGCCTGTATTCCTAAGGAACACATTGTCAAGATTTTGTTACTTAGCCACTTGTTCTCTTGGATTCTGAATCGTGAAATTCTGACCCAAGGGGTTTTGTCATTAATGTCTTAGGGTGTCATAAATGGTAGGAAAAAATGCTAAAATATGGAATTTCCCCTAAGTGCAATTCTGCAATATTACATTTTCCCCCCACTTTAGTGGGCTTGATTTTGAAAAAAATTAACCTCACTAAAGTAGAAATGAAAAAAATTATCCAAATTTTTAAGTTTTATAGATGTTCATGCCAATAATGAGAAACCATAGTGGCTTACCGTAGTCAAGCTAATTAGTGCTGAAGATTCCCCTAGCACCTGAGCTCAACAAACATCATCTGAATGAGCTCGACGAAGAGGAGGAATGATCAAGAGATGACCTTATACCCTCTCCTGAGTTTTCCCTCAGATTAGTGGGGTGAATTTAGGAGAAACCGGGAAGCCACAAGTCCTAGGGAAAATGGGCCCTGGGGGGGCCTATATATATACCTAGGTGGGCCCCTAGAAGGGTCATTTTCACTATTCATTGTGAGCAAATTGTTGAATTTTGTGAGAGAAAAGTTAGTAAAATGCCTAGCAGGAGAGAGTATGAGGATTCGAGGTTGGAGAAACTATGTTAGGATGTCATTGAGGGTCATGAGGTGGACCAGGTAAGTCACATACACTCATTTTTGTCAATTTCTTTTGCATTTTTAAATTTTTTTCTAGCAGCGAGGTGCACAAGCATCTTTTTTATGTGCCTGCATCCCTAACCTGCATTGTCATCCATGTTCAGTGCCTTCATCCTTTTTGCATGTTGTCATCTCCAAGATGTGCTAGCATCTCTAAGGTGACTATAGTGGCTAGGATATATGCGCAGTGCGTAGACATCAACATTTTGTGCATAAGTCTTAAACATTTTTTATGTAAAATACCAATATACTCATCAAAGATTTCTTACTTTTTGTAGGAGTACCTAAAGATTCAGAAGCATCCTAGAGGGTGAGAATTTTGGCTGGTCCGTGAGAAAAGAGGTCTCTTATTGGTAGATGAGGTCACACTCTTAGAGTGTGTCAGTCTCTGGCATGTTTTCACTATGCTAGAGATGAGATACCATGAGTGGATGCTTATGATCCTCATGGAGCAGTGGGATACCACTACCTCATCTTTCCAACTACCAATTGGAGAGATGACCATCACTCTCGAGGATATCTATCGGATCCTAAGACTACCCATCTGTGGATGGCGGGTGGTCTTAGACAACACACAATTAGCATGGGAGTGGGCAGAGGGTGTCTACTACTGCATGGAGAGGACAAATGATGATGGTAGCACAAACCAAATTTATGCACACTTTTATGACCAGGCGAGGACCACAATGCCATTGATTCACTGAGTTATGGTCTGATTGTTTCATTTTAGATCATGATTGATGGGTGAGGGTCACACCTACACAAGGGCCTCATCCACACTATTAGGGAGATGGTAGAGCAGAGGACCATCTTCACCTGGGGGCACAACATGGTGGTGTACCTCTACCAGGAGTTGGGTCAGTACTTGCATTATGAGTACCGTAGCTTGGCAATGTGCACACTTTTATAGGTGTGGACCTTCGCCCGCATCATTTGCACTTGACCAGTTAGTTTTCCCAAGTTAGGACCATATGGGGTCCCCATGGCCCATTGGTATGATATGAAGGGCCAATGGAGGTTTAGAGACCTACAATTTTGGCGGCTATATTTTGATACCTTCATAGGAGATAGGGTCCAATGGAGGCCCTATCAATTTTTTGGGTGGGTGGATGATGGCAGGTACTTGAGGAACCTGTAGAGAGATCATTTTTTTATACGGCATAGGGACTATATTATTGTGCCCTACTACTAGAGTTGGGTCATGTGACAACATGGCTGACCACATACCATACCACTAGATGTGCCCACCTACACTAGGGCCCATAGGAGTGTGGCGAGGGTCAGGTACCGCCCTTGCTCGAGCATTACATATATAGTACCATCTAATAATGATGAGCTTGATCATGATCTTCCACCCTTAGCGGTGAGGGATAATTTAGGCATAGCTATAGATTTTGTGTGGTGGTGGGAGAGGCATCAACCAACTCCTATGTTCAGAAAGGGTGCTCTAGGAGGGGAACCTGGTCCACAGGGGAAATTACCAACCCTGCCACTATAGGACATGAGGAGAGGCCAAAAACAGGCTGGGAAGGAGGAGGATGAGGCATCTCAAGAGGAGGAGGTGGCACTAGTGAGGCCGAGGTGATAAAGGAGATCAAATACCCCTCCAACAACCCCTTTCTCTTTGGCACCACCATCTTCTTCTAAGGCTGCATCACTCACGACACCAGGAGTGGTCACTGAGACCGACAACATAGGTCTGAGCACCAAGCCTCATCCTAACCTGACATGATAGCTGAGGGATCTAGTTATACATGGTTTATTGTTCTATGTTTTGTACTTTTAGTCTAATGATATATGTATTATATATATTCCATGTGGTACTAATATATTTTCCTTTTTTGTAGTTGCAAAGGACGGACAGGGATGGACTAGACTCATAGCTCAGTGCATATCAAGGGTGGCCCCTGCAATACAAATTCAGGGATCAGTCCTTGAGGCATTTCAATCAATGTCTATTGGGCATCATGCCCCTAGCTTCAAGTTGGTTGCATGCCTACAGACTACCTATGAGGATCATGGTGTAGAGATCATCCAACTGACAGTAGATCTGGCAAGTGTGCAAGGGTAGGGTGACCAACTATTAGGGGATCTATGGTCAACTCTTATTGAGCGAGACATGACAATGAGGAGGGCCGATGTTGTTGAGAAGGCACATGATGCCCTTCAAGCCATCTCGATGACCTCAGTGGGCAGTCGTCAAATGTGAGCCTAATAGAGTTTCAGCAACTACGGGACTAGCTATGACAGATGAAGCTAATGATATCTTCCTTGTAGGGGGAGATCAGAGGGATGTGGGAAGCCTTGTACTTATCACACTCTCATCATTCACACTTGATGACTACCATCCAGTCCCTCCCATGACTTCTATAACATCCACCAGAGCTAGAGAGGTCTAGGGGCCATGCACATCAGTGATCCAGATATCATCATCATTTTTTTTGTACATTAGTTTTGTAGCGAGACATATATATATTTGTACATACTTGTAGATCCTTTTTTATAGACATATATTCAGTAGCCACTCATTTTTTTGTAGTAGTGGCCTGATATGTGTACATGACATTGGATACATACATTGTGCATATATATACATATATGGATACATCGGTTTTGGTTTCATGGTGTTGTTTATCTAGATGTACATGTTTTTTATTTCTCATATATTTATACTATGGATGCTATGTTCTCATGTGGATGTATGCTTATATTAGATGCTAATGTGATTTAATTGAACACACATGGTTGTATGTTAATTAAATATGATGATGATCTAATGCAGACATACATAGATGCACATGGTCACTCATAACACAAAAATTATCTTAATGTGTTAAGGAAAATGTCAACATATGCAGTACTACTACTCTTTTTGTAGAGAGAGCACCACATAGGTGACACATGGGACATTACGCATAGTAATGATGAAGATGCATAGTGTTAGCAGGCTCCTTTAAAGGTGTTCTATCCATAGATGATAATCCATAGGTGCCTAAGCCATATACGTAAATCACAATGTAAGAGCTGTAAGGAAAGCTAAGGTGTGGTACTAACTCTCCTAACATCAAAACCTCAGGGAAGAATATAGAGGTGACGTTAAAGTTTAAATTACAGTCCAATTAAGATACACTTGAAAGAAATAACTGAAATGGAGAAATAAACATACACACATGAACACCATATTTACGTGGGAAAAATCCTTACAGGAGAAAAACCCACCACACCAAGAAAAGCCTCTTTGTATTACAGTAAACCAAATTACATACAAAGTTCAGACTTAACTTTCTGATGTCAATTTATAGTAGCAGATTCAATGATCTCTCAATTGAATTCACACACATTGATCACACCCTGACCTGTTCACCGAACCAATCATCAACTTTCATTACGGAGTATATCCATGTCGCTCATGGTCTATTGATCTTCCTCACAAGAACGGCCACAATAGTCCAACTGCTAGTGGTTCCCATTCTCCTTCTCTGATTCATCGAACACAAACCACATAGGATAGTCAATCGATCAAGGTGTTCAAACTATGTCACATGTCAGTGAGACACTAGCCCTATCTCCCCGATACCAGAATACCCAATTGTTGTTATCGCTAAGAGTCAACACCATCAGCAAGAGGTTACACCAAGTTAAAAAATTGTCGCTCAGACTCACCCTATCGTTAAGACATCATACTGATATCAATTGCAAAAGCATCAACCAGACCATCACTATCGGTGAGAGGTCATACCAAACACAAATTCATCTTCTGAAACTCTATCAGAAAGATTTCTACTATTTCCAAGAGTCTCATAGATCTTTATGTCATACCGATATTAATCATGCAAATTTTTTGGCAAGACAAGCCATATCGCTGAGACTCTATACCGCAATCAACACATGTAGCTCTATCAGAAAGACTACCACTATCAATGAGACATCACACTGAGCACATAATAGTCAGAGAGACCAATGCTAGTTGCTGAGTCATAACAAGCTCTCAAGTCATACTGATATGAAAATCCATCGGCAAGACAACCATCCATCACCAAGAGTTCTTACCGAGCCTTCATGTTACCCCGATGACTTCAAGTGAATAATCATCGGTGAGACATATCCTATCGAGATGAGTTATACCAAATGTCCATGCCTCTCCCCAAAGACTTCAGTCACCATGAGTCTCCTCGACAACCACTAGGAACCAAACCATCAGCCAGAGATCTACCCGATGGAGTGAGTTAGTAACTTCACAGTGACAAGAAATGTCACGGCGTTAACTCTAGTTGGTAAGACAACAACAAGTTCTTGGCGACCTGAGAATTCCACAAGGTTATGCAGCGGCTAGTCGGCCAAACAAAAAGAATGTCACATCTACTTTTCTCTTTCAGAGATTTCATGCTAGTAAGATTGAGAAACGTTTTACAACAATTTCCCACTTGATGAAGATCTTATAGACACCTCCAGAGCAACAACATATCTACTAAAATTCATGGGCACTAAGGCCCATAGAACTAGAACACCACCTGAACTTCTCTATGCTCACTAGCTTCATCAATGCATCAACATTCTCCAGAGTATCCACTTTTTCTAAAGAGATCTTTCCATTCTCCACCATATCTCATACAAAATGATATTGCACATCAATATGTTTCATCCTGGCATGGAAAGTAGGATTCTTTGCCAAACAAATAGCACTCTGACTATCACAGTAAATTATTATTTGTGCAGCATCAAAACCAATGTTAAAACACAAACATTTTAACCAGATTACTCTTTACAGGAGTGTGTTGCTGCCATGTATTCTGCCTCTGTAGTGGACAAAGCAACTACATCCTACCACTTACTCATCCAACTCACTGCACCACCATTCAACATGAAAATATATCCACTGGTGGATCTTCTGCTGTCAATGTCCCCTACCCAATCAAAATCCACATAGCCTTGAATGATGAGAGTCCTCTATGAATAAACCAAGCTACCATGGTAACACAATGCATATTCAGAGGTGCCCTTCAAATATCTGAATACTATTTTCACCGCATCCCAATGTGATCTTCCAAGATTAGCCATAAACCGACTAAGTATCCCACTACTTGGGCAATGTCTAGCCTTGTATAGACCATTGCATACATAAGACTGCCAACCGCACTAGCATAAGGCACACTAGTCATGTCCTCCATCTCAAAAGGAGATTTTGGGTTGTCTTCAATAGATAGCTTCATTCCCGACAAAATTGGAACAACTAGCTGCTTGCAATTAGTCATACAAAATCTCTCTAGAATAGTCTTAATATACTTACTCTGACTAAGCCAAATTTTTCTACTCTTCCTATTCCTGGTTATTTCTATTCCTAGAATATACCTTGCTCCACCAAGATCTTTCATTTCGAACTTTGTATACAACTGAGATTTTAGATCAGAAATCATTAACTTACTATTGCCTATGAACAACATATCATCAACATAGAGATCAATAATAAGAACTCGATCACTTTCAGCTTTGTAATACACACAATGATCAAATTTTGATCTTACAAATCCCAAAGACAAAACAAAAGTGTCAAACTTCTTGTACCACATTGTAGGAGACTGCTTTAATCCATACAAATATTTATTCAACTTGCAAACCAATTTTTCTTTACCTTTTTCCACAACGTGCTCATGATGGGACATATAAATTTCTTCTTCAAGATCACCATGAAGAAATGTTGTATTCACATCCATCTGTTCAACCTCTAAGTCATACGTTGTTTCAAGTGACAAAAGAAATCTAGTGGATGTCAGCTTAGATATAGGAGAAAAAAATTCTCCATAATCAATTCCCTCTACCTAGGAATAACCCTTCACAACCAACCTTTCCTTATACTTTTCCACACTGCCATCCAGACCTATTTTCTTTTTAAATACCCATTTGCAGCCAACAACTTTTCTACCTTCAGGAAAGGGCTCCAAATTCTAAGTATCATTCTTTTCTAATGATGCCATTTCTTCATTCATGACTTCCAACCAAGAGTTTGAATCAGACATTCTAAATGCCTCTTTCACAGCCCTAGGCTCATTAGTGCTAGAAATTAAAGCATAGGCACAAGTAGAATCTATCAAAGAAAACCCATACCTATCAAGTTGCTTTCTTTCATGAGTTGAACTCCTCACTTGTCGAGGTTGAGGTTGTTGTTCTTCTTCAGAACTCTCAGAACTACTTGAGCTCTCCTCAATTTTAGGTACATTTTGAATTTTCAATTCCTCTTTATTTGGTGTCAGAGAAATTTCAACTACATCCTTTTTGTTTTCTGATTTTGTCTCTAATTGTAGATCCAAGGTAGAAGGCTTCAACTCATGAAAGATAACAATTCTGCTGTATAAAACCTTCTCCGTATCAAGATTCCAAAGCTTGCATCCTTTTATTCCAGCACTATAGCCAATAAAAATACATTTAAAAGCCTTGTTGTCCAATTTAGATCTTTTCTAATTCGACACATATGCATGTCTCATAGCCAAAAACACGAATGTGTCTTAGAGAGGGCTTCTTACTAGACCATTCTTCCAAAGGTGTCTTCTCAACAAGAGTAGAATTAGGAGAATGGTTTATCAGGTAACATGTTGCAACTGCCTCAACCTAGAACTTCTCCTCCAAGCCAGCACTACTTAGCATACTTTGTGCTATTTCCATCACTGTCCTGTTGAACCCTTCTGCAACTTTATTTTACTGTGGAGTGTAAGGTGTAGTTTTATGTCTTTTAATTCCATGATCCTTATAGTACCTTTCAAAATCATCAAAACAAAACTTACCGACATTTTTAGTCCTTAAAGATTTTATTTTTCTTCCAATATGATTTTCCACAAGGTTCTTAAATTCCTTAAACCGACTGAACACTTTTGATTTACTTTTCAAAAAATATACAAATGCTCTTCTTGAATAATCATCAATGAACGATACATAATACCTTGACTTAGAAAAAGAAGAAATAGTCATTGGACCAAAAACATCAGAATGTATATAACTGAGCAAACCAGAAGATTTGTGAGTACTGGAATAAATTGAAACACAGTGTTGTTTACCATATATACAATGTTCACAAAATTCAAATTCAAGGTTACAATCAGCAAGCCCCTCAACTAGGTTTTTATTCTTCAAGGTTTTTAAACCTTTTTCTCCAATGTGGCCTAGCCTATGATGCCAGAGCATAATCTTTTCTGCTGGAAGTTTAAATTCCATAGAGTTTACACTATTAGGAACTTTTTCCTCTTTTCCTCCACGAGTAGCTTTCTGTGACTTTGTAGAGACACTATTTCATTGTATAGCATGTGCATCCAGCTTATACAAGGTACCAATAAGAGCACCCCTTGCTAGCATCATTGAGCCTCTAGTCATCTTACAACGATTTCCAGAGAACGCGACTTGCACTCCACTATCATTCAACTTACTAACAGAAAGTAGATTTGAAGTGAGACCTGGTATATGCATTACATCATTGATTCCCTTCACTCTTCCATCAGGGAATTGAATTCTGAATCTTCCATGGCCAACTATTTCCAAAGATGAATCACTTGCCAAATAAACCTTTCCACCATCATATTTTTCATACTTCATGAACTAGTCTCTATGAGATGTCATGTGGAAAGATGCTCGAGAATCAATCAGCCAGACATCATCTGATGCCTGCATAGCCAAGGCTGCAATGAAGGTGTCTACATCACTCTGAGAAGAATCATTATCGGAAGAAATATTCTTATTCTTTTTCTCCTCTCTACAATCCTTTCGGACATGACCAGGTTGCCCACAATTCCAACACTTCACCTTGGAATTCTTGCAAGGAGACTTTGATCTCCCCTTTGATTCGGATTTGGACCTCTTGTCCTTCTTCTTGCCTTTTTTTTTCGATCTTCCTCTAACAGCAAGAGCCTCCTTTGCCATCTTAGAATATTTCCTTCTCATCTCTTCTGATAACAAAGAAGAAACAATATCTTCCATCTTAAAAGTGGATGTCATACTCCCAATAGCCATCACCAAGTGATCCCAAGAATCTAGCAAAGAACATAATAACAACATACATCGATCTTCTTCATCAGTCTTCACACCCATAGATGCTAATTGTGCAATTAGCATGTTGAATGTGTTCAAATGATCAACAACAGATCCTCCCTCCTACATTCTCAAAGTGTACAACTTCTTCAAGAATAATTTATTCACCAAGGACTTTCCCTGATAAATAGCTGCAAGTCTTTTCAATAAGGAAGATGCAGTCTTTTCTTCATGAACATTTAGAAGAACAAAGTCTCCTAAATAGAGCCTTATCATCCCCTTTGATTTTTGATCTGCAAGGTCCTAGTCCTCTTGCTTCATTCCTGCAGGCATCATTCTAAACACAACAATCCAAAGATCATGATCTACCAACATATCTTCCATTTTAAGTTTCCACAACTCAAAATTGTTGCCATTGAATTTCTCAATTTCAATCTTTCCTGACGTGTTTTCCATCTTAACCTATAATTTAAATTACCAAACTTCTACAAGACTCCCACTAAAAAGAATTGACTCAAAAAATCCAACGTACCCACAAGGATAACACAACTGGCCAAGCTCTGATACCACTTGTAAGGAAAGCTAAGGTGCGGAACTAACTCTCCTAATGTCAAAACCTTAGGGAAGAATGTAGAGGTGACTTTAAATTTTCAATTACAGTCCAATTAAGATGCACTTGAAAGAAATAACTGAAACAAAGAAATAAACATACACAGATGGACACATGATTTACGTGGGAAAACCCTTATGGGAGAAAAACCCACCACACCAAGAAAATCCTCTTTGTATTATAGTAAACCAAATTACATATAGAGTTCATAATTAACTTTCTAATGTCAATTTACAACAGTAGATTCAATGATCATCCTTGTATAGAACATCCCATTTTCAATGCTCTCTCAATTGAATTCAGATACACTGATCACACCCCAACCTATTCACCAAATTGATCATCAAATTTCATTACAGAGTATATCCATGTCATTCATGGTATGTTGATCTTCCTCATAGGAATGACCACAATAGTCCAACTGCTAGTGGTTCCCATTCTACTTCTCTAATTGGTCGAACACAAACCATGTAGGATAGTCAATTGGTCAAGGCGTTCAAACTGTGTCACATGTCGGTGAGACACTAGCTATGTCTCCCTGATGCCACAATATCTGATTGTCGTTATTGCCCAAAGTCAACACCATCGGCAAGAGGTTACACCGAGTTAAAAAACTATTACTCAAACTCACCCTATCCCTAAGATATCATACCGATATCAACTATAGAAGCATTGGCCAGACCATCGCTATTCGCGAGAGGTCATACGAAACACAAATTCATCTTGTGAAACTCTATTGGAAAGAGTTCTGCTATCATCAAGTGTCTCATAGATCTTTATGTCATACCAATATTCATCGTGCAAAGCTATCAGCAAGACAAGCCATATCACTGAGACTTTATACCAATAGTCAACACATGTAGCTCTATTGACAAGACTACTGCTATCAGTGAGACATCACACTGAGCATAGAATAGTCAGAGAGACCACTGCTAGTTGCTATGAGTAATAATGATCTCTCAAGTCATACCAATATTAACATCCGTCGGCAAGACAACCATCCATCTCCAAGAGTTCTTACCAAGCCTTCATGTTACCCCCATGACTTCGAGTGAATAACCATCGGCGAGACATATCCTGTCGGGATGAGTTATACCAAATTTCCATGCCTCTCCCTAAAGACTTCAGTCACCATGAGTTTCCCTGAAAACCACTAGGAACCAAACTGTCAGCCAGAGCTCTACCTGACGGAGTGAGTTAGCAACTTCACAGCAACAAGAAATTTCACAATGATGACTCCAATCGGTTAAGACAACAACAAGGTCTCGGTGACCTGAGCATTCCACAAGGTTACACAACTACTAGTCGGCCATAAAATAAGTATGTCACATTGACTTTTCTCTTTCAGAGGTTTCATGCAAGTAAGATTGAGGCACGTTTTCCAACAAGAGCCTAACTAGTTAGGGCTGAATTTCTCCCTCTGGTTAGGTGATGCATTTACATTTCTCTGATTTTCACAAAGAACCAAATCTCCTATTTTAAAGGTTTAAGGGAGTAAAATTTGATTGTATTGTCTAGATAACCACCAATGATAAGCTTTAATATTTTTGAGGGCTCGTAAGCGATGCTCATCGAGCATCTCTAGCTGATGTAGGTGGTTGACTCGATCGGTCTCATTATCAATTAGCCCTTTTAGGGAAACTCATAAAGATGAGATTTCTAATTCTAAGGGCATGATAGCTTTGGCACCATACATGAGGTTATAGGGCATTGTCCCTATAGCTATACAAATACTCGTGTGATAGGCCCATAAAGCATACATCATTTGGATGTGCCAGTTTTTATCATGTTTATTGAATATTTTTTGGAGGATAAGCTCAAGATCTTTATTCGATGCTTTTGCTTGACCATTATATTGAGGATAGTAGGGTGTGGAGAACCTGTGTTGGATGTGAAATTTCTCGAGGAATTTCTTCACTTCTTTTTTTTTAAATGGTGTACCATTGCTCGAAACAAGTGTAGCAGGCAATCCAAATCAAGAGATGATGTTGTTCATAAGCAAGCTACAAATAGCTTCAACATTTGTGGATTGGAGGGGGATAGCCTTGACCAACTTTGTGAAGTAATTTGTAGCAGTAATGATGAAGGTGTGTCCTTTGGAAGAGGGAGGTGATATCTTTCGAATAATATCCAACCCCCATTTAGCGAATGGCCAAGGGGCAGTTTGGTTCTATAACTCTTGGGCGGCCATGCGAATGAGTCAGCTATCTTGCTGGCATTGAGGGCACTTCTTGAAAAGGTCAAATAAATCTTGTTCCATTGTTTTCCAATAGTATCCCATGTGTATCAATCTTTGCATTAGGGATCTACCACCAAAATGCCTAGCCCTAGAGCCCGCATAAGCTTTCTTAAGGGAAAGGGGTATTTTTGCTTTTGTAAGACACCTAAGAAGTAGGCCATTGTAGGCCTTTGTATAAAAGATGTCTGATAGGATGACGTAGCAAACCGAAAGCTTCCTCATGTGAGCACGGTCATTCTTTGTGGCATTGTTGAGGAAGTTCACGATTTTTAAATAGTTATAGATATCAGAAAACCATTCCCTAGAGTCTACATGGGAAAACATGGGGAATTCAACCTCAGGTTTTTCAGGAACTATAGGGGTTCACAAGATCTAGACTAAAAAGTGGTACTCCTTCATATCTTCTTTGGAAGGTACCAAGGAAGTGACACTATCCATGGCGTCATCATCTCTATTTTCTCTCGAAGGGACACTGTCTATTGTGAAAGAAGAATTTTTTTTAGCAAAGACAAGACAAGGTCCCAGTATAGGAACAACATACTTTGCTTGGCCTAATAGGTTCCTGTTATTTGATTCACTATAAGTTCAAAGTCACCTAGGATATGAAGGTGTTTTATTTTTAGTGCTATCGTGACATGTAAGATGACTATAAGGGCTTCATACTTGGTGATGTTATTGGTACAAGGAAAGTCTAATCCAAAGGATAATGTAACTATTTTTTCTTCGGGGGATATTAGGACTACCCCTGCTCCAGAACTAATTTGACACCTTGACCCATCAAAATACATTTTCCATTTAGGATCATGGTCAATCGTAAAAAAAATTTCATCAAGAAATAAATCTAAACTAGGAAAGGAGTGAGATGAGGGAGCGTCTGCCAACTGATCCACAACCACTTGACCCTTTATCAATTTCTGAGTAACAAAATTTATGTTGAACTTAGAAAGCAACATAACCCATTTTGCTAACCTTCCTGCTAGACCAGTAATAGAAAATAAATGCCTTAAAAGATCTATTTTTACTATGATGTGGGTTGTAATGCCTCAGCTTCTGTGTAGCAAAGACCAAAGCAAGGCACTACCTCTCCATGGAGGAATAATGGGTTTCATAATCCACCAAGATGTGGCTAATGTAGTAGACTGCTCTTACCTTTTTGGAGTCATCATATTGAGCTAAAAGAGCTGCTAAAGCATATGGTGGCATAGCTAGGTAGAGCAGAAAGGGTCTATCTTGCATAGATGGCATCAATATGGGAGGGTTGGCTAAGTAGGCTTTGATCAACTCAAAGGCCTTTTGACATACCTCATCCCACATGAAGTAAACATTCTTTTTTAATAAACGGGTGAAAGGAAGGGTACGATCAACCAATTGAGATATGAATCTACAAATTTCCTGATTCTTTCCCTGTAAACTCTACAACTCAGTGATATTCCTTGGTGGAGGCATGTTAACGAGAGCATTGATATTTTTATCGTCAACCTCGATCTCACGATGAGAGAATTGTTGGAGGCTCAAATCTGCACCCTGTTTGCTAAGCTTTTCCTATTGCACTTAGTAGATTTGGACCAACATTGGAATGCTTTCAAGTTGTGGGTAAACTATCTAAAAAAAAACCTCCAGACTATGGGTTGGCTTCCCCGTTTGATATCACTTAACTATTGAATTTTTGAGGTAAGGGTAAGAGTTGCATGAAATAAACCTAATGCTGAAAGGAAACTAAAGTGATACACCAAACAATCTAGACCTGTTAACAACTCATCATATTTGAATTGATATCACAAATATGAACTTACACAACTCTCTTAATAGTGCAACTTGCATAAATATTTCATAAGGTCTATAAATAATTCTATTAAAAGGAAAACAAAGATTTCACAATTAATCAGCACCATTAACAACACAACTTAGAACTTGTAAACATACACCTTCTACTAAATAGATGAATAACATGAGACAAGCTTGCAAGGAAAAAATAGACTTTACAAAACAAGCTGATCAATCATTAACAACATACATGAGAAACAAAAAATGAGAAGGTAAAAGTGCTCTACTATATCAATTCAAAGTGCTTACTATGTATTAAGTTTGTTTGAGTTACAATGCAGCTTCATAAAAAAAAATAACTCCAAGATAGTAGCTATCCTCCTGCTGAAAAAAGAAAGAACTCCCTAAAATGTCCAAAATGAACATACTTAACCAAAAACTCAAAACCCTAACACCTCTCCTTCTAGAAGATTCTTGTTCGGATAAAACATAGAAGTCCCCAAAAGAATCTTCTAGAAGTCTCTAAAATGCTCTCCACATGAAGAAAAACCAAGCTAAGTCAATAGCCATCTCAAAAGTGTGACAAAAAGGCCTCCAGATGGCCTCAAACCGACTAAAAATAGTCCAAACAACATCACAAACTTCTCACACTTCTATAAATCATCATTGGTCCTATTTCAACACTTGACCATATTCCCCCCTCATGCAATATGTGTGTTTCTGAAAACACGTGACTTTTAAAGAATTAAATATAGTGATTTTGCTAAGTGATTTATAAAACATCAATTAGCAAATCACTTTACAATTAGGCTCAAATCAAAAGGGCCCCACCATTCTCTATGTTACATTAGCATTAAAAGGCACAATAAAAGTGATTTTAAAGTCACCTAATTGATATCTCCAGTCATAGAATAAAATGTAACATCAAATTTTATGACAAAAATATCAAAGGATCAAAGGCATTTCGACTATCAACTTACCACTCATATTCTGTATTCTTCCCACACATGTCATAGTCACATGGTTTGCAAAGGCATAAGTATCAATATTACTTGGCCAAAAAGGTCAACCTCCAAGGCTCTTGGAAAGAATATTCTAAGTCACATGATTTGCAAAACAAAGCATCACCCAAGGGTTTCATGGCACACTCCATCACTTCACACTTCAGCATAAGTCAAATGAGGAAAGAAATTCCTAAGGCATAGAATGCCTAAGAAATAACACATGACATAGTGAGGTTCCTAACAAAGCTTTTTAAGTGTGAAGGTTTATAAGGAATGAAAAGCCTAGGGTGGAATACAAAGTTTGGCCCCATCACATTTATCATGTGTTTATTTTAAAAGAAAAGATAAAACACCCCATCGAAATGCAAAGACAAGGGTCAAACACTAATCATAATACCAAAAGAATGAGGAAAAAATCCATCATTTTTTTAATTGGAAGAATCTGGAAAATGTCTCTGCCACCATGAGGGTTTGGAGAACACAAGGAAAATGATATCTTCTCATGGGTTTATTAGTCATTTTGACATTTCTCCATCATGAAAACATCACAGGATCTTAGGTAAACACCTTTGTTTGACCAAAACTTGCATTTCTTTGACTTAGAGGTCGATTCTTAACTCATAGGCTGTGACCATGAACATACTTTGATGAACTTCATTTGTTCTTTCACTGTTGCTTTCCCACTGACAACCACCATGAAAAGCAAAAAAATCTTGCGTGAAGCTTACTATGTGACAAAATCTTGCAAAATTTGAAGATTATATGAGCAAGCCTTAGGTAAAATTTGACACATGCCACTTTTCTAAAATTTGAGCAATAAGGAACCCGTGCTTTGCTTCTTTATAAGAATAAAGGGTGAAAGCTTGTTTCCTCATTGTTGTTGCTAAAAAGATACTCTATTTCATTTACCAGCTGCTTTTCATGAAAAAAATGCACCCTAAAGCTGCGGCCATGGAAAGAATAGATGCTTATTTCTCTCGAATCGTTTTCTGTGATGTGTAAAAAGAAGACCCGACTGGGTTCTCTATGTTGTAGAAAAAATTCCATTTTCAACTACGGCCTGTAAAATGATAAAATGTGGTATCATACTCTGGCTTGCTCTTAACAGGACTTTAAATACCTTTTGAAAACTCTGAGTTTGATTTTCCATGAACCCCAAGTGGGTTATTTGACCTGGTGTGGAGAAATATGCCTTTGTTGTCACACCAAGTAAGGAATAAAATAGAATTTATCATATTGTTGTGCTTCTATTTCAACCCAGAACACTTCCCCTCCATTTTTTCATGTATTTGTGGATTTTAACAAAGCCAAGCTGGGTTGTTCTACTTTCATGAAGAAACTTAAATTTCTTGTGTAGAATGTAAATGGGTCTTTGAAATACACCCTATTTTCCTGAATTTGTAGCACTGTTGCCTTAAACTTGAACCCCCAAGTGGGTTTTCATATTTTGTTTTGAAAGGTTTAGATTTGTTGCAAAATGCAGATGGCTTAGAAAATCTTTCACCTTTTTGTTGTTTAGACATCTGGGTACATGGTATCTTCATTTGCTTGGCCTCAGTAAAAAATACACTAATTTGAAGTTTCAACTTCATTTAATCTATAGATACACTATCACTTGAATGATCTTTCCTTTTTTTGGAATAAACTGGGATAATTACCTCTGCAATAGAGTATGGAATAAGGTATTTTTGAGCTCAGGAAGTGGAACCTTGAGAGACTTGCATTAAATTTCTTTAATAGTGCTTTGACATTGTTGAATGTTGAACCATACCTCATGCCAATTCATTGACTTCCCTTGAGACTATATCCAATGATTTGAAAAATTTGCATAACCTCCTCCATACTCTGTGTTTGGTTCTTGAACATGATTTTGAAGAGGCTATAGAACACTTTAATGAGCAGCCATATTCCTCACTACTGTAGAATGTTCTCATTTATAATTTCTACATTTACCTTTTCAGCTTGTTGATATGCATTTGACCTCTCTTAAGTTCAAGATTATGCTGAAGAGTTGTTCATTTGTTTCTATAAGTGAAGTAAAAGCATTACCAATGCTTCCATGTTCTCACTCTACTTCATATACATGCATGTTTTACCATCTTCTTTTCATTTATCCAAGATACAATGGTGACAGTATCTTGCATTGATTGAAATTTCATTGTTGTGCATACCATACCTCAGTGATCTAAGGGGTAGACCACATATATGTTGCTATAGTCCTCAAAAAGGTGGAAAGGGAAAAAGTAACAAAACAAACCCTTAGATCATGGAGCAAGAAATGTATATGCTATTTAAATTCACCATGCTGTTCATGTACTCTCCACCACTATGGACCATGGCTTGGGTCTTGTCTCTTCAATTGACTTATCAATGCACCCATTCAACCTTTATGAAAATAATGAATAGTCCCCTTTGAATACTTCTTGAAAACATGAATTCGGTGGTCCCTGTGAATGTGCCTTATGATCTTCTCCTTTAAATCCCTTACAGGAAAAACCATATTGCCTTCACTGGGTGATCTCATCCTTGTCATAGGTTCATGATCTTGTTGTCAGACTTTGATGTTGGGATTGCTGTAATGATGAAGCTATCTCCCTTTCTCATGTTAATAATTCTAGACAGTCATACCAAGGCTACTATAGACTATCATGAATTCAATTCATTTTATTAGACTATCCTAGAATGCTAATTCACACATTGATTGGACTATGTTTTGTGCCTCACAACTCATAAATTAACATCCCATCATGTCATATGATGATGCCATTGCCTTTTATCTTTCCAAGGGCTAATCACTGTAGGCCTATATAGGACTGCACCACTAGCTTTTGATACTATTTCATAAGATCATTGTTGTCCTTGTAACACTACCTCCATCCTTGATCTAACTGAGAGATTTAACTTAGATTGTTTCAAGCATCTTCATATGCTAGAATTTGAGGTCTGTCATTAATATTCTCTGCTGACTACTCTTTATGATTGAGCTCTCTAAGAAGTGTGGCTATCCCATTATGCTTTCTCATTGATATCTACATGCATGGTATCCTTCTTAGCTCATGTCTGGCCCTTTACCCTTGTCAAATAGAACCATGATCCTTTGTAGACTACTTGAATAGTGATTGTCATTTCTTTGGATTGTCTATGTATTGATCCCCATTCATTTGATGACTATGGATGGCTATGCTTAGTCATTAAGATAGTGAGCAAACTTATTATTATGAGTGTCTTGTAATTATCACTGGGAGATGTCAATCCCCTGTTTCTACACAGGAACCTTGGACTCCTTTTGGCTGTCTTCATTGATTTTCACATTTTGTTTAATCAATATGTGTTGTTTTTGAGGACAACGATGTTGTCCTACACTTCATGGCTGTTGACTTATGACATTTGTACTATTGTACTACTTGTTGTCCCTATGACTTGACAATGAAATGCACTACCCCATGCCTTCCTTGAAGCACATCTTGTCTGTCAATGCACATGACTGCCCCATTTCAGGTGATGGTTGCTACTATTTGATTGAATTTGGGAATGATCCTTACTTATGCTCTAAACTTGTGGTGAATAGATTGTGATTCATATCCTTTGATGGTCATGCCTATTCCTTTCTTGGTAATATGCTTAGAGAATAGCAGACCTTTGTGTTATGGCATAGCAATTGTCTCTTGATCACATCATATGAGGGTTCTATTGCTATCATGACTTCTTGTAATGATATATTTATGATATGCACATGTCTGTGTCAACTAGATTTGATGCTTCTTGAATGTCTTTTCCTTTTTCCTTTTCTCATCATTCACACATTTATTGCTAGTTGTCAAACCTATTGTCTGGTGTTTGGTTGAGAATGCCTTGAACTTAGCCTTGTACAACTTAAAATTTTGTCTTTAGTCGCTGTCCTCATCTTTCATGTTCAAAATGCATTCAATCCTGTGATGCTCTCAATTTCAAGGACATCATATTCATCAAAATCATGGGGAAATGAATTAGATGGCCATGTTTCTTTTCCATGAAGGAAATTATGCTTTATTCTAGATACCCTTCATGCCTGCCAAACTTGTAAGCTCCTGTAAGGGTGTTGTCCTTACACTTGTACCATGACCATGAGTTAACCATTACTTCTGCTGCAGTTATATGTGACAAACATGCATAGTCTCCTCATTCTAACTTTGTTTGACAACCACCTGTCACATGTGTGGGTGACCTAACAACTCATTTTCTTGTGTGATAAGTGATTTCCCTACACGGTTGTGGTGAGAGGGGCTTGACAACAATCTAAGATGCTTCCTCATTATTAAATAGATACATAATTGAACTTGATGCATCTCTTGAACACTTTGATAATGAAATTTGATCAACTAGTATGATTCCATATTGATTTAATGTATTGATAAGAGGTAAATATTTGATCAAGTTGCTCAATTTCCTTTTCTTTCAAAGCAAACTGAGCTCTACCCTTGTGGGAGCCACATTTACCCCACATGTTGCATTTGATCTGATAATGAAACAATAATCAGGCTTCTCCTAAATCTGCACATGAAGCAAACAGTTAGAAAATAAATGCATACGTTGAATGTTCTTTTGTTTAATGCATTTATGGATTAAAGTATACATGTATAGGTAGGTGTGCATGCAAGGATTGAATCATTCATTGCTTAGAGCCTCGCTCTAATACCATGTTTTCTTCAGATGTAGGGTGAGGAGCACAATGGAGCTGGGAGGGGCACAAGCAGTTCGGGGCAGCAGTAGGGAAACTTGTAACTAGTCATTCACAGGAAATGACTAGTTCCATTCTTACATGCACATTCTCTCTTTCCTTTACTTATTCGTGTATAAGTTGTTTCATATTTTCATTTGAATAAGAAATCTATTGGCTTGGCTTGTGAGGGACATGTACCTTAATGATTATCAATAAAAGAAATTACATTTGAATACATGATTCTCTTTCTTGTTTGTTGTAATACAACATTGAAATGACAAAATGTAATCTACTTCATTTGACAATCACTCTTTCATGCATATTGAAACTAGCAGTTTAATGGTTTGTCTTTTAAATGTTTAAACAACCTAAAAAGAGCAAACGCTAATTTACCTGATTTCAGCTGAAAGCTAAAAATTAGGTAACATTTTTGGTGACATTTGCTATATGTTTTCCTGCTAAACATGAGACCAATTGCCTCTTGTGTTATCCATTGGGCACGAGGTCACTCAGAAAACCAACACTACTTGAAAACAACATTGCAAATAGTTGTAACTCATAACACCAACAAGAAACACCTTGAACACTTATTGAAAAAAACAACACTCTAGAATGAAAACTATCTAGTTGTGCTAAAAAGCACTTAGGTAAAGCTGGAAATGCATCTAAAATGAGACTACACTACCTACTCTAACCAACACAGAAGCTGGTCAAACAAAACCATTGATGGGTTTTACAAAATAACACCCCTTTTTAATCAGCAACTGATGCATTACATGATTATGCATTGTTGAAAGAATGTGAAACACATGCAAATATTCAATAGACTATCAAAGTGTTTCATAAAAAGTGCAAATGAACTTACTTGCACCTTGAAAATGATCATGCATATTGATGTCCTGAACTGGAAAAGTGTGCTGAATTGGATCACCTTCAGTTGCAACTCCAAAATCAACATCTTGTTCAATTAAATTCTCATAATTGGGTGCAAGGATGATCTCTGGTATTTCAGTGGCCTCTGAATTGGCCAAATATATGATGGGGCAGCCTCTTGAAAGGAAAAATCTTGAACTGCCATTGGTGATCTCCTGTTTGTCAAACAAACAAGGCACCTGATCACCCACTTTCTTTACATACCGTTGTTCCAAATGATCACTCATATCTTCACTAGAGAACAATGAGATGGCTTCCTCCAACACACTTTCAATCAATACATCAACCTCTAGCTTCTTTATACACCAAAATGGAAGTTGTTTATAATTCTCATTACTACTCAAAGAAAGATGCTCCAAATCAGGCTTGTGTTGGGTATGTACAGGAACATGATGGGCCAAAAAGTGGCGATATGATGGGTATTTGTAGGTTATGTGGCTGATGACTTTTTTTTAACCCAAAAATGATGAAATGAAAATGGTTTTTAAAGGAAATTATCAACTTTCCACCAATATAAATTATGCTTTACTCTGAATTTAATAAATAATTATTATTCATTTTCTATTTGAATTACGACTAAAGTCCTGATTGATAGGTTGATTGAAAAACACCTATAGCTTTCAAACAGTATCACATTTTTGGAATCCAAAGCATGCATCACATTCTATGCTTCACATACTATAGGATTAAAAAAAGAAAAACTAAATTTCATGAAGTTTTGACCAAGTTAAGGTGGTCAGACATACAAGTTTTTATATTTTTTAAAAGTTGTAATAAAAAATTCACAACTAATTATTTACATGGAAAAAAATTACAAAAAAATATGCATCACATCTAGACATGAGTCCTCTACTTATTTCTAAAATATTATAAAAAAATATTATCATTTTATTGTGGTTAGGGTGGTCAGACAAACACCTACTTCTTATTTTTCCCTAAAATTTAAGTACTACTACATTGAAATTTCAAATTTTCACTAAATAGATTTAAAAATAAAATAAACCTAGTAGTTTAGAAACTACATTCAATTTTCTACAGATTCTATTCTTACATATTTTTGAAATAATATAGATAACTTACTCAAATTTTTAAGTCAAGTTGCCTAACTTTGATTTTTCTAAATTTTTTGCCACTTAAGGGCCTATTTTTTCCATGATGATCCTACACATACCCTCTTCTTCTATGGAGGTAGGGAAGTGTTCAAACAATGAAGTAGCTTCTTGAAATAAGCTTTCAGCTGATAAATCAATGTCAAGTTCTACTATATAGTAGAAATAAAGCTCATCAGACCATATAAGACATTGTGCAACAAGTTCATGAGAAGATTTTTGGTTCAAACTTGTGAATCTGCTGCTGAATATCTGCATGAGTGCCAAAATCCTCTAGCAGATCTGATTTCTTGTCCTCCAATTTTGAACAAAAGTGTTCAATTATATCAGTGTACACTTCTTCATATATCTCAGCATCAACTTTCTCATGCATACCATGCTCAAAAGTATCAAATTCATCTGTACACTGCTCCTCCTCAACCTCATGTTGCTAACTTCTTACCAGATTTATCCTCTCCCCATCATGCTCAATGAATCATGGAAGATAATCAAACGAAGTTATGAAATCACAGCCTGCATCACCCTTTTTAGCCTCTTCGAGATGTTGTATTGATCCTTGAACCTGCAACTGCTTGATGTCTTCTTGTTGTTCTGAGCCAAAATTTGGAGTGGGAAAACTCACACTTTCTTCATTCCAAATTGTACATTGATCTTCTTGTTCAACCTTTTCCACCATTTCACCTTACTTTCCTATTGGAACATTTTCACCATCTTGGAGAACAATAGGAGGATCATTAGTTAAAACATTGCAAGAAAAATTTTGAGAATTCCTCTCATGTTCAGCCTTTTGCAACTATAGTCTGTATTCCTCCATGGCTAAATGCAACAAGTTCAAATTTCTATTCTCCACCATGTTGATTGTGTTGTGTGGGCCAAGGGTCTATTCTTCATCAACATCCTTGTTTTCCTCCATTATCACATTTGATTTATCATTCCCAAGCTCTTGTTCAAACATAACGGAAGCTAAAATATTTGTTTCTTCCTCTACAAGCATCTCTTCTTTATGTTGTTCTGGAACATAAGGGGTTGGTTGAGCCTCTCTAATGGTTTCTTCACAAGGATTCCTTTGTTTAATAAAGGGCTCTTGAACAGAAGGACAACTCCTAAAACTTGGGAAAGTAAATTCCCTAGGTTTCTCCATAGGTTGAGCTTGCTTAAGGATAGGTTCTTGAGTTGAAACAATATTTCTAAAACTTGGGGACTCAAATCTAACATGTTGAAGATGTTCAACTTGCTTGAAGCTTGGAAAATTGGACTTGGGAACTCCTTTATTGACAAGATTGTTCAATATTATATGAAGAGCTGAGTTGAGACTAGGACTAGAAGTTTCATACCTTAGTTGGAATTGATAATCAAATAAGCTTGACTACTTTGCACCTGAGTAGACAAAGATTTGATTTTCTCCTCTTTAGCAGCTATCTCTCCCTCCAAACTTTCCTCAAACTTCCTTCTTTTTGTCACCCACTCTTGATCATAAATAAATGATTGATCGGCCAACTCTTACTGCTGTGAGATGATCCTTTTCTACTTCTTGATGTCAACCAACATCCAATACATATGTGAGAACACCTTACTAGCATCACCAATCTTCATATGTTCAAGTTTTTGGCTCAAAGCACACAACACATGGTCAAGCTTTTGGATCAAATCCAATACATGATAGTAAGGGTGCTCTTGAGGCTAATTATGTAGATAATCATGTTGGTTGGAATCAAAGACCTCTTCATGGGGTTGATTTTGATCATAAATTTGTTGACATTGGGATTGAGAAGGGATAGGAGGGTAGAAAACATGATAGGATTGCTGGTAGTTTGTTGTTATAGGGACATTTGAGATAAGACTAGCAAGTTGTTCTGTGTGAGATGGCTGGTAAAGGGCACACATGCATGGTCCTCATTAAATGGTGGGTAATATGACATATTTCCATAAAATGCAAACATACTTGTTCATTCAAGAGACTAAAAATTCATTGGAATTTCTGGTAAAGCAAGAAACTAGGTCTTATCTTCATAACAACACTTTGTCTGCTTGAAACCATTTGATATCTTTTCGGAGTTGCTAGGTGTGTTGAAAATTTTCCTCCAAAAGGCTGAAACTACTACTATACACAACAAACAATAGCAATCAAATGCATAAACACGAACTAAGAAGAAGTTCACTTTCCCACCAGGCGTGCCAAAACTATTGGAGGCTCAAATCTGCACCCTGTTTGCTAAGCTTTTCAAATTGCACTTAGCAAATTTGGACCAACATTGGAATGCTTTCAGGTTGTGGGTAACCTATCTAAAAGAAGACCTCTGGAATATGGGCTGGCTTCCCCATTTGATATCACTTAACTATTGAATTTTTGAGGTAAGGGTAAGAGTTCCATGAAATAAACCTAATGCTGAAAGGAAACTAAAGTGATACGCCAAACAATCTAGAACTGTTAACAACTCATCATATTTGAATTGATATCACAAAGATGGAATTACACAACTCTCTTAATAATGTAGTTTGCATAAATATTTCATAAGAAGGTCTATAAATAATGCTATTAAAAGGAAAATAGAGATTTCACAATTAATTAGCACCATTAACAACACAACTTACAACCTGTAAACATACACCTTCTGCTACATAGATGCATATCATGAGACAAGCTTGCAAGGAAAAAATAGACTTCACAAAACAAGTTGATCAATCATTAACATACATGAGAAACAAAAAATGAGAAGGTAAAAGTGCTCTACTATATCAATTCAAAGTGCTTACTGTGTATTACAATGTCTGCTTTTCATAGTTTCTCTATCTCAGTCTTACCCATTAATGCCACTCTAGGATTGACTTTTCATATTTTTTGCTTAACTAGCTTGGCATCGGGACATAGGATGATATTGTGAACCACTATAGTTTCATCAATACCATGCATGTCATATGTCGAAGCGAATATGTTGGGATGTGAACACAAAATGTCATAGTGTTCATTTGCTTCTTCCAAAGAAAGAAACTTTCTGATTTTGATCACCTTTGTAGGGGCTATTGTATCCATATAGATCTCAATGGTATCCCCTTTTATAAGGGAACTTCGGTCTTCATGCTTAGGTTTTGCAATGTCATCACTAGTGTTAAACAGAGGGTCCTCGTCAACATTCAGGACAAATTCCCCAGAATATTGATGAGGGCGCAACACGAGACACAAAAAACAAATAACCCACAAACAAGAGAATAATTTTATTATTCAGAAAATGGAGCTTCTTACATGTAGAGGATCTCAAATCCCCAAGTTCTACAACACATGCAAGCCACAGAAAACTACATAATAACTCTTTCGCAATATGCGAGCTTGTCCCCAAAAAGTTACCCAAAAATACTAGAAACCTACCCATAAATAGAGCTCCTCTTTAGTTTGGAGCCAAAACAACATTAAAATTTGAGTTTAGGCGGTTTGGGGCTGAAAAATTACAACTTGAAGTTCAAATTTCAAAAGAACATTTGCAATTGTATCTTCTAGAAAGTGCGCCAACTTCCCGGGGCCATAACTTTTGATCCGGGGCTCTGATTCGCGAACCGTTTGAACCGTTGGAAAGGTCTCGAAGTCAAGAACGCGCTCAAAATTTGTTATGCCAATTTCAGCAAGTTTTGGGGCCATTCCAGAAGCTCTAAGTGCTTCAAATCCAACTCGGAAGATTTTTAGGTGCAAATTTGGGAAACTAAAACTGCAATATCTTTCAACCCAGGAATAGAAAATAAAAATCATAAATTGGGAATTTCATTATGACGAAAAGGGTATCCAGAAATGTAAAAAAATATGAAGAATGATAAACTTGAAATTTAACTATTTTTGGGTGATGCAAGATTGCCCTTACACCACTGGATGCTCCTGCATCAAATACGCTTGGCTATACAAGTAATACATGAAACATCTTTTGTGATGATAATGGGGTAATGAGGAGTATGCCCCTAGAAATTCCTCTAGTGCTTCATCAGAAGAGAAGACGTTTAGAGGAATATTCTTGGCTTGCTCCTTTTCATCTATTAGCTCAGGGTGAACGAGGTTCAATAGTTCAACATAAATCATATTAACACTCCACCAAGGATTTTCCTTAGATTTCTCTATGAACATCCCAATCCAAAATTGTGTTGTCATGGTTTAATATGGATAGGGACTTGAATTCCTTGCTTGATATGTCCCAGGCCCTTCTGCGTGTAGCCATATCAAGAAGGGAACTCATATCTAAATCCATAGCAAGTTTGTAAAACCTTAGGGGGTGGTAGATCCATATAGAGTGTTTCATTCCACCAATGAACATTGAATGTATCTATGGGGGTGCTTCTGCCTCCCTTATCAGATTCAAAAAAGTTAATGTCTTTTGTAAGAGGTGGATCGTTCTCCTCAGTGTAGTAAGGAGTGATTTCCTAAACATGATCCCCCTTCTTCTCCTCCACAGGGATATTATCCACCCTTGTACTAGGGGTACATGGAAAGTCTATGCAAGAGGGGTCCACCTTGTACTCCACAATGAAGAATTCAAAAAAATTCAAGGAACCCCAATCATTTCCAAGGAAAGAATTTGCTTGAGAAGATGATACGGGAGAACTAGGATCTTCTTCTTTAGAGGGTTCGTTAGTTTCAATACTCACCCTAGGAATGATTTCCACAAAGGGTATCAATGAAGAACATGCCATAGCATCAACAATTAAGGAATGAACACAATTATGGAGGGTAGACACAGTTGAGGCGCACGTGACCATCAGAAACTAGTTCATAGAGGTAAATGCCCTCTAGATCTGCTTTGACTATGACTACCCAATTGTTTGTGACAAATTTAAAAGAATAGTGTAAAGTGGAGGTCACTGCACCCATAGTGTGGATCCAAGGTCTCCCTAGGAGGATATTATAAGGTAAAGGTCCATGCATCATATAAACTAGCATGGGTAAGGTAATGGGGCCTAGCTGCAAAGGTAGTATTATTGTACTTAGAGCTTGGCAGACAGCGTTATCACATCCACAAATGTATAAAGAAGAAGTTGCCAAGGAAGATGAATCAATTTTTATTTTAGGTAGTAGGTCCATTCCACAAATGTTGAGTGCCAATCTGATATCAATGAGGGTACACCTAATATCGATATTATTAACATTGACTATGATCATCAAAGGTTTTGCTTGCTTCTGCATGTCTGGAGGCAGGAGTTCTTGCGGGTGGAATGTGATAATCGGTGAATTTGCACAAATATGGGCCAACAATGCATTAACATCCATAGGCCTAGTAGAGGTAGGAAAGAGAATCTTTTGCAGGGCCTTCTGAAGCATCTCTTGATAAACCAGGGTAGTCTAGAGCAAGTCCCAAAGTGAGATCTTTGCCGGAGTAACACGAAGTTGCTTGAAAAGATCATAATCGCTTGGTGCTTTGATCACATGTTTAGGTGCTGCAAGAAGTTTTGGTGAGGAAGCCGGTAAAGAAGTAGGTTGTGAGGTAGGAATAGTAGGTTTTTTATCCAAGTTTTGTCTGTTACTCCTTGTGGGATATGTGTGTCCAATGGTGTTATAAGATGTAGAATTTATAGCTTTCATGAACTTTAAATAAAAATTTAGTGAATTACTTCAACATGAAATTCCATAGACTACAGGGTCAGTGAGGGTTACGTAGATGACAGGGTTCTTAGGGCTTATAGGAGCCACTGAGACCAACACCACATTTACCGATCCCTCAGCCTCCCGAGAAGAGACTTGTTTGGGAGATTTACAGATAGGGGGAAATGCTTCTAAGAGGTCATCTAGAGCATCTTCCAACATATTGAGATCTTCCTTAGAAAAGTCACTTTGATGAACATGCAAAATTGCAAATAAACTTCTAACGTTCATGTTGGGTTCACCAAAATGTGATATAAGAGGGATTCGCAACACACGGGTCTCTCCCTTCTTGAGATACCACCAGGGAATGAATTACTATTATACACCTCCAGATAGCAATATGATAAGGAACCAAGAACACGATTATGTCCTCAAGGGGAATAGTCAAAGGTCTTGAGAGAGTTGGATTAGAAGTTTTCTATCCCAGAAGAGGGAGATCTTGTCCATAGGACATCAGCACAGATCTAGGACTCCAACACAACACGTTATCATCTGAAAGTCACACTAGTGTCCTGAGCAACAAAGAACTCAAAAAATCAACAAACATAAAGTAATCCTACTCATTGACTCAGGGGTGATATAAATGAAACTACTAACTAACTAGAAAGCCAAATAGGAAAGGAAATATCATGATACTTGGAGAAAGCTTACCTCTTTCCCAGACACCCAAATCTTCACTCCAAGTTCCTTTCCATAACTTGCACACAAGAGATCAAGGAGAAAGTTTTTGGGTGGTTGTATAGGGGCCTGCCTCAGTCAAACCCCACTTTGGTGTTCCCACCTCCATGGACAACCAAGCTAGAAAGTATTGCAAAAGGAGTAAATAAAGCATGTGGTGAGAGCAATACCTACTCAAGGAGTATAACTCAAACCATGATAAGCATGTGGTGAAAGCAATACCTTCTCGAGGAATAGAACCCACACCACTAGAGAGTAGAAAAATTCTTGTGAAAGGAAAGTAAGAAAGGGAGAGAGAGTGATACCCATGATCCAAAGCACTCTCTAGAGCATGCAGACGCACTGTTGAGTGCTTGCTTGGGATCTACTACTACTGCTTGGGGTACCTCAGTCTGGCATGGATTGCATGTGAGAGTGTTTCTATCAAAGGAGAAGAATTCTCAAAGTAATAGCAAGAACTTGAATGAGAGCTAGTGTGTAATCTTCCAATCTTCCAACCTCCAAATGAGAGGCAAAAAGAGGTTCTTAAGCTTGCAAGGGCGACATAGAGCCATTACTTTTAGAATGTAACCACTAAGACACATGTCATAGGATTTAACCTTCCAAATTCCACGTTTCAAGATTGAGAAATGGCCAGGATGCTAGTACATTGCACAAACATCTACACGTCGCATGTTCATCTAGAGCTTGTATTCCCAGGGAACATGTCGCCAAGCTTCTATTACTTAGCCACTTTTTCTCCTAGAGTCAGAATTGTGAAATTCTAACCCAAGGGGTTTTGTCATTAATTCTTAGGGTGTCATAAATGGTAGGAAGAAATGAAAAAATATGGAATTTCCCCTAGGTGCAATTCTCCAATATTAGAGTAACATGAGTAGCCAAAAAATTACCACCATGTTGTTGTTCATTAGAACTGCAAGCGACATGCTTGGAGCCATCAATGTTGATGTAGACCTCATCAAAACATCCATTCATATCATGAGGCACTTTGCGTGAAGAGCTATACTCTTCCAATTTCCTCTCCTTTTCATCCTCTTTGTGATCTTCTAGGGAAAATGTGTCAGAAAAATTTGAACTATGAGACATATCAAGGGAACTTACCTCAACAACATCACTTTGCAATGAAAAACATGAAGTCCATTGATCATGAGGAATACTATGAGCTACATCCCCTTAAAAAAATACTCATATGCATCCATATAATCTATAAAATTATACTCCTTAGGCACAGACTCATTCATAAATAACATCATTAGCTGTACTAACATCTATATTTTCATTTTCATCTTCACATACAGCTACATCTATACCATCCTCATGCAAAAATTTAGAGGATACTTCAAAACCAAAATAAGGGATAGAATAAGGAGAGAAATCAAACAAGGAAACAACCTTTTGTTCATCACCCATAGTAGACACATCTTCTTTCCCCTATTGCTACAAAAACTAGCAAAGTCATATGCAACACTGTCAAACTGGAAATCACCATTGGACTCATCACTACTCCTTTCATCCAGTTGAAAGTCACCACACAAACTATCACACTCACCTGATATAGAGAGAAAACTCTCTTTCTCCATTGTTTCAACATCAACAAGATGTACATTTGCAAAAAATTCTTTTGAGGGCTCCTCAAAATTAGAATCTTCCCCACTGCAAGATACATCATTGTTATTTTCTATGCCAATCAGAAACCTAGAATAAGTACCATCACATAGTCTAGATAGGAAGCGATCTCCATGCCTCTCTATCAACTTGTCCATTATTGAAAGCCAACCATCAATGTATTCAACTCCTGAAGGCATTCATCTTTGTGGAATTGTACTCATACCCAACTCAAGTCTCTCACAAAAAAAATCAACACATGTTGATTCATCTAGCATTTCTAATTCTAGTATAACAAACCAACATTCCATCAAATTTTCATGGAAATCAGATGGGGACTCTTCCCCATATCTTTCTATGTTCCATAACACATCTAGAGGTGAGAAAGTTTCAACCTTAGATTCATATTCTTCTTCAACTTCCTAGCTATGCAGAGAACTACCATCAAATAGATGATTACTATTCACTTCACCAAATTGATCAGTGAATATTTCTTTAAAATTATGCCATTAACAAATAGAATGGAAAGGAAGATTAAAAAGCTAGTCCTTAGCATCATCTTCTAAAGTTCTTACAAATAACTTCATGACAATGTCCTATTCATCTATCTAAATTTCCACTAACAAATCAGTAAAATCTTGCCAATGTATTGATGTTGAATCTTCTAAATTGCCTCTAAACTTAGTAAAATACTCCTTTATATCTCTTGGCATAGAGTGTGACTAACCATGGATTTTACTAAAATCCATAGGGTTATATATCTCCAAAGAGAGGTTTTCTTTGAGGATATGACCATGGTTAACACAAGACAAAATAGCTTGTAGAGGGGGAATCCATTTGATGATATATTTTAAATCTTACCCTCTACAAATAGCTACATAATATCCAACTTCTCTTTTCCCTCTTGAACTAGTACCTTAAAGCACTGAATAAGGAACAATGTTTACCAAAACTTGTAGACCTTCATACAAAATAGTGCAATAGAAAAATAACTAAAATCTATTGCAACCAACTCTTCAATGATGTGAAATATTTTTTCAGAGCTGCCACATCTTTGAAAGAGGAAAATATCTTCAAGTAGTAGAGAGATCCTTCCAAGATCACAAGTTTTCTAAGTTCTCTCCACAAGTAGAGCACCAAACTTCAAGAACACACCATAAATGTTGTAGTAACCTCCCTCTTCAAGTATGCAGGTCCCTTTGCAAATCTCCATCTTCCTCAATAAGGTAGAGCATATTTGCAATTGCTCACCCAAAGATTAACACACCAATCTTTATCTTCCTCAAAGCATGTGGTTCACAAAGAGGAATAACATATATTATTTTTCTCACCCAAAGATTTATTCTTTTTATTTTTATTTGGATGACTCTTTTGATAAGACTGTCTGTAACCAAAATACTAATTTCATCCCTAGTAGAGTCGCCAATCTATTGGAGGTTCCAGCTGATGGCCTAGAATCTCCTAAGGTGTAGCTACTCCTTATACTTAGATACCCTAGGTCAGTGGCCACCGAACATGAGATAACTGATTGGAAAGCATCTCCTCTGCACTTTAGGCTTTGCAAGACCAAGGTGGGTATCCCTATACATTAGGGTGGATCATCACACTAGAGTGGTGGAAGGCCTTCAATGGGATAAATCATCTACACAACCTTCATGAATAGTAGTGGCTTGTGGTAGTGTGGAAAGGGAAACATGTCAAAAGAAAATCTAAACTAAGAAAGTAGGAATTTTTTCTGAATTAAAAGATTTGATTCTACCCTAGCTTCATACATTGTGAGTCTCCTTGACCAATGCCTAATCCACACAAAGTTAGAAATGAAATAAACTCCTACAATAGACCAACCATGGCTTCTTATAACCCTACTACCTTACAAGAAGAAACCAACAAAAGGACATTCAACATGTTAGTTATCCACACTGTACTACAATACCCTCATTATCTCTATGCAATCAATTACACCACTCCTTGAATGATAGTAAAACATAAACATAAATCAAATAGAAAATGTATTTGAAGCATCAACACAACCCTTGATTATATTGATTCAAAAAATAATGTATACAATATTTGGAGAACATACAGATTGGCATATATAATGAAGTAGAATACAAATGTTGGATGGTGGTCATCTATCGTTATTACAAAGCATATCTCATTACATTCCCTATCTATATCAAAAGGACTTACCCTATTCAATGTGGCTCAAATAAAATAATTATAGAAAGCATATAAAATAGAATTTAGTAGGGAAACACAACACTAGACTACTCAGGTTGGAGAGTAAAAGTCTGAATAGTAAAAAAATAACAAAACTTGCCTTTATAGTGAAGGCATAACTTAGATTTTGAATTCAAACCCTAAACCTAACTCAATAAGAGTTATAGAAAGGATTAAATCTGATTTGATTACAAACAACAAGAATTTCCCCCAAAAATGAAGCAACAACTGGCCATAAAGGCCTTTGACACCTTGAGCACACCCCAACATTGATAGAATTCTGAAAATAGGCATGACACCCCTAGAAAATCCACACTCAAAACAAGAGGATCACACCCTAACAATGAATATAACCACTACAACACTTCAGGGAATAAATGGCACCACTCAACAATCACTTCGGCCTTGGAAGAAGCACAAGAATGCGATCAAAATCCATCTAGAGTTGATTCAGGAGCTGAGAAATGAATGCACCATTACTACGCAGTCAATACTCATGAATAGGGGCAACTAACCATTGGGGAAATCACACTTTGAATTGTGGTTGTTGATCTACCTTAATCACGCCAAGATCCAATGCCTAATGTTCATTGCCAACAACTTTAAAAATCGACTGTCGGATTTAAACATTTTAAATAAGGGTCACATGATCATCACCATCAAAACATCAAATGACTCACAACAAGAATGTGAGTCATACAAAATTGTACCAATAAGATTTAGCCACCTAGAGTGTTGACCATCTTCATCGATGGTAAACACACACCCATGTGGATGAATCCACCACTTTCCACTACTCTCCATGGGACCAAGCCAAGATCCACCAAAAACTCAGTGAAGCTAACAGGCACTACTAGATACTCTTGATCACAACCATTGATCACTTTTCTGCTCGCCACCATGACATCACATCCCACTAACTCATATGTTGCCACCACTGGTCCCACTAGGGATACACGTCACCAACTCGCTAGCCTTGCAAGACTTTGGGAAAACAATTTTAATCATGTGGGGTGCACAGGGAGCGACAAAGATTCAACCATGTCTTGCACACTAATATCTTTTGTTCGATCATAAGGCCCACCACAATACTCGCTAGGCCTTTGAAAATCATGGACGCCATGCCGCCCATATGCCATGCGGAAGAATCCTGCTAACCCCATGACTTTACTTTAATGAATACATTGAACCCTTCACCCTATGCCTTATATCCTCAATGCCTCAACCTTATAACCTATACCTAGTATCCTAAACCATAATCCCTAGACCTTACACACTCAATCTTATACACTTAATGAGCTAAACATTATCCCTCAATCATATACCCTCAACCAATACTTAAGCCCTAATCCCTCAACCCTCAACCCTATACCTTAAACTACAAACCCTACACCCTCAACCCTCATCGCTATACCCTATACCCTCAACCTTATAGCCTAAACCTAGAACATTTTCCATCAACCCTATACTTGAAACCTAAACCATACATTGTTAACATTTAAACCTATGCCTTATTCCTTCAACCTCTACCCTAAACCCTAAAATCAATATCCTAAACCCTAATCCTATACCACACACTTAATCTTATACACTCAATGGGCTGAATATTATCCCTCAATTGTAAACCCTCAACCCTCAACCCTATACTTAATACATAATCCATCAACCTTTAACCCTATACCTTAAACCACAAACCACATGCCCTCAACCCTCTTTCCTCTTCCCTATACCCTCAAATTTATATAAAATTGTCCCTCGACCCTATACTTAAACCCTAAATCCTACACTCTCGACCCTTAACCCTATTCCTTATACCCTAAACCTATACCCTAAACCCTATACCCAATATCCTTAACCCTAATCCATATAACCTATACAATGAACCTTATACCCTCAACCCTAAACATTATCAGTCAATTGTAAGCCCTCAACCCTCAACCCCATGCTTAAAACCTAAACCATATATTCAACCTTGTACCCTAAACCCTAAACCCTCAACCCTCAACCCTCAACCCTCAACCCTATACCAAATATCCTAGACCATAATACCTATAACCTATAGACTTAACTATATACCCTCAACCCTGAACACTATCCCTCAACCCTCAACACTATACCTTAAACCATAATTCCTACACCCTCAAACCTCATCCCCTATACCCTAAAGCCTCAACCTAATACCCTAAACCCTATAATAAATAGAGCTTTAGGTTGACCATTTTGGTGTATAAATTTGATACACTTTTTAAAACCACTTTTTGATCCCTTCTAATTGTGAATACTTTCTCTAAGGAAATGGACGCCACAATAAATACATACAAACATACATAAATTCATACTTACATTCATACATATGTGCATACATACATTCATACATTCATACATTCATACATACATATACATAAATTCAAGTATACAAACATACATACATACATGTACATACATACACACAAGCATATATGCAAAAAAATATACATATATACATACAAATATACATGTATGAATACATACATACAAGCATACATTCATACATACAAACATTTATACATTCATACATACATACATTCACACATACACATACAAACATACAAACATACATTCACACATACATCCATACATACATTCAAGCACACAAACATATATACATACATATATATAAGTATACATACAAACCTATATATAAACATACATACATAAAACATACATTTATATAAACATACACAAAATAGAAAACCCACCATAATGTGAGCATGTTATAACATGCTCGTGTTATGTGAAGTACAACATACATACATAAAACACATATTTATATAAAAACAAAAAAAAAAATAAAGCATATCATAATGCAAGTGTGTTATAAGGTGCTCATGTTATGTCAAAATTATGACATAACACAAGCGTGTTATAATGCGCTCACATTTTATCTCTCTCTGGAGATTCCCAAGCCTTTTGATTGAATTTACTTTGAATTTCAAACCCAAATGCTTGGAATACCTCTCCAATTCCTAAAAACATATTTTGACATATTTTATAAAAAAATACATACTCTCATTCATGCTAACCACCAAGTTTGCATGCGTTTCAAGGTCGATTAAAACGAACACCTAGGTAATGTTAAACTCTCTCATAGCTAATTAATGATGTAATTTTCTTCAAATTTTGACTAAGTTAAGGCTTTCATCTTTAATTTATTTTGAACATTTGTGTATTTTTTTTGGTCAAAAACCAATGTTTTGTATTTTTACTTTATTTTTAAACTGTTCATTGAAATTTCAAATAAATCTCATTTTTATAAACTAGACTCCATTCTATAGATATTCAAAATAAAAAAAAATATTTTTGAATAGTTTTAAAATATTATTGGGGTAGCACAGGCAAAAAAAAAAAATTTCAGAGTGTGTCCACTTTTAAAATTAGTAAAAAATCATATATTCATTAAAAAATTATTAGAAAATTTGGGCATAAACTACATGTTTCTAGCTAATTTCTCATTGAAGCAATTTTTAGAATACTAAAAAAACTTAACCTTCTAAGGGAGCCACAAAAAAAATTAAGTTATACTTTTTTTATAAAAACAACACCAATTTCTATGACTCCCTTTTTTTGATCAAATAAAATTAGTAGTTTCAAAAGTATATTCAGAGCATTATGACCCTTGTTTCTGTTGTATCTTAAAATTTTGAGTGTAACTATCCTCAATTTCTCATCCAAGGTTAGTATATCCTAATTCTAGAAAAAAAGTGGCCACTTAAGACCCCTTTTTGACCCCTCATCTTTGTGCACTTACCCCATAGGATGTTAAGAAGGATAAGTATAGATTATCTCACAAAGAGATATATTAGCTTGAATAGATTTAAATTTGTTGATAAGATCATACTCTAGGGAAATTCTAACAAGATAACAATTAAATAATCAAAGAATATTAGTAGCTAGAGGAGGAGGGGAAACATGCATATGAACTACCTTATATTATTTCATAGAGAATTATAATAAATTTGGGCTATTGCATTGATATTAGTAGCCACAATCTCATTATACTTAATAGAATGAGCAAGATAAGTTTAGTAATAAAAAAATCAAGGATTTCTTGGAGCACCTTGAATATTAATGGTAGGGTAGTAAGGTTGGGGTAAATGATGAACCCCACAAACAATAATAGTTTTTTATGAAATTTATATTAGATAATAATTCAAATAAGTATCACATTAAAGTTATTTTTAAAGAAATGTTATTTTTCCAAAATTATATTGATAAGGGAATTGAGTAAAGTCATCTAATCGATCATATAGTAGGTCATATTTAGAAAAGATATAATTGAAGGCAATAAAAAATTGGAGGAAAATACCTAAAATTATTAGAAGTAAAGAGAATTATGAATTCATGACAATGTAATGGGTGAACAAAGAAAGAAATTATTGAAGAAGATTATCTTCATCAAAATTAATGTAAGAACATTTTTCTTTAACTTAGAATGTTTCTTATTTTCTAAGTTGAATGTTTTTTATGATAATAATTTAGGATAAAACTATTTTTATGAGTGTAATGTTATGATAGTTTTTAAAATATGAGAAGATCAATTACTACCAATATATCCTAGAATTAATTATTCTTGTAAAAGGTGTTTCCACTAAGCTAAAATATAATATAAAAAAATGAAAATATTGATTTCCTATAAACTAAAAGATGAATTTAAGAAATTGAAGTTAGAAAAATAATTAGCATGCATAGGGGAACCCAAGATTAAAATTGGGAAGATGTTGTCTAGGACCCTAGCATGATGCACAAACATCTATGTGATGTGTTGTTGTTCCTATGACATTTTGTAGCATAAAAAATTGGTAACATTGCTTCTCCCATAGAGTTCATGCTCAACTATATGCGACAGAGAACAAAAATGAAAAAATAATGATCCAGGTGATATAATATTATATCAAAACAAAAAAATAAACTAAATCTATATATTTTGAAAATAAAATAAAAATTCTAAGAGAAATGAAAGTTTTTTTAAATAATACTTGTAGATAATAATAAAGAAAATGGTTGGGGATTCTTAGGAGCTTAGAAAAAATAGTCAAACCCCTAAACCCCTATGCATGTCTAGGATTAAGAATAGTAAAAAATAAATAAATCTATGAGAATTAAATGCCTCTAGTCTAGTGGGAATAACACTCTAGTGTGTATGAGGTTTAATGAAAGGAGAGGAGGTGATAACCACCAATATATTTTCTAAAAATGTAGAATATGTATGATAAAAATATATAGTTGTAATATAACCAAAATAATATTTAAGCGTGAGATAAAGGGTACTCCCCTTATGATTTGAAACTCACAACAACAAAAAGGAATTGCACAAACAAAATACAAGAAGGAAGCAAATATTTTCTATTATCACTAAAATGAAAACGAAATCACAACATTACAATTGCCATCACATGAGATTTTGATTATATAAATCTACAAATCGGAGCCACAATCTAATCTGCTCTACCCTCCCTCTTTGTAACCCCGTTTGCATCCTTTATGTAGAATGCATAACCACCCTGGAATCTTCTAGAAAGTGTAACCCCCACATGAAGAAATTTTAAATTTTTATTCATTTTGGTATTGCAACTTCGAGGGGTCATAACTTTTGATCGACTGTTGGATTTTCAACTATAACACTTTTTCTTAAAGCTCTTGAGAAGATGCTTGGCCAAAACCAAAAGGTAGACTACTTTGGTTTTTTGGTAATTTTTGGGCTCATTTGGAGCCTCTAAGGGCCTTAAATTTGACTTCAAATATTTTAATAGGATTTTTGGTGATTGAAATTTTAATATCTCACAAATGACAAATGATATTGAAGTGATTTCTTCACTATTAGCTTCAATTTTGTAAGGGAAGTAAAGGTGTAGAAACAACTATCCTAATGTCAAAACCTCAGATAAGAATGTAGAAACACTCTTAAATTTTACAATTATAGTCCAATTAAGATGCACTTGAAAGCAATACAGAAATAAAGTATTTGACAAACACATATGGACACTAGATTTACGTGGGAAAACCCTTACGGGAGAAAAACCCACCACACCAAGAGAAGTCACTTTATATTACAACAATAAAGATTACATATAGAGTTCTGACTTATCTTTCTAATGTTATTTTACAACAACATTCACTTTGAACAACCTTGTTACAAAACATTCACATTATAGTCTTCACAGAATAGAATTCATCCATTGATCATACAACCACACACCAATCCGTCGATCCGAACCAGACATCATCTGTGATTCTAGACTATATTCATGTCATTCCTGTCTGTCAAAATTCCCCACAGAACTACCACAACGAACTATCTTCCAATGGTTCCCATTTAGCTTCTCTGATTGGTCGACAACAAGCCACATAGGATAGTCTTCACTAGGTCAAAAAACTTTAATCTGTGTTGGCATGTCGGTGAGACACTAACCGTGTCTCCCTGATGCCACACAACCAAGAGTTCACCTATCGACAATATGTCATACTGAGTCTAGAAGACCATTGCTAAGAATTCCTTATGTTGCCAAGACCTCATACCTAAGTTCTTCACATGTATCACTATCACCAAGACTCGTCGCTATCAGTGAGATGTCATACCGAAGATCCATAAGTCACATAGACATGAGTGTTCCATTCGGTGAGACAATCATCTTTCACCAAGACATCACACCGATGTTCACTAAGTATTCCAAAGTGCTCGACAGTCGGCAAGACTATCATCCTTCGCTAAGAGATCATATCGAGTCATTAAGTGTTATACCGAAATGTTCAACAGTCGGCAGGACAGACCACTATTGCTAAGATGTTACTCTGAATGCTCACAATTCATACCAAGCACCAAACAATAGTCGACAAGATTTCTCTCCATCGCTAAGACTTCACACTGAGACCTTTGTGCTACTCTGAGTGTATACCATCGGTGAGACACACCAACTATCACTAAGAGTTCTTCCCGAGTGTTCAAGTCACCCCGATGTCTCTAGGATAAAGTTATCGGTGAGACATCCATATCAGTAAGAATTATTACCAAACACCCAAGACTCTCCACAAAGACTTCAATAGAAAACATTGTCGGCGAGACATTCCCTCATCATTGAGAGCTCATAGCGAACATCCAAGAATCTCCCTAATATCCAATAAATGCCAATAGTCAACAAGAGGTCTCCACGGGCGGTGAGAGGTTATACCAAATGAAATTTCACAATGATAGGCTCCTTCGGTGAGACTGAAGCAAGGTCATAGTGACCTGAATCATTTCAACAAGGTTTCAACTGCTAGTCGGCCAGACACAAAAGATGTCACACTGACTTTTCCCTTTCAAAGGTTTCAGCTTGTGAGATTGAGGCATATATTTCTAACAATCTCCCACTTGATGAAGATCACACAAGCACCTCCAGAGCACAACAAAACTACTAACTTTCATGGGAACTAAGGCCCATAAAATCGGCACACTACCTGAACTTGTCTGTGCTCACTGGCTTCATTAGTGCATATGCAACATTCTCTAGAGTATCAACTTTTTTCAAAATTAACTTTCCATCCTACACCATATCTCGTACGAAATGGTACTGTACATCTATATGTTTTATCTTGGCATGGAAAGTAGGATTCTTTGCTAGACAAATTGCACTTTGACTGCCACAGAAAATAGTTATTTTCCCTGAATCAAAGCCAATGTTAGAACACAAATGTTTTAACCAAAATGCTTCTTTACAAGCATGAGTAGCTACCATGTATTCAGCCTATGTAGTGGAAAAAGTGACTACAACCTACCACTTACTCATCCAACTCACTGCACCACCATTCATCATGAAAATGTATCCACTGGTGGACCTCCTACTGTCAATGTCCCCTGCCCAATCAAAATATACATAACCTTGAATACTGACAGTCCTATGTGATTCAACCAAGTTCCCATGGTAACACAAAGCATATTTTGAAGTCCCCTTCAAATATCTAAACACTCTCTTCACAACATCCCAATTTGTCCTCCCAAGATTAGCCATAAACTAACTAAGTACTCCCACTGCTTGGGCAATGTCTGGCCTTGTACAAACCATTGCATACATAAGACTACCAACCTCACTAGCATAGGGTACACTAGCCATGTCCTCCATCTCAGTAGGAGATTTTGGACAATCTTCAATAGATAGATTCATTCCTTGCAAGAATGGAACAACTAGCTGCTTGTAGTCATTCATACAAAATCTCTCTAGAACAGTCCTGATATACTTACTCTGATTAAGCCAATTTTTTCTATTCTTCCTATCCCTGGTTATCTCCATCCCCAGAATATACCTTGTTGCACCAAGATCTTTCATTTCAAACTTAGAAGATAACTAAGACTTAAGATCAGAAATCATTAGCTTACTATTGCCTATGAACAACATATCATCAACATAGAGAGTAATAATAAGCACTAGATTACTTTCAACTTTATAATAGACACAATGATTAGATTTGGATCTCACAAATCCCAAGGACAATACAAAAGTATCAAAATTCTAGTACCACATCCTAGGTGACTGCTTTAACCCATACAAAGACTTCTTTAACTTGCAAACTAGTTTTTCTTTACCTTTCTCAACAAAGTGCTCATGCTAGGACAGATAGATTTCTTCTTCAAGATCACCATGAAGAAATGTTGTCTTCACATCCATCTGTTTGATCTCTAAGTCATACGCTACTACAAGTGACAAAAGAAATCTAATGGACATCAGCTTAGCTACAAGAGAAAAAATATCCCCATAATCAATTCCCTCTACTTAGGAATAACCCTTTTCAGCCAATCTTGCCTTGTATTTTTCCAAACTGCCATCCAGACCTATCTTCTTCTTGAATACCCATTTGCAGCCCACAACTTTTTTGTCTTCAGGCAAGGGCACCAAACTCCATGTATCATTCTTCTCTAATGATGCCATTTCTTCATTCATGGCTTCCAACCAAGAATCTGAATCAGACATTCTAAATGCCTCTTTTATTGTCCTAGGCTCATCAGTGCTAGAAATCAAAGCATAGGCACAAGTAGAATCTATCAAAGAGAACCCATACCTATCAAGTTGTTTTTTTTCACAAGTTGACCTCCTCATTGGTTGAGGCTAAGGTTCTTCCTCTTCAAAACTTTCAGAACTACTTGAGCTCTGCTAAGATTTAGGTACATTTTGAATTTTGAATTCCTCTTTCTTTGGTGTTGGAGGAATTATAACTACATCCTTTTTATTTTTAAAGTTTGTCTCTGACTACAGATCCAAGGAAGAAGGCTTTAGCTCATGAAATATTACACTTCTACTGTATACAACCTTCTCTTTATCAAGATTCCAAAGCTTCTATCCTTTTATGCTAGCACTATAGCCAATAAAAAACATTTGACAGCCTTGTTCTCCAATTTAGATCTTTTCTCATTCGTCACATATGCATATGCCTCAGCCAAAAACACGAATATTTCTCAGAGAGGGCTTCTTACCAGACCACGCTTGCAAAGGAGTTTTCTCAACAAGAGAAGAATTTGGAGAATGATTTATCAAGTAACAAGTAGTAGCAATAGCCTTAGCCTAGAACTTCTCCTCCAAGCCATCACTACTCAACATACTTCGTGCTCTCTCCATCACTGTCTTATTGAACCTTTCTGCAACTCCATTTTGTTGTGGAGTATAAGGTGTAGTCTTATGTATTTTAATTCCATGGTCTTTACAATACCTCTCAAATTCATCAGAACAAAATTCACGGCCATTATGAGTCCTTAAGCATTTAATTTTTCTACTAGTCTAATTTTCAACAAGGTTCTTAAATTCTTTAAACCGATTGAACACTTCTGATTTACTTTTCAGAAAATATACAAATGCTCTTCTTGAATAATCATCAATAAATGACACAAAGTATCTTGATTTAGACAAAGAAAGAACATTCACTGGACCAAATACATCAGAATGAATATAATCTAGTAAACTAGAAGATTTATGAGGACTAGAATAAAAGAAACACTGTGTTGCTTTCCATATATACAATGTTCACAGAATTCAAATTCAAGGTTACAATCATGAAGCCCCTCAACCAGGTTTTTATTCTTAAAGGTTTTTAAACCTTTCTCTCCAATGTGGCCTAGCCTATGATGCCGAAGCATAGTCTTTTCTTCTGGAAGTTTTACTTCCATAGAGTTTACACAATTAGGAACAATTTCCTCTTTACCTCCATGAGTAGCTTTCAGTGACTTTCTAGAAACACTGTTACATTAAACAAAATTTGCATCCAACTTGTACAAGGTACCAATACAAGCACCCCTTGCTAGCACCATTGAGCCTCTAGTCATCTTGCAACCATTTCCAGAGAACGTGACTTGCACTCTGATATCATTCAGCTTACTGATAGACAGTAAATTCTGAGCTAGACTTGGTATATGCATCACATCCTTGATTCCCTCCACTTTGGCATCAGGGAATTGGGTTCTGACTCTTCCACGACCAACAATGTCCAAATTTGAATCACTTGCTAAGTACACCTTTCCACCATCGTATTCTTCATACTTTGTAAACCAGTCTCTATGAGATGTCATGTGGAAAGATGCACTTGAATCAATCAGCCAGACATGATCTGATGCCTATGTAGCCAAGGCTGCAATGAAAGTGTCTGCATCACTTTGAGAAGAATCATTATTGGAAGAATTCTTCTTCTTCTTCTTTTTCTCCTCTTTACAATCCTTTTAGACATGACCAGGTTTCCCATAGTTCCAACACTTCACCTTGGACTTCTTGCTAGGAGACTTTGATCTCCCCTCTAATTTCTATTTAGATTTCTTGTTCTTCTTAAATCCTTTCTCTTTCGATCTTCCTCTAACAGCAAGAGCCTCCTTCGCCATCTTAGAAGATTTTCTTCTCATCTCTTCTAATAACAAAGAAGCAACAACATCTTCCATCTTGAAATTCAATGTTGTACTCCCAATAGCCATCACTAGGTGATCCTAAGAGTCTGGAAAAGAACACAATAGAAGCATACAACGATCCTCTTCATCAGTCTTTACACCAATAGAAGTTAACTGTGCAATCAACATGTTGAATGTGTTCAAATTATCAACTACAAACCCTCCTTCCTGCATTCTCAAAGTGTACAGCTTCTTCCTTAGGAACATTTTATTCACCAAGGACTTCTCCTGATAAATAGATGCCAGTCTCTTCCACAAGGAAGATATAGTCTTCTCTTCATGCACATTTAGAAGAATGGAGTCTTCCAAACAGAGCCTTATCAACCCCTTAGACTTTCTATTTGCAAAGTCCCAATCTTCTTGTTTCATGCCTGTAGGTTTAGTTCCAGACACAACAAGCCATAGATCATGATCCACTAAGAGATCCTCCATTTTTAGTTTCCACAACTCAAAATTGCTGCCATTGAACTTCTCTATTTCAATCTTTCCTGACATAATAGCCATTTCAATCTGCAATTTGAATTAGCAAACTTTTACAGGACTCTCACTGAACAAAATTGACTCAAAAAACCCAATGTACTCACAAGGATAACACAATTGGCCAGGCTCTAATACCACTTGTAAGGGAAGTAAAGGTGCAGAAACAACTCTCCTAATGTAAAAACCTCAGGGAAGAATGTAGAAACACTCTTAAATTTTACAATTACAGTCCAATTAAAATGCACTTGAAAGCAATATAGAAACAAAGTATTTGAAAAACACATATGAACACTAGATTTACGTGGGAAAACCCTTATGAGAGAAAAACCCACCACACCAAGAGAAATCTCTTTGTATTACAACAATAAAGATTACATACAGAGTTCTAACTTATCTTTTTGATGTTAGTTTACAGCAACATTCACTATGAACAACCTTGTTACAAAACATTCACATTACAGTCTTCATAGAATAGAATTTATCCACTGATCATACAACCACACGCCAATCTGTCGATCCGAACTAGACATCATCTATGATTCCAAACTATATTCATGTTGTTCCTATCTATTGAACTTCCTCATAGAATTGCCACAACAAACTATCTTCCAATGGTTCCCATTCAGCTTCTCTGATTGGTCAACAACAAGCCACATAAGATAGTCTTCACTCGGTCAAAAAACTTCAATTTGTGTTGGCATGTCAGTGAAACACTAACCGTGTCTCCCCGATGCCACATAGCCAAGAGTTCACCTATCGGAAAGATGTCATACCAAGTCCAGAAGACCATCGCTAAGAATTCCTCATGTCGCCAAGACCTCATACCAAAGTTCTTCACATGTATCGCTATCGCCAAGACTTATCGCTATCGGTGAGATGTCATACTGAAGCTCCATAAGTCACATAGACATGAGTGTTCCATTCGGTGAGACAATCGTCTTTCGCCAAGACATCACACCGATGTTCACTAAGTATTCTAAAGTGCTCGACAATTGGCAAGACTATCGTCCTTCGCTGAGAGATCATATCGAGTCTTTAAGTGTTATACTGAAATGTTCAACAGTCGGTAGGACATACCACTATCACTGAGACGTTACTCTGAATGCTCACAATTCATATCGAGCACCAAGCAACAGTCGGCAAGACTTCTCTCCATTGCTAAGACTTCACACCGAGACATTTGTGCTACTTCGAATGTATACCGTCGGTGAGACACACCAACTGTTGCCAAGAGTTCTTCCCAAGTGTTCAAGTCACCTCGATGTCTCTAGGATAAAGCTATCGGTGAGACATCCATATTGGTAAGGCTTCTTACCAAACACCCAAGACTCTCCCCGAAGAATTCAACAAAAAATGTTGTCGGCGAGACATTCCTTCATCGCTGAGAGTTCATAGTGAACATCCAAGACTCTCCTTGATATCCGATAAACACCAACAGTGGACAAGAGGTCTCCATGGGTGGTGAGAGGTTATACTGAACAAAATTTCATAGCGATAGGCTCCTTTGGTGAGACTAAAGCAAGGTCACAATGACCTGAATCATTTCAACAAGGTTTCAACTGCTAGTCGGCCAAACACAAAAGATGTCACACTGACTTTTCCCTTTCAGAGGTTTCAGCCTGTGAGATTGAGGCATATATTTCTAACAAATTTTCCATTTTGGAGGTCTATGTAAGATTTTGAATCCAATCGTGCATAAATAGAAACTTACTAAAAATAGTAACCCTACCAAATTTAGTTGTTATTAAAATGATATAGCATTTTTTTTGGTGATGCAATATTTCTCTTACACCCTTGATGCTCCTACATTAGCGTGAAACAATATTACCAACTAGTAAGTGATGAAGAAGAAGAGAGAGAACATTGGATATGCCCATAATAACATAGCAATATTAGGACTTGAGCAAGCTACAACGATATTTTTGTAGCCAAGGACAACCAAGAGCTAAGAGAGAAGATAGATCTAATATTTTGAAAATTTTGAAACTTTATTTTGGATGAAGGTAATAGGAAAGGTCAAGGTTTAGATTTGGGAACACAATGTATTTTCTTGATGAAAAGGAACTATCACAATTGATAGTAGGTAGCTAGATGAGAAACCTAATGTTTATTTGTTTTTAAACTTCAAGATGCTAGCATGTTGTATGAACATCTATGCATTTTTCTTGTGTCTTTAGGATTTTTTCTCAAATTTCCCATATGGTCTCAAGTCAATGAGTAGAATATAATTATGATGTAGAACGTCCATAATCTAGTGAGCGAAAATAGTCTAATGATAGGCTCAAGTATTCCATGAAACATACTAGGGGTGTGAATTCCAAAGTGTACTCAAAACATAGTGTGACATCATGAGGGTATACAACTTTTTACATTACATTTTATTAGTATAATATGACACCTAGTTATCATAAATTGCACATTCTAGAGTAATAAATCTAACTAAGTTCTTATGCTTATAAGAGAAGTCAACATGTGTTGAGTAGATTAAATTATTTAAATTCAATAATACATTTTAGTAGATTTTAATTATAGAACCATTAACCTCATAGAACCATTCTCAACAAATATTCAAATTATGTTCAAGCTCTAGTTAATAATCAATCAACTTATTAATTATTTTTTGTGTAGACTATTTGTGCTTCTTTTCCATTACAAGAATCTAAATGTTATTATTCGAATATGACTTGTGTACAATTTGTCTCAAATCTTCTAAATTTTCACAATCAATCCTTAAACAATCTATAACTAAGATTCATTTATATAACCACACATATATTCTAATTAAATAATTCAATAATCTAGATTAATTTATGTTTATTGATGCACATTCATTTAATTAGCCTGAATAAAATTAAAAAAAATCCTTTACAACAAATATTACCTATAATTTAATTTGATATTAAAAAATATTAAAATTATACACTTTATACTTTAAATTTTTACTAAAAATAGTATTATTAAAAAAATTATTAAGATGGAATTAACAATTTCTATTTTACCATACTTTAATTTGCTCATTATATTCTTTGTCTAGTTGCCTTGAATTTAAAGTTATGTTGTTCTTGCAATTCTGATATAAAATATGGACCATCACAACTTTTTATTTGATTAAGTTTTCAATCCTTACCAAAGCATGAAAAATTGTCACACTTACAAAAGTATTTATTTTGGATTTTAAAATTTAATTTAAATTATCTTCTAAGTAAATGTTCACCGGCTCAAATATTGTTTTCTTCTTTCTATGGTTTAAACAATTATAGAGTAAGCTAACATATTCATAGTGATTGGATTGAGGTCTTGTTAAACTCTCTATAATACAAAGTTGTATTCCTCAAAATGAAATGTGGACCATCACATCTCTTTATTTGATAAAACATTTGGTCATTCCACCGAACATAAAAAAATATTCTTTATATTTACAAAGTTGTATTCCTCAATATGAAATGTGGACCATCACAACTCTTTGTTTGATAAAAAATTTGATCCTTCCACTGAACATAAAAAGTGTTATCTTTATATTTTCCAAGTTGTATTCCTCGATATGAAATGTGGACCATCACAACTCTTTATTTCATAAAACATTCGATCCTTTTAGAATGCAATCTTTATATTTTAAATTCATTAAATTTTCATAATTGAATGCTTTGAATTTGAATGTGTAAAACTTTACAGCAATCAAATATTCTTTTGATGATCTAGATAATTATAGAGTGATGTAACATATTCATACTGGATTGAGGTTTTTCCAAGCTCTTATTTTTATCCAATTCTTTCTTAAAAGCTTATTTCAGTAACTGCTTTTGTTAGCTTTGAAAAAGTTGAACCATGGTAGCTACTGAACCATCGCAGTTTCTTCCAGTGTAAGTAAAGCTAAAAAGTTCTGCCCACTAATATGTACTAATGGAACAAAATAAAAGTAATATCATTCATTCATGCATTCCCAGCAATGCATTCAGTCAAAGTTTCATGTCAATTCTTTTGTACGTGCATTCCAATCTTTCTCTTTGCCTTCCGAATGAAGTAAAGCCAAAACACAGATATTGGAAGAAACTACGATATTTCAGACCTTTTAAAGCGAACAAAAGTAATAATTATGGCGCTAAGCTCTGCTTTGGATTTTCAATTTATGCCACGCTTCACTATGTGACTGACTACAGTGGCATCTCACTTTTTTTTGGGACTGAGATAAAGCTAAGAGATTGAAAAGAGCTGTTTTTTAACGGAATCAATATGAAAATGTTATTGTAGTAGGTACAGTATGAAAGCAGGAAGACAATATTTGAGCTGGTGGCTGTATGCTCGAGAAAAAAATTAACTTAAATTTTAATATTGATATAAACTTTATCTAGCATATGTATATTAAATATTAATATATATAAAATACTTTTAGAGTTATCATTCTCTAATTTTCTTTTTGATTGATTTATTTTGTAATCAAATCGTTGATTATTCTGTAGGATAAAAAATATTATTTATTTATTTATTTGTTCTTTTTGTTTCATCAAATCTCCTTGATTAGATTTTCTTGTTTCATCAAATCTCTTTTATTTGATTTTTTTGTTTCATCAAATCTCTTTTATTTTATTTTTTGTTTCATCAAATCTCAAAATCCAATGATATGAAGAAGATTAAAATCAAAATAAAGACATAATTAAAAATATTGATTAATTTATTTGAGTGCATATAATTAATTCTATTTAGCTAAAACAAGGAATTTTTTGCATTATGTAAACTACTTTAAAATCTGATTTAAAAGTATGAATCTATTGATAAATACTTTACTTTGTGACAACTTAATATACATCAATTTAAATGGGGAGAATAAAAATGTACATATACTCGTTGATGCCATTGTAACACACCTCTTCGCATAATAAAGGTTTGTGAGGGTTCATATTTTATTATGCAGGACATAACTTTAAAACTAAGTTGAGTGGATGGAGAATAGGGTGAGAGAAAATATGAAATAAACATGATTGGTTCTATGATATCATAGAATTCAATTGATAATATCACAATAGTAAAGGTGAAATAAAATTTACTAGTTTCAAATTAGGAAGGCTTACAAATAAAGTTACAATGGTCCACATTTTATGATCTGAAAATATAATTTGAAATCAAAGAAGTGAATAGAGAATAGTATAAAAGTAAAGTGAAGGTGAAATAAAAAGTATTAGTTCCATTTTGACACCAATCAAATTGTTTAATTACATTCTTATTGTAAAGTTTTAGTGTAAATTTATTATTGTGATAGTGAAATTTGCATATCTATGCTAGTTCCCATCTAGTTTTGGGTCCATTTTGAAGAAAAAGATTAATACAATTACATATAAACAAATGAAACCCTCTTGTGTGAAAATAGATTTATTCCTTGATTTTTCATTCATTCCCATTCAAGGTGTTTGACTTAGGAAAATGTGGTCCTAGTGATCTAACAATTTTTTAAAGATATTTTAAATACCACTATAGAGGAGGAGATTCACTACTCTCAAGTCTCAAAGATGGGGAAGAGTCTAGAGGGAGTGAATTATCCTCAACTACCTCAAAGGCTAAGTTCAAGTGACAAAAGATGGAAGAAAGATATTTTTTGATATATTTTATGATAAATTTTAGAAAACAAGACTTCAGAAGTCGAATGGGCAAGCCTTGAAGGTCTCAAAGACAAACTGCAAGCTCCCACCTAGAGGATGATAGCACTGTTTGTGAATATCCTTGTGACACATTGTGGTCTTGTATAGATTAAAAAGAAAGCAAGGAAACTAGGACACACAAGATCTACTGAGAACTCATGAACTAAAATCTAATAGTTTAGTAAGCTAATAAAATGTTGAAAATAAAGTACAACAAGAAGAATACTAAATATGCTTGTAATAAAACTAAATAAAATGAAGAGATGAGAGATAAAGAGAGATATGAACTCATGGGTGGTCCAATTCTATGTATCCTTTCACAAAGCTCCAAACAAGTAACCTACACATAGAGAGACAATGAAAATTATTGGGGTTGTTTTGGGGCTTGCCTCAGCCAAACCCCTGTTTTGGTGTTTTCACCTCCACAGACAACCAAGAAGACAAAGAGATAAATAATGAAAAGATAAATGAAGAAGACATGTTAGATATCAATATGCTATTAAATAAGTGTGATAATGGTATGAAAATAGAGTGCTTACCCTCTCGTCAATGAGCTTGTAAAGCCAAAAGAGAGTGCAACACTTGATTGAGCCAAGATGAAGATGAAGGAGCTAAGAAAATGCAAGAAGTTTTAAAAAAATGGTGTAGAAGAGCTTGAGAGAATGAGAATGCAAGATAGATAATAAGAGAATGAAATCTCTAGTTGGAACAATGAATGAGAGAGTGAATGGAATAAAATTTTAACAAGATTGAACGAAGAAATGCATGCAAGAGGGTTGTTTTCAAGCATTTCTATGACCACAAAGGCATTACAATTCATGAGTAGGTGGAATTGTAATGTCTCAATAACCACAAAGTCAAGAACCTTATCAGGATGTGCACGTAGCTATGGACACAAAAAAAGTATCCCTTTTTCTTTGTTTCATTTGGGAATAACTGATTCTAATTGGACTTAATTTGGCCTTGATTTAATGTTCTGAGGTTTTTTACATGTCCACATTAGGTCTTGGACCCTTGCAAATGCATTTATTGATGCCTTGTAAAGGTGTTTTAAAGTGTTGTAAATGACTTTCACACTTTTCTAGACTCTTATTAAGCATCTAAGTCCAATGGACCCATTTTCCCCTTAATTCAATATCATAAAATATATTTAAATGCATTATCACATTAATCTAGAATGCTTGTAAATTGAATTTTACTTTAATCTAGTGTTGTAATGTGTCCTAAACATTCACACTGGATGTTGTGCCTTTCTAGGCTAAGTGGACCTCATTTTAGCATTGTAAAGTGTATTTAATCATACTTTCACATTGAATTTTGTGGCCCAATACCTAATTGACCTTTACATCATCATTATTAGGCCCCTATGGTCCCATATTGTGCATCCCAAGGCATAATTTGATCAAATACTCAATGAAATCAACATAAGAGCTAAAATTCTTCATTCCCCAAAAATCCAGCTAACAAAAGGACTGCTCTGGGTGAATGAGTCCCTACTAGGTGGGACTAAGTCATCTAGAGTAGTGAATTAGTCCCATTTGGATTATTTTTGAGTTTTGCACAAGAAAACTTGGATTTTAAGTTTTATTTTCATCCATGTCGGCATTAGGGATTCAATTAATGGGAAAATTAGTTGAATTTCCTTTAAATACAAGCCCCTAAACCCTAATTCATAACTTATAATCATTCATTCATCATTCATCATTTCCCCAAGTCAAGCTAGCTAGGGTTTTATCATTTCAAGTCATCAAGATAACATTCTTCAAACATTCAAGGAAAAATTCTTCATCTTTTGATGCAAAAATTCAAGATTAATCATCATGGAAAGGTATTAACTCCATTACTTCATGCTTCATTGTCTCATTTCTTCATTTTGGTTTAATTACCTAAAAAGGGGTTTGACCAAGGCAAACCCCCATGCCCAAACATTCAACTATTTTTTTCTCTTTCCTTGTGTGTTTACAGATTTAGGTAGCTTGAAGGCTTGGAAATCATTGAAGATCAAGTTGATTTTTTTTTGAAGACTTCTCCTTGTTTTCAAATCCAAAATATTCACTAAAAGTCACTTTCAAGCCTAAAAATTAGAGTTTCAGAAGCATACACTTGTCAAGAACCAAAGTGTTGACCAAGGGCTTATGTTTCCTTTTCAAATTTTTAGAAATATAGAAGTGGAATAAGTTACCAATAATGGTGAATTAGTCCCAATGTGCATTCTTTTCAGTGATTTCCACATATTCAGACACCCATTTGGCTGAAACGAGCTTTAGAGTAGTTTTCTAGATCTGGGACTAAGTTGCCCAAATTGGCACAAGTGTCCCAATTAGTATTTCCAATCAAATTTGTAGGATTCTAGAACCTCTCAACATCATTTTTCAAGCTCCAAGTGCACCTCAATTCAATTTCATCAAGTTTTTTCATTGTTTGTTCATGTTTCTAGTTCCTTTTGCATACAACATTGTGTTTTCAAACACTTTGCATCTCTTAGTTTTGCATGCATAATCAATCTATTTTATCACTCCTTTTCATTTAAATCATCTCATATAGGAATATTGCATCCATATATCATTAATATTGAGTTCTTACATAGCATTTTGGCCCATCTTTTTCCTTTTAGCTGAAAAACCCTAGAAGTGCTAGAAAGACCCTTGGAAGCCAAAATATTTGTTTACATTTTAGTGAAGCCGCCTTTAGAATAATTTATTTTCTAGTTTTGGAGTCATCATCCTAGAATTAGCTTGCATTTCATGTTGCATTAGTTAATTTGCATTCTAGGGTTTCAAATTTTGCATTAGTGAAAGTGCATAATAGGTTGCATTTCTACATCTTAAATCATTAAAAATTTCTAAAATTTTACATTGGCATCTTAGGTCTACATCATATAGCATAGAAAACATCTAAATACATAAAAAAACTCTAGAAATTCTTAAAAAAATACCTATTGAGACTAATTCACCACCTTGGGTGACTTAGTCCCTATTCACCCTTGAAACTACATTTATAGAGTTGAAAACCCTATTTTTAAGCTTTTGTTTGCTACATTTCCCCATTTGTATTAGTTGGTTGAGTTTATGTAACATGCATTTCTTTATATGTAGCTTAAATTAGTTCATTTTATGAATAGTTTAAATTTCAATTTTGCATTCCTATATTGTTAGATATCATAATCAAACAATTGTCATCCTTAAAATATGAAAATTTGCATTCCTATTTTGCATGTTTTCTTTAGCATGGTTACATTTCAAGTTTGTAGAATAATGATTAAATCATGTTTTCATTACAAAAAGCTATAATTATCATATTTCATGTTCTATTTTTAGATCTTATTACATGTAAGAAACTTTTGTTAGGTGCATATGAATATGAGGTCCTTTCCCCTCTCCTTTTGTTTATCATTGTTCCCTCTCCTAGTTTCCCTTCTGTGGAAGAGGTTAGTCTAGTGAAAGAAACCTTGGATAATCCTAACAATCACATTTGTTATTCTCCTATCATCTCTCCCACCTGTGAAGAAGAGATTATAGTGCTAGAAGAACCAATTGATGAGAGTTTTGAAATTTTGAGTTGTTTCTCTCCTCTTACCTCTCCTATTAGACATAACATTACTAAAGAAGAGGACATAATGATAAGTAATCATGACAATCATACAACAAAAAAAGAGATTATTGAACCCTACCTATGTTTATCTCCTACCATCTTCTCCTCTTGTGATAGTGATGTGGATATGTTAGTGTTAGATAAGAAAACTTTCAAGATCTATGATAACCCTCTTTATGATCCTTCCCCTACCTATCCTATTTTGGAAGACATTAGGGAACAAAGGAATGAAGTCATAAATGATCATGATAATCATACTTTTTCTTCTCCTAGTATCTCCCCTAGTTTTAAGGAAGATGCTTTGATGTTAGAAAATACAACCAATGAGCGTCATGAGCATCTTACTTGTCCCCTTTCACCTAAGGCAACCCTTATTGAGTGACATAAATTCAACAATCAATCATTCCCATACTTGTGATGAAGTCATTTTAGAAGAACCAATCCATGAATGTCAAGAAAATTTGATTTGTAGTTCTCCTAAAAGCTCTCCTCCTAGGGAGAATATCACGGTGTTAGAAAATGACAATAATAGTTATGTGTCTTCCTTCACTCACGATAAAAAGGTGATTCCAGATTTCCCTTCACTAGAGATACATCAAACCAAGACTACTGAGGTTATGAATGTGCAAGTTTTTTAGATCTCACTTGAACTTGGACCTCCTTACGCCCATGGGACATCCCAAGGACCCTCTGATTCTCTCCACCTTCTGCATTTCAACACACTCTAAACAGCTCAATCCAGCTTGCCATCACAAGGCTGCCAGCACTCACAACCATTTTCAGACTTATCAGCCTTTACCCACCTGAATGTGTGTTTGTAACAGTAAGTCGCCTCTGTCCTTTAGATAACACTAGTCTGACCACATCAATGACCCACTCTTTCGTTTGCGATTCTGTTCTCTACCCACAGTGCTCCTCAGTGGGTATGATTGTGACCAACAGCAGAGACTCTGCCAAAGTCCCTTTGGGACCTTCTTTGGGAATTCACCTACCTATCACTATAAGCTGAGTATTTACAAAATTCTTTCCCACTAATGGAAGCTAGCATCCATGAATTTAAGGACAGATGTTGAAAAGCATTGTTTTTCCAGCAGTTCTATTTAGGAGGTAAAATGAAATGAAGCTTTCATGATCATTTCTCAATACAATACAATAGGGATAAAGTGAACCCTTATTGACAATGGCTTAGCCCTTAATGTGTGTAGTGTAAACCTCTTGGATAGGCTTTGTGTGGATAGACAAAAATTCAACCCGATTCTTTATCTATTAAGGGCTTTGATGAAAGAAAAGAAAGCGCGTTAACTACATGTGGAGAAGTCACATTAGTTTACCTGGTAATCTAGGTTATGTATATGCTCATATATAGCAACTAGCTTCTAGGCAGACTGTGGATTCATGCAATGACTGGTGTCCTTTGACTCTTCATTGAAAAATGAAATACATCTACAACAACAAAGTGTGCACACTCAACACTGATCATGAGACTTATAGTGTCTTGCAACTTGAGAAAAATTGCCACACTTACGAAAGCATTTATTTTGGATTTTAAAATTTAATTTAAATTATCTTCTAAGCATATGTCCACCGGCTCAAATATTGTTTTCTTCATTCTATGGCTTAAACAATTATAGAGTAAGGTTACATATTCATAGTGATTGGATTGAGGTCTTGTCAAACTCTTTATTTGATCACTTGACTTAATATAAAGTTGTATTCTTCAATATGAAATGTGGACCATCACATGTCTTTATTTGATAAACCATTTGATCATTCCACTGAACATAAAAAGATGTTATTTATATTTACAAAGTTGTATTCCTGAATATGAAATGTGGACCATCACAACTTGTTGTTTGATAAAATATTTGATCCTTCCATTGAACATAATTTTTTTTTATCTTTATATTTACAAAATTGTTTTCCTCGATATGAAATGTGGGCCATCAGAACTCTTTATTTGATAAAACATTCTATCCTTTCATACATAAAAAAATGCTATCTTTATATGTTAAAGTCATTAAATTTTCATAATTGAATGCTTTACAGTACTCAAATATTCTTTTGATGATGTAGCTGATTATAGAGTGATGTAACATATTCATACTGGATTGAGGTTTTTCCAAGCTCTCTTATTTTTATCCAATTCTTTCTTAAAAGCTTATGTCAGTAACTTCTTTTGTTACCTTTAAAGAGGTTGAAGCGTGGTAGCTAATGAGCCATCACAGTTTCTTCCAGTGTAAGGAAAGCTAAAAAGTTCTGCCCACTAACATGTACTAATGTAACAAAATAATAGTAATATCATTCATTCATGCACTCCCAGCAATGCATTCAGTCAAAGTTTTCTGTCAATTCTTTTGTAGGGAGGGCGTACCATTCATTCCAATCTTTCTCTTTCCCTTCCGAATGAAGTGAAGCCAAAACACAGATATTGGAAGAAACTACGACATTTCAAACCTTTTAAAGCGAATAAAGGTAATAATGATGGTGCTAAGGTCTGCTTTGTAGATATTGTTCATAAATTTCAAAAGAAAGTGATTTTCGCTGTATGCCATGCTTCACTGTGTGACTGACTACAGTGGTGTCTCGTTTTTTCCTTTCAAAAAAAGGACTGAGATAAAGCTCAGAGATTGAAAAGAGATGTTTTATTTACGAATCGGTATGAAAGTGTTATAGTAGGTATAGTACGAAAGCAGGAAGACAATAATTGAGCTGGTGGATGTATGCTCGGTGAAAAATTTAACCTAAATTTTAATATTGAAATACATAATTTCAAATAAAGGTTTGTGAGGGTTCATATTTTATTATACAGGACATAGCTTTAAAACTAAGCTCAGTAGATGGAGAATAGGGTAAGAGGAAATTTGAAATAAACATGATAACAAGAAGTCAATTGAGAATATCATAACAGAAAAGGTGAAATAAAATTTACTAGTTACAAATTAGGAAGGATTACAAAAAAAGCTATGGCGGTCCACATTTTATGTTTTGAAAATATAATTTGAAATCAAAGTAGGTGGATGGAGAATAGTAAAAAAGTAATGTGAAGGCGAAATAAAAAGTATTAGTTCCATCTTAATATCAATCAAATTGTTCAATTATATTCTTATTGTAAAGTTTAAGTGTAAATTTATTATTGTAATGGTGAAATTTGTATACCCATTCTAGTTCCCATCTTGTTTTTGGTTCATTTTGAAGAAATTGATTGATACAATTATATATAAACAAATAAAATCCTCTTGTGCAAAATTAGATTTATTCCTTGATCATTTATTCCTTCCCATCCAAGGTGCTTGACTTAGGAAAATGTTGTCCTTGTGACCTAACAAATTTTAAGATATTTTAAATACCACTATAAAGGAGGAGATTCACTACTCTCAAGTCTCAGAGATGGGGAAGATTCTAAAGGGAGCAAATTGTCTTCAACTACCTCAAAGACTAAGTTCAAGTGACAAAAGATGGGAGAAAGAGAGTTTTTGTTGTATTTTATGTTTTACCACAAATTTTAGAGAAAAGACTTCAAAAGTTGAATGAGCAAGCCTTGGAGGTCTCAAAGAAAAACTACAGGCTCTCACCAAAAGGATGATAGCACGGTTCATGGACATCCTCAAGATGCATCGTGGTCCCATACAGACTGAAAATAGAGCAAGGAAACTAGGACACATAGGGTCTACTAACAAATTAGGAACTAAAATCTAATAGTTTGCTAAGCTAACAAAATACGCACAATAAAAGAAAGTACAACAAGAAGAATACTAAATATGCAAGTAATAAAACTAAATAAAACAAAGTGATGAGAGATAAAGAGAGAGATGAACTCACGGGTGTTCCAATGCTATGTATCCTCCCACAAAGCTCCACACAAGCAACATAAACACACAGAGACAACAAAAATTATTGGGGTTGTTTTGGGGCTTCCCTTAGTCAAATCTCCATTTTGGTGTTTCCACCTCCACAAACAACCAACAAGAAAAAGAGATAAAGAAATAAACAACATAAGATAAAGAATAAAAGGATAAAGGAAGAAGACACATTAGATATCAATATTCTATTAAACAAGTGTGATAATGTTATGAAAATTGAGTGTTCCCTCTCTTGAACGAGCTTATAAAGCCGAAAGAGAGTACAACACTTGAGAGAGTCAAGACGAAGATGTAGGAGCCAAGAAAATGCAAGAAGTTTGAAAAAATGGTGTAGAAGAGCTTGAGAGAACGAGAATGCAAGATAGAGAATAAGAAAGTGAAAGATTGAGTTGCAACAATGAATGAGAGAGGGAATGAATAAAATTAGTTTGAATGAAGAAATGCATGTAAGAGGGTTTTTTTAGGCATGTCTACGTCCGCAAAGGCATTAAAATTCATGAGAAAGAGGAAGTTTAAAGTACCAATCGCCACAAATTCGAGAATCTTATCAGGATGTTTGTGTAGCACGTGGATGTCTAAACATCATAGAATTGCCCCCAATAAAAAAAAATTCAAAGATTGAAAGTAACAGGGTCAAGGATGAATTTTAAGGTGAGGAAAATCAAATATTTACATTATCATCTTTATTAAGCTATGGTGAGGGTTATGTGCTATGAAATTAAGTAGGGGTGCAATTTTATGACACTACAACCACTAGTCCTCAATAGTAAATAAGGGGAAAAAATAATTATGAAACAACTAACATTTGTATATTATCAACAAAATCATTCCCATGATAGTATCAATACTAGAAGACAGATTTAACCTACAATGAATTCAAAGATCACTCTAGCGTAAAATTATATATAAAATAAAGTGCATCCATTTTTAATATTGAGGTGAGTAGAAATCTATGTTACAAAAAAAACATTCTTATCAGTTTCCAATGATAAGTATCCTCATCTCACATATTTAATTTTTTATTTTGACATTGATTTCCTCACCTTTATCATGACCTAAAAATAAGACAATTTTGGAAAACTTTTGAATGAAGGCACTTCTTTGTTCAAAGGCAATTGTGGGAATACCTTTGAAAAAAGGACCCTTTGTTCAAAGAAATGCCTTTAAACAAAGGGGTTTGCTAATTTTTCCCCCAACTATATAAACTTCTAGTGCACAAATCGGGCGCCTATTTTGGGTCTACCTTGCTAAGGAGCCTACATGTTGATTTATGTCATTCTAAATATATTTGATAGTGAATAGTGTTAATGTGTTCAAAAGAGGCCTAATTTATCTTCTAAGTATTGTTGATATTCTGATCGGGAGTTTTTTATTTATAATGAATTCACAATTACCATTGGATCCCCTTTAGTGTTGATTTGTTTTAATTGAGATTACTTACAAACTTGTAATCCCATGAGTAACACCTATGCCTTTGTCGTCTTATTAGTCCCATGGGTTAATTTTTAGATCTTGCACCAACTAATTTCCCTTATGATCCTTAATTGTACAGCTAGTACTTGAGGTTCCTAGGTTACCTCAAGGGGCATTGTTAACCTGAATCATCTCTCAAGTGATGCTATCTAATTTACACCTCTTAAAATTATAAAGGGATAAGCCACACTTAATGGAGAATTATGATATATTAGATATTAATTAATAAGTTATAATTTTATTATAAATTAACATTAATTAATCTATAAATTATTATATTTAAATTTAATACTAATTTTTAGTTAATAATAAATATTGTATAATTATATCATTAATAATTATTTAAATATAATATACTTTTAAAACTATAAAAAAATTAATTTAATACATTACAAAAGCTAAGAAAGTAATATTGTACTCTTAAATTAATTATGTCAAGAGGAATTATATAGTTGTATATAGTTGTATATAGGTGTGAAGAACTTGTGTACATTAAAATCTGCCATGATTTAAATTGATGCCTATTTAACTATTTTAGACATTGTCTAAACTTCCATCACTTAGCTAATTAATATCAATTAGTTAATTAACTATTTTGTCTGTAGACTATTTGTCTCCTTTTCATTACAAGATTTGAAGGTTATCATTCAAAAATCTAGTTACGTTCAAAGGCATCTATAGTGGCATCCAATAATATGTGTAAATGAAACAAAATAAAATAAAATATAAAAGATTTGATGAAACGAAAAGAACAAATTCATAAATTAATAATAGCAACAATTCAAATATTTGCATAAACTAAAAGAACAAATAAATTAAAAAAAAATAAAAAATTAAATATTTATTGATGTGCATTATTTGATTAACCTAAATTAACCTAAAAAAATACATATCAATTTAACTACTAATGAATAATAACTACTATTTAATGTGATATTAAAAAATATTTAACTATACATTAAAAAGTAACATTTTAAAATTTTATAAAAAAATTAATTAAGATGAAATTAATAATTCTCTGTTTCACCATACTTTAATGTACTAATGATAAAATATGGACCATCACAGCTTTCTATTTGATTATTTTTGATCCCTAATAGAGTATACCAAATTGTCACACATACAAACACATTTATTTGCATATTAAATTTTAAGTTAAATTATCTTCAAAGCATATGACCACCAGCTCAAATACTATTTTATCTTTTCCATGGTTTAAACAATTATAGAGTAGAGTAACATATTCACTATTTTAAAAAAATTAATTAAGATGAAATTAATAATTCTCTGTTTCACCATACTTTAATGTACTAATGATAAAATATGGACCATCACAGCTTTCTATTTGATTCTTTTTGATCCCTAATAGAGTATACCAAATTGTCACACATACAAACACATTTATTTGCATATTAAATTTTAAGTTAAATTATCTTCTAAGCATATGACCACCAGCTCAAATACTATTTTATTCTTTCTATGGTTTAAACAATTATAGAGTAGAGTAACATATTCATAGTGATGAGATTGACTTCTTGTCAAACTCTATATTTGATCACTTAATCTGAATACAATTTGTATTCACGTGAATCATCATAGCTCTTTATTTGATAAAACATTTGATTCTTTTTGAAATATTAAAAAATATTACTTTTATATTTTAAAGTCATTAGATTTTCAAAAATCCATAATATTTACAATTAAATGCTTTTGAATTTGATTGTGTAAAACTTTTGAATTTTTTCCTACATGGATATCTTTTCATGATATAACTGATTATAGAATGTAACATATTCATACCGCATTGAGGTTTTTTAAAGCTTTTATTTTTATCTCATTTTTTCTTAAAAGCTTATTTCAGTAACTGCTTTTATTAGCTTTAAAAAAGATTGAACCATGATACCTGGGTACTGAACCATCTTAATTTCTTCCAGCATAAGTAAATCTAAAAGGCTGTGCCCACTACCATATACCAATGGAGCAAAATAAGAGTAATATCAATCATTGATGCATTCAGTCAAAGTTTCCTTTCAATTCTTTTGTACGGGAGGTCGTACAAGCATTCCAATCTTTCCCTTTCCCCCCCCCCCCCCCCCCCCGAATGAAGTAAAGTTAAAATCCAGATATTGGAAGAAACTACGATATTTCAGACTTTTTAGAGCTAACAAAAGTAATAATGATGGCGATTATTCCTCAATTTTAAAAGTATGTAATTTGAGCTCTATGCCATGCTTCACTGTGTGACTGATTATAGCCTTGTCTCATTTTTTATTTTTTTTAAAAGCACTAAGATAAAGCGAAGAGATTGAAAAAAACTATTTTTTCTCTTATGAAAATATTATAGTACGTACAATTTGAAAGTAGGAAGATAATATTTAAGCTGGGGGCATATGAAAATGGTGAAATTTACATATCTATGTCAATTCCCATCTAGTTTTGGGTTCATTTTGAAAGATTGGATTAATACAATTAAATACAATTAAGAGTAATGTCATTCATTCATGAACTCCCAGTAATCCATTTAGTCAGTTTCCTTTCAATTCTTTTGTACGGGAGGTCGTACAAGCATTCCAATCTTTCCCTTTCCCCCCCCCGAATGAAGTGAAGTTAAAATCCAGATATTGGAAGAAACTACGATATTTCAGACTTTTTAGAGCTAACAAAAGTAATAATGATGGTGATTATTCCTCAATTTTAAAAGTATGTAATTTGAGCTCTATGCCACGATTCACTATGTGACTGATTACAGCCTTATCTCATTTTTATGTTTTTTAAAGGATTAAGATAAAGCTAAGAGATTGAAAACAACTATTTTTTCTTTTATGAAAATGTTATAGTGCGTACAATTGGAAAGCAGAAGATAATATTTAAGCTGGTGGCCATATGTCAATGGTGAAATTTGCATACCTATGTTAATTCCTATCTATTGGGTTTATTTTGAAAGAATGGATCAATACAATTACATATAAACAAATGACACCTTCTTGTGCAAAACTAGATGTATTACTGGATCATTCATTGCTTCTTATTCAAAGGGGTTGACCTAGGAAAACTTGGTCCTTGTGATCTAACCCTTTTTCTAATATATTTTAAATACCACTAGTCTGCAACAATCATGAAGGGAAAAAATCATTATGAAATAAGTAACATTTTTCTATTATCAACAAGATCATTCCCATGATAGTGTCAATACAACAAGACATAGATTTGAACTTTAATGAATTCAAAGATTATTCTAATATAAAAGCATACATTAGATCAAGTGCATCCATTTTTAATATTCACGTGAATAGAACTCTATGTTAAAAAAATCCATTCTTCATATTTTATAAAACTATGCATTCTAACCTCACATTTTAAAGTTTTTATTTTAGTATTGATTTACACACATTTATCATGACCTAAAAAATATGAAAATTTTGAAAAACCTTTGAACAAAGGTACTTTGTTCACTTAAAGGTAATTTCTAACCCACAAGTGGGAAACCCTATTCTAGGTCTACCTTGCTAAGGATCTTACATGTTTATTTATCTCCTTATAAATGTTAATTAGTCTAAAAGAGGCCTAGTTTGTCTTCAAGAATTTTTGATCTTTTGATTGAGAGTTCTTCTAGGTCTAATGGCATTCATAATTACCATTGGATCCCCTTTAATATGGATTTTTTTTTCCTTTGGATTGCTTACAAACTTGTAATCCCATGAGTAATTCCATTTGACTTTTCCTCCATGGGTTAGTTTCTTAGATGTTGCTCCAGTTAATTTCCCATGCAATCCTTGATTATGCAACTAGCATGTGAGGTTCCCCAAGTTACCCCAAGATGGATTATCAATTTGAATCATCTCTCAAGTGATACTACCCAATTTACCACTTTTAAAATTACAAAGGGATAAGCCACAATTAATGGACAATTATAATATATTACATATTAATTAATAATTAATAATTTCATTATAATTTAAGATTCATGAATCTAGATATTATTATATTTAAATTTAATACTAATTGTTAATTAATAACAAATATAATATAACTATATAATTAATAATTATTTAAATATAATATACTTTTAATAATATTAAATAAATAATATAATACATTATAAAAGCAAAGAAAGTAGTGTTATACTCTTAAATTTATTATGTCAAGAGGCATTATATAGTTGTATATAGGTGTGAACAAATCATGTACATAAAAACCTCCTTTGATTTGAATTGATGCCCATTTAACCATTTTAGATTTTTTCTAAATTCCATCACTTAGTAATCAATTTTTTTGACCATTTTAACTTGTTCAAATCGACCTTGTTTAGAATGGGTTTCAATTTTATGTTTTTCTTACATGATCTCCATCTTTCACTTAATCAAATGTGTGTGACAACATTGTGGTGCCATTCCCATCCAAATTCATTTGCATAGCATATCATAAACCACAACAAAGTATACCAAAAAAAATGAAAATTTTGGAAATTTTATATAAACTATAAGACTCGATATGTTTTTGGATTTCAATTCCATTTAAAAAAATTGTTCATCAAATTATATTGTATTATATTAATTATTATTCTTATATTAAATCAAGGTTTACTTAGGGTTAGGCCTCAATTAGATTCAATATTTAATCAAGGTTATGGTTAGAGTTAGGGTTAGGGTTAGACTTATGTTTGAATTAGGATTAGGGTTCAATTAGGGATATGGTTATGGTTAGGATTCTAAGATAAATCTTGGGGTTAAGGTTTGGGGTAGGGTTGGGGTTAGGGTTATGGTTAACATTAAGTTAGGGTTAGGGTTAGTGTTTAATTAGGACTAAGTTCAAGGTTGAGGTTAGGATTCAATTAGGGTTATGGTTTAATTATGGTTAAGATTAAATTAGGGTTGAATTAGGATTAGGGTTAGGATTCAATAAGGGTTAGATTTAGATAAGGGTTCAATTAAGGTTAGGGTTGGGGTTAGGCTTTAAATAGGGTTAGGGATAGGGTTAGGATTAGGGTTTAATTAGGGTTTGGGATATGGTTAAGGTTCAATTAAGGTTATGGTTTATTTAGTATTAGAGTTCCACTAGGATTAGGCTTATGATTCTATTATGGTTCTAGAATAAAGATTGGGGTTAGGGTTAGGGTTCTATGACAAAGCTTGGGGTTACATTTATGATTATGGTTACGATTAGAATGATAGTTAGGTTTTGGATTAAATAATTAACATTTGTATTGTTGCTATATTTAGGATTACAATTATGATTGTAATATGGGTTATGTTTATGATTATGTTATGGGTAAGGTTCAAATAAAGTTATAGTTTAATTAAGGCTAGGATTTAATTATGGTTAGGGTTAGATTCAATTAGGGTTAATATTTTACTAGGGTTAGGGTTCAATAAATGTTATTCTTATGATTCAATTAGGGTTAGGGTTAGGATTAAGGTTGAGGTTAGAGTTTAATAAGGGTTAGGTATAGGTTTAGGGCTATGGTTCAATTATAGTTCTAAGATAAAGCTTAGGGGTATGTTTAGGATGATGGTTAGAGTTTGGTTAGAATTATCATTTCTATTAGGGTTCACTATATGGTTATAATTATGACTATAAATATGTTACATTTATTATTGTATTTAGGGGTGAGGTTTAATTAGGTTTAAGGTTCAATCAAAGTTAGGATTAGGGTTCAATTAAAGTTATGGTTATGATTCAATTTGGGACAAGATTTAACTAGGGTTGGGGTTAGGGTTAAGGTTCAATTAATGTTACAATTATAATTATAGTTATTGTTATGGTTATGGTTAAGGTCATAATTATGATTAGTGCTAGATTTTGGGTTATGATTATGGTTTGAAATAGTGACATAGTAGGTTAGGGTTAAGGTTAGGATGAATGTTAAGGTTAAGTATCAATTGGGGTTCTAAGATAAAACTTAGGGTTAGGATTAGGATGAGTCAAATTAGATTATCTAGAGTTATAATTAAGGTTCAATTAGGGTTGAGATTAAGGTTCAATTTGGGTGTGGATTAGGGTTAAATTAGGGTTTGTGTTATTGATAGGGTTAATTAGAGTTAGTGATCAATTAGAACTTAATTAGGGTTTAGAATTTAATTAACATTATAGTTTAATTAGGGTGAGGGATAGGGTGTTGGAGTTGTTGGAAAGTGTTGCACTATATTATCATCAGTGTTGTCCTTGATGTCAACCCATAGTGTGGATGTGAAGAGGAGTTGTGGTGTTGTAGACATTGGTGTCAACCTCTAGTGTGGTTTTGATGTCAACCCCTAGTGTGGTTGTGATGAAAAAGTGTTGAAGTGTTGAGCAGGTGTTGCAAATGTTGTGGATGTGTTAAGGGAATGTTTGTGGTGATACTGATGTAGTAGGTTGACTAGGATTCCAAGTGATTTTGGGAAAATTAATATAAAGAGTGTATAATGTAATAGAGGTGTGTTATGTGTTGCACTCCACATTTCTTCATGGTTGAATATATGCTTGTGCAATTTGGATATGATGATCATAGGTATTCAAAGGTGCTATATCTATAGTTTCAAGTTTTGGATCATGTGGTAGTAGATGTGTTTGACAATGTGTTGCCAATGAAGAAGATTAACAAGGAGAAATGAAATTACTCAACATTTATCTGT